>CM060832.1:94315000-94625000 GCA_030762175.1 Metallyticus violacea | reverse complement strand
ACCTTTTGACCAGGATTTGAACTACGGATCTTTGACTTACTCGGCCTATGTATTTTATCCCATTTGAATACAACCATGCGTGTCCCCCCCCCTTCTGAGAGTGCAAAGCTAGTATTCCATGAAAAAGTTTTATCTCGCGATTGTAATATTGGAACAAGCTTGGCCCAGGATATAATAATTTAATTACAAAGGCTGCTTTATTAATTGACTTTAAATGTAATGCTACTGTACTAGATAATATATTACATTATTTTATTTTATAATTTAAATTAATATATAATTATTTCTTAGAATAAGATTGACTTAAGTAGTCAAGTCGAGAGTAATGGGACATGAAAAATGCAGGACTAAACCCTCAAGGCCTTCTCCATTAGCTTCCTCCAACGGTAACGCATTATTATTGTAAAATCATGAGGTAAACTCATTAAAAGACTGCAGTTCCAGATATGAAAACATCAAATTATTAGAGTATTTAATTTATCTTAAATTCCCTGTGGTTTGAATCCATTATGTTAAGCTTAGAATTGGAGTATATCTCTAGTGTCCAGCATTTGCTTTGTAAGCTGCATACAGATAACTCTTTCTGTGCTGTGATAATACTTCGAATATTTTATTTACTTTTGGCAATGTTTCTGATAAGATGAACTGGTACTGACATGACTTGCGGTAGTGTATTTAATGAACACTTCAATATATTTTTATTCCCAAGAATTCGAACAATGATTTGATACATCTGTGTTATTGTGAAAGGACGGGGTCTTATTGATTTTTTTTTCTTTAGCTTCTGGTATTCAAGGTATTCAATTATTTTATGCCTCTATAGGTGTGAGCATCTACCGCTGAGAAATATCTACTTTTTAATGACTCCAATTTAAGAGTAACGCACGCAATTTAAGCATAATTCTAAATCGTGCAGTTTTTGTTTTAGCCAGGCTGAGTAACAAAGTATTCCCAAATGGTGTGTATACACTCAGTAGTAGAAAAAGCGAAACACCAAGCTATTCTCTGTATTTTTCACAACACTTAAACTTGGGTTCAAGTCTTGTATAAGGTCAACCTTGCATCATTACAGATACGCAACTACATGCCTAATTGCTAATCAATGGATTTAAAAAGATTTAGTCCATTCCTTGGTACCTTTTTTTTTTTTTTGTTTTTTGATTCTGACTTAGTTCATTTTGCGCGTAAGGCGGGTTTTACAACAATCACTGCAAAGCGATGTTTTAATGTTTCAAATTATTGCTGTGCATTGTTGTGCCACGTTTAAAGCATCCAGACTTGCCTAGCTATCAGTCTTCAGTCAGTTTTAACATTTTGACTCCTAGAGTCGAAGATGCAGCAAGGACTGTGATACTGGTGGAGGATGAACTAAGACCACTGTTGCTAACGTCATTGACACTTCTTATTCCAATATATGCAGCATTGTCCAGAGGTTCAGAGAGGATGGTATCTACACCTGGAGACCCGGTTCTGGTCGTGATTGCGATTATCGCTTTCTCTTACTGCAAGTTCTTCGCGATTGACACGCAACATCGGTGGAGGTCAGGATTAATTTGCAGCAAGTACGGCTTATTAATATCAGTGAAAGGACAGCTGGAAGGAAGCTGTATAAAGTAAATTTACAGCCTTGGAGACCTACAAAAGGACCATGCCGACCAGGGAAGCCATATCTCTCGGATGCAGTTTGCTAGTACCCATCAAAACTGGACTATGGAGCAATGGAGCATGGTGCTCTTCACGGATGAGGCACAGATGGGAGGGAGAGAGTATGGAGAAGGCCAGGAGAACGTTATGCACTCTGCTCTTTCTCTTCAAGGACACCTTTTAATGGAGGTTCAGTATTGGTTTGGGCAGGGATCAGTGTTAAAGCAAGGGCGGAATTGGTGTTCGAGAATGGGTCACTGACTTCTTGGATGTGGTTGGGATGGAAAGTATGGCATGGCTAGCACGCAGTCCAGACCAGAACCCGGTAGAGCATGCCTGGGACTTGCTTGAGAGGCATGCTAAGGGTCGATTCCTGACTCACTATCAGATCTTCGGACTGCACTTCAAGAGGAATGGGAACTGATAGCAAAGGAGGAGATTGCAGATCTTACTTGGACCATTCCTGACTAAATCAAACTTCAATTAGAGCTAGAGATGGCAAAACTCCTTACTGAGGCCGTGTTTATCTTACACAAACAGCCAGAAAACCGGACTCATTAAAATGATCAATTTTCCATAAATTTAAAAAAAAAGTTCTGTTTATTGTTATTTTGCCCATGTTGAAGATGTTTCTGATTAAAATCAATAATGGAGTGACTTTGCTCTTAAAATAATTCTTATGCATTACTTGAATGAAAGAAAAGTTTAATATTGTTAAAGAAATTCAATTTTAATAATTGTGTCTTCGTTTCAATAAACACAGATTCTTATTTTAAAATATGTTTAAATGTTTAAAAATTAAGTGTTTCGCTTTTTTCCGCTCAGTGTATAATTATATTTAATCCTTTGCTGCTGCCTGTTTTCTCCTCAAATTTTCACACTGTTATTCACAAACGCTTATTTTGTACAGCTCAGCCTTTAGTTCATGAACTTTGTGAATTTTGATAAGAACATTTTTTCCCAGTAATGGTTTAGGTAATTGTTAGTATCTGTAATATTAGTTATTTAGACGTATATCTTCTATGAAAACTAAACGTTAAATAAAATGTTCATTGAAATTTGAATTGAACTTTTGATGAGAAACATTCGTGTTTGAGTAGCACTCTCTCAAATGATGTGCATTTTTACACGCCTTTTGTTTCCTAAGGAAGACATTGCGTTTGGGACACAAGCACCAATGTATAGTGACTTTGTGATCAGTTGGTTCCACCTGATTTCCAGGCTCTTTTAACTCTGTGTATGTGTGGAGGGGAGTGGGTGGATGAGTACGTGTGTGCGTGCGTACTACTGCGATATATATATATACACATTTTTTAAAGGTGTTTATCGCCCCTTTTTATTACTGATGCACCAAAGGACACTGATGACACATGAGATGAAATTAAATATTGGTAAAGGACTTTTAAGGAAGTAAATATTCCAGGCCTAAGTTTAGGGTACCTCCCGGCATTTGCTCCTTAAGAGAACTGAGGAAAACCTGGAAAAAACCTCAGTCAGGGAGGACGATCCTGGAGGGATTCGAACCCAGACCTCCCGCTCACGAGTACGCGCCTTAACGACCTCGACCACCTGTGGCGATACTGCAGTATTTAGGAAGCTCTTTTTTGAGTATATCATCCTATTCTTGTAATATTATGCTCTGAAATGCAAAATTTGCTATTTGGAGGAACTTTTTACTTCTTTATTTCTATTCACATGTACGTGATAACCTTAAAATCTTCATGATATATAGAATAATCCTCAATCGGGTTTTCCGCAATTTATTTATTGCAAGTAATAATGGTATTTTTAGCTCACTGTCATTGACTTGTTATATATGAAAGAGCTCGAGAGTCCTTGTATCTTATAAACTTCATCTTCAGTTTACCAATCTCCTTACTCCGAGTCAAGAATTGTTGTTATTATATATTAGTAGTTACATTTTAGAGTATTTTTGTCTTTTCCTCAGAACTAGATAACGTAATTTCACGCTTAGAATAATCAACTTGCAACCAGATTATTCAAATATCAAACAAAACACACTGCAATACAAAACAACATTATTTATTCATCTGACAATAAGCTATCTTAGTAAATTTACAATAATAAACTTGAATATGCTCCATTTGCTGGATAATATAATTATACAAAACTTCGTAAATAGAGAAAAGGAAGGTCTCATTTTCTACTGAAATGGTTGTTCCTCTTACTGCTTATAAACCTCCATTAATTTTTGCATTTTAAGAGTACTTGATGTGAAGTCAGAATACTGAATAAAGTAGGGTAAATAGTTCACTTGCAGCATTTCCATTAAAAATCAGATAGAAAAGCTAAAATAGTCGTGGAGATTGGAAAGAAGGCAAGATAAAGATGAAACGGGAGAGTCTGGCGGCGATTCGCTGCTATAATTCTTGTGTCATGTGGTATGCACTGCAGGCGATGCTATTGAGCCCGCAGCGTCCCGGAGCTCTGCAGAGAAAAGTCGGGCGCCCCGGACCGATACCTCCCCTTTATCCCGCAACTCCAAGACTCCTCACCCAATCAACGTGCCTTATTTTACTAAACACGCGCATTCTTGGAACAATCAGTTCATTACGTTAATACACATATTTCATACAAACTCTGAAGGACATAAAAGTTAGAGACTAAACAAAAGAATCTGTTAGTATTAATTAAGTTACTGTGATATTTTGTAACGTTATTCTTATCTAAGGGTCGGGTTTTAGCACATAAAATAACTGAAAAAAATTCAATAAAATGATCTAAAATAGACGTCAATATTTTGATGACAAAAACATCTGAAAGTACAATTGTCCTTTTAGCATCTACTATTACCATTATTTGAAGACACCATGGATTACTTGAAAATAAATGTTAATATATGTTTTTAATCCCTTTATGTTTTAAAAATAAGTCTATAAAATGAACTAAATACATCAACATAAGAATCCAAATGTATTTCAAAATTCCATTGTCTAAATTTCAAAGTATGACTGTATAGCACGTTATTACTCCTGTAAAGTTGATGCTCAAATTAAAAATTAATTGATTAATTTACTTAAATTCGCAAAATTTTCTGCTTTGAGAAGCCTAGTTCTTTGAAGACGCGTGAATTTTAAATATCATATCATTGCAGTAGGTGACAATGAACATACAGTCGTTCCGGCAAGTGATAAAACGTCTGTTTTCAGACACATTTTTGTACTTGGAGAACTTCTGCTCCACATCTATTGTTACAACTGGAGTATACTTGAAATCCACTAAATCAGTAAGTCCTTCTTCAATGAAGGAAATATCACACTATTCACCTGCTAGCACTTGAAATAGCTAATCAAAGTTCTATATTTAGAATTTTTGTCTACATGCCTTTGGTACTTTTTTCGACTTTTCATCCTATTTTTTAAAATCAAATGCATTTTAACCAAAGTTAGAAAGCTCAGATATTTGCATTTTTCTGCTGTAAAAGTGTGATTCCATGCGTTAAAAAACAAAAGCTTACTTTATAAAGATCAATTGTACAAATTCTATGTTTGAAAATGTTGCCTTAGCAGCTTCAAATACTGCACTAGCATCGTGAGAATGCAATGTTTTGATCAGTTTTACCAAATAGAAATGATCGCAATAATAAACTACGGGGATAGATCCATAAGTTTCCTGCCTCGCCGGTAAGGATTACCATCTTCACAAAATCTTTATCTGTGTCATACCTTATCTGTTAAGTGAATAATTGCTAGTGTAATTCCCGCTCCTCTGTATTTAGTGTTTCAGATATAGTTGCTAAAAAGGCTATGTGTAGAAGTTTGTGACATGTTCAAAAAGGAGTTTCGATCTGATATTAAGTTCTTCACAAAAAAAGAACTTACTCCAAATGAAATTGAACAGCGATTAGACGGTGTATATGAGGAAGCATCCCCTTAATAATCTACCGTAAAATAATGGGCCAAACTATTTTGAATGGGTCGAGAAAGCATGGAAGACGAGGAGCATGCTGGTCGGCCCTAAGAGGTGCTCACTCCTGAAAACATTGCTCTTATGGAAGGGGAAATTATGGAAGACCAGCGGCCGAAAGTTACAGAAATAGTAGCAAGGTTGGGCCTTTCTATATCAATATTCCTTCGAATTATTCATGAACATTTAAACATGAATAAGGTTAGTGCAAAATGTGTGCCTAGACTTCTTTCCTCAGTCCAAAAGCAGCGAGTCATCTGATGTCAGGCATTTTTGGAGCTCTGCCATGGCAACGAGAGAGTTCTGCTAACCATTGTTACAGGAGATGAAACTGTGGTCTTCTACTATGATCCCTTTTCCAAAAGAAATCGAATCAATGGAGTGACGTAAACCTAGCGAAGCACCGCCTGTAAAGGCCAAGGTCACTCAGTCAACCAAGAAGATAATGGCCACAATCTTTTGGGACAGTGAAGGAATACTCTTCATTGACTTCAAGGAGAGTAACACCAGAGTAAATGGAAAAGTACTTTGTTGGACTACTGCACAGACTACGTGCTTCCATCAAAGAGAAAAGGCGACGAAAGCTGAGTGGTGGTGTGCGCCTTCTTCACAATGCGCCCATGCACACAGCTCTTGTGCAAAGGAAGCTGTGAAGAAATGTGGCTTCAAGGAGATCCACTATCCACCCTACAGTCCAGATGAAGTTCCAGTGACTATTTCCTCTTCTCAGAACTCAAGAAGGACCTCGAAGGAAATTTAAGTGTGAGGAAGAAGTGATGGATGCTGTTTATGCCAATTTTGCTGACAAGATTTTTGACTATTTTTTGGGGATGGGAATGAAATGTTAATTTAAAGGTGTGAGAAGTGCATTGCAATAAAAGGTAACTATATTGAAAAGTGAAATATAGTTTTTGTCTTTATCATACCTAGAAAATGGTTAGGCCGGAAACTTATGGACCTACCCTCGTAGGTGCCCCACTGGGTGATGGCAGGTTATGGTGGAAGTGGAACATCAGGAACCATGGACTTGAAGAGCATATTATGAGCGGGACCCTTGACAAAAGTTTTCTTCTTTTTTTGATCCAAGGACACCCAAATGAGGATCATTTTCTTCAACTTCCTCAGCCACCCTATGTATTGCATGTGCTAAGCAAGCAATGTTAATCGTTTTCTAGTAAAAATCCTGTTTTGATGTTTCTGTCTTCACAATACAATGTTGGTCACAGAAAGTAAGATGTCATCATTTATGTCAATTTATAAATCAAGACTTTAGTACTTAAGAGAAATGCGTACTACACGATGAAAAAATGATGACATATCGTGAAAATTCGGGCATGACCCAAATATTGCTTTTTCTCTTAGACGGAAACTGGTCTTACATTTTATGTTTAGTGGTCTAGCCTTGTATTATTTCGGTAAAGTAAAAATGTGCGCTGTCTTCAGTTATAAAATGGAACATTTTGGAGGATTACATTATTAATAATGCATAGTATACTTTGTATATTGTGGTTCACAAATCTGCCTCTCTAGGCTCTAGATAATTTCAGCTGTATATATCGGCTTTTCTGTGTAACTCGTCCCTGCGCATGTGCAAAAGTCAACATACAGTAGAGCTTGTTTAGAAGAAGCGAACTGTTTTGTAACAATTTAACATATAACTATTATTAAAATTGTTTCATTGTTCTATTCTAGTAAAATTATTTCTACTGTAGTTTTAGTGGAAGATCTTAAAAATTTATTTATAGCACAGAAAATTTTACAGTCTCCCTCTTTACAAAAAACGCCAAAGCCAAATAAAGTATAACCGAGAAAACTCATAGTCCATTTTTACATTTTTTCAATTATCACATCTTTATTATTCAATTTCCATAGTCATTTTCCCTTTATTATCTGCATATTTTTTATTAGATTTATTAACTTCTGCATTGTACTGTAGAAGAGTTCAATGCTCCCAATTGCTGCGTACAATGTCTGGTATCATAATATAATTATAATAAAATTAACTATGTAATTATATTATAGACTCTAATAATTAAAGATTCATTTTATCTCTATTTTTGTCAGATATAGATAGAAAGTTCATGCTTCTTGTATAAACAGTTACGTTTTTAAACATAATGGTTATGTTAAAATTCGGAATGTATTTTTATTTTTAATCGGCGTCATTTCTTATGGCTTTCTTGGCTATTTTTTTTTCGTAGTTTTCTTAATTTAGGTGAATACTGAAATAAACATTTTCTTTTAACGTATGTTCCGATCTTTTCATTGAGTGCTGTGAGGCGTGATGGCGAATTTTCCCTCTAAAACGTTTTCTTCTGGTATCTGGTGGGGTCCGGTTGGCAGCAGTCTCGGACCAGAGTCAAAGAATACCATCAAGGCCCTCGCAGGCCTATGGGCACCTGGGAAAGAAGCGTTAGGGGCTCCGCTTGCGTCCGTGTAATATCCCGAAAGTGCCGTCATTGTGGTGCCGAAGTAATTTCCTCGGTCTCATACTATCTATTCTATATGGTAACTTTTAATAATGTTTGGGAATAGCACGTTTCAAAATGATAAAATATATCAGAAATGAAATGAGAATTGGAGGGTTCAGTTTTTTTTTTTTTTGTTGTTGTTTTTTTTTTTTTTTAATAGCGAACTAGATCCTAAATTCCAGTTTTGTCCGTCAGATAACATACATTCTTTATATCACTGTAAAACAAAACCTTCATTTTCAGAATTATGGTGAATATAAATCCTTTTGCTGTTGGTTAGTATTTCTCATGTGCAGTTATTGCTTTGATTAAGTATAAGTATAGAAAACATTAGGAGAACATTGCAGGAATGTTGTTAAATGAGGAACACAAGTCAGAAAAATATTTTGGGAAAGCTAAACTAATAAATAGTTTACGAGTATTTTAGCTTATTTTTCACTGTAGGTAAAGGGTGATTGATTGTAAACAAAGTTATGGGACTGCAATTCATGAGAGTAGTTTGTTGAATTAGCATTAAATTCTATAACCATAATTCAAAGTTATACTTGTGTTTGTTACACAAGAAGTAGGAGTCAGACAATTGTGCACCATCAACTGAAAGAAACAAATAAACAAAATATGAATTCCGAAGGACCTGAGAAAGGGTCTCAGCACATTATTAGGCTATCTTCTTGAAATTATATCATCCAACTACTGCAAGGGATTTAATTGGATAAGAACTCACATAGACATGGGTAGAGAAATTATGAAATATTAGGTAACTAGGTTGCAAATTAGGTTTAAATAAAATTGCAACAGTCATGCAGGAATAAAAAATTGTTTTAGTAGCAAGAAATAAAGGGATTTAAAATAAACTTCATTGGCCAATCTTCGGGAAAAAAATCGATTTTAGAAAAATTTTTACATTTATATGTATATATTTAATTTTGCACGAGAGTTTACAGAGTGCAAAGTTAAATGGAATCAGGTGCAAGAAATGACAATAGCTCAGCTAAAATAAAATATGTCAGTAATTCATCCAAGATGAAAATATAAATGTCAAGAGTTTGTAAAAGAAATGACTTCTTAGGAATACTAAAAATAAGTTGAGGAAGCCTTAGTAAATAAGAAAGCTCTGGAGTAATTGCTATAGACCCAAATTTATGATTCTGATGTCACTTCACACGTTATTTTCCCCTATCAGAGCCATAACACAAGTAATGGTAATGAAAACTATTTTTTCCACTAACTTAAACATATAAATTATGCGGAAAATTTAGCTAAAGTAAAGCAATCTGTGAAAGAAAAATGCATGTTCCCTTAGAAATTTAACCTGAATTCCAGGGTTAGTTTTAAGCATACTCGTACTTGGAAACTGTGATGAATTTCTTCATTAAATAATAACCCTGACAAACGAAGGGACCAAAAGCAATACATTTAGTTTGTGTAAAGAACTACAGTTGTGCCATTTTCGAGAATTAAATAGGTAAACTTTTTAAGTCTGAAGCAAATATAACAAAAGTGCATTCCAAAATCATACAGTCCTGTGAATTCACTTCTATCACACATGCCCCAATTCCTCACAAACACTTAAAAATATCCTCCTGAATCTGGGACCATAGATCAAAAAGTGGCGTGTCGCTACACAGTAACCAGGAAAATTCGGGGGGCTAATGATTTAAGCAGATTTGCGCCCTAAAACAATAATAACCACCATGAGGAAAATCATGAAACTCAGTGTGACATAAACATTTTTGTGCTTCCCACAGGATTTCCATTTATTTCAAAGATACTGCTTTGATTTAAAAAAAAAAAAAAAAAAAAAGGCTGTAGCTGAGTAGCTTCAATATAAATTTAAATGATCTGCTTACAAATTCGCATGATATAACAATGTGTGTATTTAATGATGTTTAGCGCACACGATTGTCGATCATCGGTTTAAAGCTTCAGAAGAATAATGAATTCCATTTTCTATCCGATGTTTAATTGTAGTTATATATTGTATGAAAATACTAATGTAATAGTTTCAATTCAACATGTTACTGTGCGACTGTATCGATAGAAGGCATATTTAATTACCATTATTTAATTTTGAGATTAATTTATTTAAAAGCGATTATCATTGACTTAGTTCACTTTAACTATCATCAACGCTGTTCTGGCTCTTCAATTTACATGTAGTGTGTTAGAAATTACGATCAGCTCAGTTAAAGATCCAAATAATCTCCTCCAATTCTTCAAATAATGAATTCTAAACTCTTTAAGTCCCTTTTATTAAATGGGAATTGGAAATGATTGACAAATTTTTATGGAAGATTGAGATAAGTTAATAAAATAGAACAATGTTTAGACATTTTAAAGAAACAAGTATAACTGTAGTATGCTAAGCATTAATAATAATAATAATAATAATAATAATAATAATAATAATGTTTATTTCAAAAGAATTGCCCATTTTGTGTGTTCTTGCTGAACGATCAGCACAGAGAAGCGAAAATTGCACTTTCAGTAAATTGGATTGCTACGATTTTATTTATTTTATATGCACAAATTTAATCTTTCTCCCTCTAGATCGAGCATGATATGTCCAAAGAAATTAACGTTTATCGCGAGGGTAGAACCTCTTAAGCAGAATAATTTTTACATTCTACCTTCCAAGAAAACTGCATATTGTTGAGCGTACTACTCTGACGAATTCTAAATATGACCATTGCAATAATTTACAAATATACAAGAACAATTTAATAATCTGACCACCTCATTTAGTGATTAGGGTTTCTGACTGCTGGCCGGGAGTTTCGGGTTCGATTCCCGGTACCTACTTAGGAATAATTTTTTAAGTTAAGGAGGTCTAGAACGGGGCTCACTCAGCCTGATGAGGACAATTGGGAAGCTGCCTGATGGTGAGGTGGCGTTCTTTGATTATAAAAGCCGCGTGATAGGTAACCAGGGAGCGCCGGCATGTTGATCACATGTCCCTCTGCAGTACTGCGAAGAGGCAAAACGGAGGTAGAGGAATCAGCAAGCCAAGGCTCACTACGGGTTGTGGCGCCAAATGAGAAGAAGAATTTAAAAAGCTGCCTGCGTTTCTCGTGTAGTACACTAAGTTTGTTTGATTTAATACGAGTTATTAGATTAAACATTTCACAATGAACTACAAAGGACACAGCTAAAAGTAAGAATTAAAAACTTAAATAGACATACAAAAAAAAAAAAAAAAAACAACAGAAAGAGTGATTTAATTCGATTTCCCCACTCTCTCCTGATTATCAATCTTTTCAGATCTGAGCTGTCTCACTTTCATCAAAAATTTACCTAATCTCTACTCTTTCTCGCCTATCAGCAGAGCCCAGCATGACCATAGTCCTCTGTGTTCTAGAGCTGTTAGGAGTGTGGTAAATACTTACGCCTCAATTCTTCCGTATCTTTACATTCAGTCAGTATAAATGTCTAATACTATAAAATTACAGGCCTGGGACTGATCTTATTTTTGTACAGTGGTAGAAGAGCGTTGTCCATTTCGAATGTAATGACATAAACAGAGAAGATGTAACTGAATAATTTTTTTGCTGAGAAAGACTGGACGCTGGAGTTCTCGTCCGCTAGTTCCCCTTCAAAACAAAGTACATATCGCAAAATCCAATTTGAGTTTGTCAATGGAGGCTGTTCATAAAAGAAATAAGAGCAGTAAGTTTCATGCACTCAGAAAAAATACAAATTAAGACAATTTTATTGTTACTGAAGATGTAAAAATAATTTAATAAAATATAATGATATTCAGTTTATTATGTTTAGGTTGCTCATAATTTTATCATTGAACTGTGAAATTTTAAAAGGTCAATGTCCACCGTCAGATACTGCACATTAATAGTTTTTTTGAGATCAAAAGGAGTGATTTTTGAGTATCACACAGGACAACGAGAGCACAGAAAAGCTAGAGTGAACTCGAGAAAGCTGAAGAAGCCAGTAATTCGACATGATATTGTGCGGTTTACGTAGCCAGCCAGACAGAGTAGCAAACTTTGAAGCTAGAAATGTTACTGCTTCCACCATACTACCACGATTCAACATCCGTGATTATTATTTTACATAGTTTCTGAAAGATGCGCAAAATAAACATTATTTCTGAGCAATTGAACGGGAGAAGGAAACTTCCAAATTGAAGATAAAAGAAGTTTATCATGAGGGGAACAACTCCAATCAGTATATAAAGTAATTTAGGAATTAACTTTTACATCTTTATTATACAATTGTTTCCATACTTATGTTTCCAATGAATACGGTTAGATAATTTTTTTTTCAATTTAGTTGAGTAATAGTACATTAATCAATTCTGCAAGTATCTGTGTCATGGTGTTGGGCACATGGTACAGATATCTCCATTTTGAGTTTCACCGTACTGTATTGATCCTACTCAATAATTCAAGAAATATTTTATAGAGATACAGAAGAGAGACAGAGAATCAACAGATGCGTTTGTTATCTCTTTCAACATGCCCAAGATTTATAGCAGTTTATAGAAGTGAAACAAGACCGTGACCTTATGACAAATTGCCAAAAGTTTTTTTTTTCTTCAAATTTCTGCATTTGCCATACAGTTTCAAACTTGGCTAACTGCGGAGAAGTTCTGGTAGGAAAAGATCTTCTTAGTATGCGGAAAGGGGGTCAGAGGGTAAGGAAGAATGATGGGTGTACTGAGCTCAATACAAACTAATTCCCAGCGTGTTTCGAGTTTAGCATAAGAAACGTTTGTCAACTGACAGAGGCGGAACTGAAGTGGATCATCGCTTTTAGGAAGTGATCCTTGAAGCCCCAATGTATGTGGCAATTGTCAAGAGGAGTTACTTCACTTAAGTCACAAAATTCTTTTAATTGTGGTGGTTGTACTATGGCTGGGTAATTGAATATCTGATTGAATTATTTATCGGCGACTAAAATTTTGGGTGAAACGATATGTTTATTATCAAAAATTTTGTATAGCAATAGTTTTGAGGGTTTGGTGATTGATGGTGATATTTTTTGTATAATTGTTTCTGAGTTTAATAGAGAAACCCATAAATATTCTGAACGATGATTGGTAGTATTTCTATTCCTAGTGTTTCTAGCTCTTTTCTTGATTTGTGAGATGATTTTTATATAACATGGCGCAATTAAGTATTGTATGGATTGTCCAATTTTGGAAATAAGTTTATATTGAATAATAAATATATCTTTTGGCTGTGAGTCTTGTTAAATACTGCACGAGTAAAAGCTAAAGATTAAGGGTACATTTTATAAATTTGCTCGTCTGAAAGTATCGTTAAGAGGGGAAAAAATAATTTCTGTCGCTTCAGTTTTATTCCTTTTACCATCTCGAATAAGTTCAAGATTTGTTATGAATTGGTATTCCTTTAGGATGGAGTTTAATGTCCACCATGTGTACGCAGATGAGATAGTGCAAATTGGTGGCCATATTGTTGAAGTGGATGAGGCGAAATTTAGTGGAACTTTTACCCTCCGGAATGATGAAATAATTTATAGAATAGTTTTGTGTTTGAAGATACTTTTAAGGCGAGTATAGGTGAGGTTGGTTTTAGGTTAACTGTCTTTATATAAACACGATTCTAAAATCTACGGTGTTAATTCTATTTCAGAAACATATAAATTTGTTATGAGAGGCATTTGCTGTTTTATATGACGTTTTGTAATTAAATTTCAGTACGTTTTTCACAGATAATCACGTGGGAAATAGGCTGCCTACGGCACAATAACTTCGAGAGTAGGATGCTTTACTCGCAGAATAATAACTTTTATTAGATTAATTTCAAGATACCCTTTGACCTCTGTCATCAACTCCCATTCAATTCAAGACATGAAACGGCCGATAAATTTTGCTTAGAAGCCTCTTCTTTCAGACTTGATGTTCTTTTAAGTCCGTAAATCTACGACAATGGTCCAATGATTTAATTTGCAATCATAATGAAGTCATAATTAGGATTTTACGCCCTAAATATGCACCTCCGGTTTGAACCCGTTTCGAGGCATGTATGACTACCACTAGGCCGCCAGGACCAACATGTTTGGATAAATTCGCACTGAAAACAAAATATAATGGCCTATACACTGCAACCAGTCGTTAATCCAGACTTCAGAGCACTCTAAAATGGCCACGAGAGCACGCTATTTAATGATGAAATATATTTCATCTTGAAGAAGAAATATAATAGACATAATAAAAAATCCAATATCCAGGCATCTAAGTAATTACCCCATATGTAACGTGAATCCTAACGCTGCCAACTATTACAATGAAAATAAAGAAAGTTAACCCAAAAAGATCTAAGAAAATATTTTGTATTTGGTTCTTAAGGGAAATTTCCAAAAAACCGTTTTTGTAAAAGGTCCTTGAAAGTTAGCTGTACTCTTTAGTCACTCTACAGTCCTCTGATACATTCACGTACAAGCAATAATACTTGTTTGCTGATAATATACCAACAAATCAAGTAGGTTCCAAAAAGACCACTTCTCTACAATCCATTAATATAATATGTGGAATACAGATTTAAAAAAGTCAATATTGCAGCATAATAAAAACTTCACAGCACAAATTTTACGTTAATGAGTTTGTTTTAGTTTAGTAATACTGTTTATGTAATTGATACTAAAGTTGGGAAGATAATACGCTATTTGGCTTGATATTATTGGAAAGAAAGAAGAATCTTACACATACCAGAACAAATGAAGATCATTATTACCTGTTTATTTTACGCCGATTTTGGGGGAAGCGCTGACAGCTGCTTTCATGGCCTTATATTGGTACCATCCTGATTCGTAGCATAACATAATGCTGGCCATGTGGGTATACCAGTAGAACACACAAAGATTACCAACTCATATTTCAGCAATCTTTCACAAACACGAATAAATTGCCTCATATAAGGAATACACAACTTTGACCGGCTGCTTTGTTAATGGTATTAAAAAAAATCACCAATTACGGCTCAAGTTCAGTAGATAGAACCCTCCCTTCCTCCTCACTTGTGATTAGCTTTACGTCAACCCAGCTCGGTAATACTCATGTGTTGTCGCCAGCTCTTGGTTCTAAACAACGATAATTTGTTCCTTGGCGATCGGTAAACTTATATAATGGCACACCATCTTGAGTATTTCACACACTTAATACAGTAAAATTTGTTTCTTCACAACAAAATTCGAAATGTGCCATTTAAGTAAAATCAGGAAAATAGTTTCCGAAAATTAGAGAAAGTTGATCATTAGCAGTAGGGGTATACTTGAAAATCATAATTTAAAAAGTGTTCTTGCGTTGTTCTCTATATTGTTTTAAAATAAAAGGGCATTTTAATTCAGCACAATACCTGCATATATAACGATATATATATTTTATGTTTAACAAAATCATTCTCGTTAAGACCGTAAATGTGATAATCTAATTATTAGTTTGAGAATTAAAGTTGCTGTAAGAGCGCTCTATTAATAACCTTCAGAAAAAGTTTTCGTTACATATTTGGAATACAATAACATTAAATTAAAGTTCAAAGCCCATAAAAATTAAGTAACTTCGATTGTATAAGAGTAACATGTTTTTTTTTTGGGGGGGGGATATTAATATAATTTCCTTAAATGCGCAATGTATCTACAAATTCAGTTATTTTTCTCTATTTTAGTGAATGTAAGGATGATATGAAGGTTTCAGTTCATAAACATGGTTACATTTAAAATGCTTAAAAATATTCACATAGAGTATTTGTCATACAAGTCGGTCCTGGTGGTGTAGTGGTAACCATACTTGCCATCTAAACCTAAGGTCGCGGGTTCGAACCCGGCCAAGATCGATGGATTTTTTCGGGAGTAAAAATCCTAAGAATGGCTTCCTTCGGAAGAGAAGTGGGTCCCGTGTCGTACATTTACGGCACGAAAAAAAACCTCAAGCCTGAAAGAAGAAGCCTCTGAAATGCTGATTGGGACGCTGATGAGATGTTAAAAATCGTCCTTAAAAAAAGTGTCATACATTTCTTTAATTTATAGATAACGTATATTTTTGTGGTTTAATGTTAATCATAATAATAATAGTAATTATTATTATTATTATTATTATTATTATTATTATAAAATTGTGGTTTTTCTTTGTAATACTCATAGGTTGCAAGAATTTTTAATTTTGTCCCCATAATAATAAACAGTAATGTCATAAATCATTTCATTAATTAATAAGGCCTATTTTGAGTTTTATGTTTATTTTCATTAAAAGTTATGTCTGTGAGGAATTCGCTTAGTTTACGTAGCTCCTGCGTGACGAACTTTTGTACTTCATTCAGTCAAGACAATAGATGAAATGAAAATTTAAAATAGTTTCTAAGTTATAGAAAATGGTATTATTATTATTATTATTATTATTATTATTATTATTATTATTATTATTATTACGACTACTACTACTACTACTACTACTACTACTATAATTCATATATACATTTTATATAGTATATATTTTGATTGCTGTGTAATAGAGATCTAAAGGAAGGAAACTATTTTATTGAAAACTTGAAAGCTTAAGTTATTAAATCTATATAGAATCAGTTTAACACCAAGTTCGATACGTAGCTTTCAAGATGTATTCTGTAATCTGAAAATATCAATTGAAAACTAAGTACTTGGATTACTATGGGAAACGCTTAATATTAAAGTTATAATAAATTATCATGCGGCTTTATTTATATAATGTCAGTGTTTAATACCAAACCAACGACAAGATAACAAAAAGTTCAATTATTAGGAGAGCAGGAAGCTATGCTAAGATAAATACATATTTATAATATAAGCTCATTAGCAACCCTGAAGTTTCAGGAATGCCTCAACAGGCAAGGGTAGCTCTGATAGCATCCCAAGATGAACCTCATTATAAGCAATTTCAGAACATAAAATTAGAAATAATAAGTGCGCATCATCTTTCACCATAGCCCCTACTCATCTCTTAAAATGCATTGCTAAGGATGTCAAGAGACTGTCACATTTAGGAGCATTTCGTAAGATGCTATTAGAAATAATAGATTGCCATAGCTTTAAATGAATGCGTAGGCTTCCACGGACGGCGTCTCTATAGCAGTCTCAGTGATGGCAGCGTCAGTTGATGGGTATTTAATCCTTTGCTAAACGTTTTCACTGAACCATGCAGATATTTGTTTTATTCTACTGAATATTTTTTCATTTTATTATTATTATTATTATTATTATTACAAATATAAATATTATATACTTTATAGTGTTGCTAGTGTTTTTCATTTTATGTTTAACTAATGCATTTATTTCCATGCTCATGATTTACATAGATTTATATGTGTATGACTTGTCGTTGGTAGTGCTTGAATTATTATTATAATTGTTCTTATTATTACATTAACATTTTTCACTATCCATGCTTAGGTATAGGCACACGTTTATTTAATGTTTTTTATGTTTTACCTAAATTTTATGTGTACGAGTATTTAGATTGTTATTGTTTATGTTATAATTGTGGTATTGTCACTATAAGTTAGTATAAATATTATCAGGTTGTTGAAGGGGAAGGGAAGCCCTGAGGGCCTTAGCTCTTGCGGAATAAAAATATAAATAAATAAATAACATTGCATAAACAGCAAAAATACATCGTAAAATCAAAACCTTAATATAATGTAATGGAAGAATCGAGGTATATATAGACTTGAAATTACACATCAAATTCCTCCCCGAGAAGGTCTGAAAGTTTCTCGAAACGTTTCATGCGGCATAAGCTGAACAAATTTTACCATGACGAACTTCAGCCGCAAAAGCATACGTCATAAGTAAAAACAAACTTATCTAGATAGAAGTTCTTTAAGAGATAAAATGACTAACTAGGTAAAGTAGTTAAGAAGCAAAAAAAAGAAAATATTGAAAAAAATGATATGAAATTTCCCACTTGAGCATACAAAGGAATATCATAATTTAAAGAATTTCTAAAATGACATTAATATAAAAACAGGATAGCAGGAAAAAAGTGAGGAGAAAGTAACATGTCAGAAATTCTGACCTTGGAGTAATCTTTAAGTTTTGCAAATCATGAGAGTAAGAAGAGGATAACGCGATATTCGGCCTGATATTATTATAAATATTTTTATGTAAATTATACAACTTGAAACAATTAAAATTACATTAATTTGTATTAAACTGACTTTATTTAGAATTTTTTAAATTTATCTTCAAAAGTCAACCCTAATGCCAACAATTGAAACTTGATTTCTATAATTTCAAACTTTCTTTATTTCTTTCCATTTGTTAATTGCATGTGAAATATCTGTTGCATCTTGATTATATATGTTCTTGATATATATATATATATATATATATATATATGAATTAGTTGCTAAATCAAATAAGAGCAGATTTGCCACTGTTTCAATATTTTACCTGCCTAACAATCCCCTATCAATTTATATTTAAAAGTTACAGAGGACAACACATAGATTACATTATGTTTAACAAAAAAATAATAAATGCAACATTTACACTGCGGCCACGCACAGTAGTTCAGCTCTTTCCGATGTCGCTCGGGACTTGCAGCAGCTAGTTGCAGGAGTTGCACTTGATTTCCGTGCTCCGTGTAAGGGCAAGTTATGGTAGAGAGAGTTGAAGATCACTGACTCTGTAGACAGAATGGCGTCAATGGACAAACGATTAATTGCATTATAAGAAAGCTATCCTTGCTTATACTACTCCAAGCAAATTAGTTAGTGCACTTTGCATATACATAAACGCTACCGCCGTCTCTTAGAAGCAGCCATTTTCAATCAGCTGTTCTTCGCTTGTTCTTATTTTTGATTTGTTAATACGTACGTTTGCGTCTTTTATTGTGAATGCCTACATGCTACTAAGTTAACGTGTTACATTTTATTTTATTATGTTTATGTTTAATTTTCATTTTGAATGGGCCTTATATTCTCTTAGGCATTTTCTCAAAGGTCCGAGTGTGGGTATTTTACTTTTATTATATTTCTCCTACACTCTGAAAAATGTTTCTTCAGTAAAAATGATGGTACCATGGCTGTTTTAGCATGCATTGAAGAGGCATGGAACTAATATCTGGTTGTAATGTAGAGATTTAACGCCCGTACCGTTATATTTTGCTTTCAGAGTAGATTTCTCCCAATTTGTTCCAATACTACTAAAGTCCTTGTTATGCGAGTCAGCCTGATTTAAAGTAATCCTATGGCTTGAATCTAATGACATATTTCAGTGAACTGTTTAGGCTTAGTAAGCTGAAAATCTGCTTGGAATTCCTACCATAGTTATACAAGTAATCACTGCTATTCGTTTCCTTTGCTCCCTATTCCTTCCTTATTGTTGGAAGTAATACAGGCGGCCAAACCGAGCCAGCCTGATAATTATTTGCGTTATCAAGTTGTAACAGTAATCCACAACCGGCTCGCTTACTTTGTTTGTGGGTCAGATAAAACAAAATATCATGGCAAAACGAGATACTATACGTTTTAATTAAATGTTTTTGTATTCAGCATGTTCATACATGTTAAGTGATTTTAGTATCTTACGTTACACACACTTATTTTAATGTTGCATAACTCTGGATCTCTTTCTTTATTGCCGTCTCAGAAACAGAAATACTTACTTTTTGGTGCTTCATTTACCTTAAAAAGGAGAAGAATCTCCCTATAGAAATAATATTATTTTAACGATATTGAAGCGGTTTTGTTATGGCTCTACATTGGTGTCCGATTTTGAAGCAGTTTTGATGGTGGAGACAGTTTGGTTGCCAATTATGAAACTATTTTGTTGCTGATCGCCATATTTTGTAATGGCGTATCGTTAAGTGAATATTGGTCGCTTTTGTGTTTATTGCCCAGTTTTATGACAATAAACTCTCAGGATTTTGTTCTGCTATTTTGTGACTGTGCCCAACAGTACTAGGAAAGGATATCAACTGTGTAACTAATTGCACTATGCAACACAATTTATTATAGCAAGAATTTTCGCGTCCTCTGGTGTTCTGCGTACGATAGAACTTGGCTACGTCGAATATAAATTTAGCTGCTGCGATTTCCTAGGAGACGAACTTAATCTCATTATATGACTATCTGAACTGTAATGCCTGAATTGAATATGTGAACTGCTGCTATAAACTGATATGCGCTGGTCTGCCAAACTGAGTTGCTGAACTGCGCGAGTTTCAGAACTGTGTCTTTCTGCTTAACTGATGAACTTGTCTTGGATTAATGATCTCAAAACTGATGGAGCAAATGCCTCTTTACAAATTAGACAGACGTTCTTCTCCAAGCCCACGAATATCACAAAAGCACGAGAAGGTTTTGTACTTGCTTTAAAATATTACTCTACTATTTTCTCTTTCAAATTCACCAATGCTAGCCTCTCACTGCTATTTGAAAGTTTAAAACATATTTATTTATATTGGTTGATTTAAAGTTAACTGTACAAACGGCAAGGGAGTTCATTGCCCTAACGTATTCCAAATCCTGGACTTTATTAACCCCTGCCATTGGAAGGTCTTTAAAGAAGTGGCATACACTTCTCCTTTTCATTTGTATAGTGGTTTTTGACATTCTAGACTCTGACCCATTTCTGGCTGTCTACCGTAGATAGTTACATCAGAGAACTTTCTATTTTTACTACACACACACACACATATACATAATATTTACATTACTAATTACAATACACAATATATGATGATTAGGCTTACAACATATGAATTATACTTATATTTCAGTAGGGGGGGACGAAGGGACCATTTCAATGTTGAGGAACACATAGTTAATATACATTCATTTCTAGATACTAATACACAAAAGCATTAGAATATGCATTTGTTAAAAAAAATTGTATATTAAATTTTCCATTAAATTTCGTTGAACATTTACAGTAAATATTAATTTTTTGGGATAAAAATTCTAAGTATAGCTTTCCTCGGAAGGGAAGTAAATCCATGGGCCCCATGTGGTGGGTTTACTGCACGTAAAATAACTTCAAGCTTGAAAGAAGCAAAATCTATCATTCATTTCAAGCCCTAAATTGAATGGGACGTTGATTCGTTGATTGCCTGAGATATTAAAGAGCGTCCGTTAATAAAGCAAAAAGATAAATTAAAACGACCTGAAAGTAAGCTTTCTGTATCCAGATTGATTTTGCATCGTCCCCACATAATAAGCAACCCATGAATACATGGATTGCATTGCAGAAAGCAGAAAATTAATACTCCCATCTTGTACAAAATATAATATAGTGATTTATAAATATTTTCAGTAGCAGTGAACTTTGTACTAAGGCATTTTAGTCATTTAGTCGTACAGCTGTAGGGATTTTTTTGCTAGAGCAGCAAAATGTTTGAACCCTTTAACCCTTTATTTATAAAAAAGGTATTATAAATAGTACACCTGATATACATAAACATTTCTTTCATACAAAGCTGAAATTGTCTCGTAGAACTTCTGAATCTTTTTATGGCTTCTAACGGCAAATACATGCAGGTAGTATTAAGGTGGGTTTAGAGAGAGTTTTCTGAATCCCGCATTTCAGCCATAGGCTTTTTGTGCCACCCCATACCTCCTATAGTAGCTAGAGTTAAGTGTTTTTTATGAAATTCAGAACCTTAATTCCTATACAGGAATCATCCTTATTAGGTAAGGTTGAGGACTGAAGGGTTAGTATCTCCTTCTCTCCAGAAAATCACACTCAAAGAGTATTTGGTTCGCAATTTCGTAAAATAGATTGCAAAGCCTACAGATGGGCTCTCCCTGAAAGAGACTCATTTTCGGGAGATGTTTCCTGAAATGACTATGTGCAGTAATTAATTCCACATGCGTCTTAACTTTTCCCTTCCTATCTTCAGGAGTGTTTTAGTGAGTGTCGGATTAGGTTTTGACATTACTTTTTCCAAGAGTTTGTCCGAGACAGTAGGACCATCGTGTCTTGGGTTGCTCTCTGGCCCACAACGTGTTTGCGGTTCTTGGAGCGGATTTGCTAACCCTGCAGGCTGGTTCAGGTCTCATATAAGAGCTTGATGCTCCCTTCTTGGTCAGTTTATCTGCTATTTCATTCCCTGCGACACCTCAATGACCTGGCACCCATCTCAGCTCAACAGAGTTGTGGTCCACCAGAACCATCAATGTTTGAAAACAGTTCCATACCAAATTTGAATTAAATTGGTGAAAATCAAGTGCTCGAATAGCACTTTCCATCTTCTTAGCTCTTCTCTGTGCCTTTTGGAGCACAGGTTAGGTTTGCCAAGAAAATGCAGCTGTTAGGTTATTTATAAAATAATTATTATAATTAAAGCTTAATAGATATATTAAATATTTAATTCATACTCCAGATGTATTAATCGGTATAATAATTTGGTCCGTTTGGCTTTTGATTATTTCTATAACTCCTTTGATCATCCATAAAAGGAAAGTCGTTGATTCCTTGTTTTATATCCTTATGTGCAATGCTGCTTCTTTTAAAAAAAATCAGAACTAAATACATAAGTACCAAAGCTAAATATAATGAAGGAAAGAGAGCCTTGCTAGAGATAGAAATAGAAACAGTTATGAAATTAGTGCAGCAGTATTTTCAGTAGCTTGCAGAGCGATAGGAAATTGTTCTTTTAAATTGCTGAGAGCACTTAAAGTTATTTTATATGAAGAATATAGAGGAAAAATACTTTTTATAAAATTCAGAGTTTTAATAAATTCAATCTAGAGATAAAGTACCACTTTCTAATATATCGTAATATGGAAACGATAAACACATTCCACTAAAATCAGTTTACAGAGAAAAGGGCGCACGGGGAAAAAACTACTATGCCCGCAACAAAATAAAATTTCAATATATTTATATATCCTATATTATTAAACAAATTTAAAAATTCAGGAAAGAAATATTTTTCCTATAAAGGGTTCTTATTAGAGGACAGTCAAATAAAATTCAAAAGTAGCATGAACGTATTAAACCAAAACGTTGGCAATCAAATTACTAAAAACTAAAATAAACATTTTATTTATCATATGAGCCCTTTTTTAATATCATTGAATATTTCTAGCACATTTCCAGACCGTGAACGTAATTTATGGGCAATTAATATAGAAGAAATTTTTCTATGTTCATAACAAAAATGTGAAAAATGTTAGACAGAAATCCTGCAAGAACTATCCTAGAATGTATATGACAAATTTGAAGGGCTCCAATCAATTCCATATTTCCACTCTCTATAGTAACCTACAAAGACCTCTATATACAGTCTTTAAAAGTGTTTCTTTTCAGGAAATACCTAGAGCTAAGTTATTCATTGTGAATAATGAGTAATGTTAATGAAAGTTACCACTATAATTTTATCAATTTCATACTAGTAGACTTAGCGTAACTTTACGATAATGCATGTAAACATGCAACACATTATATTTAAGAATTATCTCACTGAGAATATAAGTAAAGAAAAGGAATGTTTGCGTTAGTATTTGATTGTTTGTGGTGCGCTTAAAATATATATATATATATATATATATATATATATATATATATATATATATATATATATATATTGTCACTTGTCTTCTTGCCATAGAAGGACTCCACGAGTCCGAAATATAGCGATCTCAAGTGGGACTTTTTCTTAGTGTTTTATCCTTTTCTACTATCATAATTACTATATTTGTGTGTGTGTGTGTGTGTGTAAATATATATCTATTTTATTTTGGCATTGGAATTTTTATAAAAACTAAATTATTTTGCATTTGAAATACTCGAAAATAGTTCACATTTTATATTTCATACTAACTGTAGCTTTAGCATTTTTTGTTAAATAATTTACAGCAAATTCAATAAAACTTAATTGATTGACTTTTCTAATATTCTATTGGATAAAAAAGTGTTTACACATAACGTTGAACCACTTAATGAAAAAAATGTAATTTTTACTCTTATTTTGAACCAGGTTCTAAGACAGAGCCAATTACCTATAACTGCCACCGTGAATATTTCTGAGGTAAAATGTGCTACGTTGTATGTGCTGCTATCACCAGAATGAAGTTCTGATAAGGGCTTATCAATATAGTCCTTATAAAAATTCCAATCGAGCATAATTTTTTTTCCCAAATGGAACAATGCCTACTGGCTTCAATAAAATAAAACTAGTTGAGATTAGAATGTTTTGGAGTGTTTTTCAGGATTGGGGCCTGATGTCATCGCATATGGGGCTAGGGTATTCAAATCGTTTTTAGAAATTTCCATAATCATTAGGCAAAAAGCAATACATTTTCCCATTGTTATACGAATACTGTACATACATGTTCACATTTTGTCTATAATTTAACTAAATAATCAACAGTATATTGTAGTTTATCCTGAACATCTCTCAGCCAACATATGGTATACTTTTTAATTCTTCATTCAACAGGATTAATGTCCGCTTTTTCAGGATTAGCAAACAATACCATCTTCTGTAGCACAGCTGTACATATAAAGTTGCTATAGGCAGGAATGTGCGCTGCATTTCTAGTCTAGTACCTAAGCAATCAAATGTGGCAGGCAGCTCTTTAAAGGTTTCATAATATGACTAGGACTCGGAATTTTAGACCCATCCAATACCCACTACAATATACTGTTGATAATTTCCCTAGATTAAGGCTACATGCGAACAGGTAAACACCGTTTTTGTGTTTAAAAATCGGGGAAATGTATTAATGTTTGCCTAGTATTAAGGGAATTCTCAAAAAGGGTCTGAAAGCTCGAGATGGCCATATCTCGAAAACTACTTGACTAGAAATATGCAAAACCACCCATTTACATTCTAATCTTAACTAGTTTTATTTTGTTGGAGTCAAAAAGCATTGTTATGCTTGAAAAATATAGTCTTTTGCTAGAACTACACTTTTCAATAATTGTTTTAATGGTTGTCTGAACTTTAATTCGGTGAAAACAACGCATCAATTGCACCGTTCGTTCCAGAAATATTCGCAATAGTAATATTAGGCAATTCATTCTGTATGGCAACTTAGGGCACAAGGGATATTTTGATTACAAAATTTTTCAAATATGTTCTTTACTTTAGTCTTCCTTTCCTTGCACATAAAACCGTTCTTTTATCACACGCTTATTTAACACCGCATCCACTGAATTACTATGGTTTAAATGTTTGTTTTCGTATAGCGATATTTGTTTACTCTTTTGGTGAATCTAGTATGCAATTCTACCTAATTTGTAAATATGGTTTACTGAAAAGAAAAGGTAAATATATGAAAGAAGATCTTTGAAATTTTAAGAGAGACAAAAGTCAATATTATCAACGATTGTAATATTTAAAAATAATTCTTTGAAATCTTTGTATACATAGAAATTCCTTAAATGTAATTCTTATGTTAATTAGGATTTACTAGAACTTTTTTCCAAGTATTTCAAACACAAACACCTCTATTAGCATGCACAAGTTCTTCCCTCCATGTTGTTTCAAAAGTAACTTGAGTTATTATACTGACGTTCAAGTATAGTATGGGGGAAGTGTTAATAACATTTTTTTTTAATACTGGAACTGAGATTACAGTTATCTACTGTTGCTTATTGCATTGATAGAAAGGATGAATTCGCTCAATAAAACGACGTTGTGTCTTTCCTGCAACCTCTTTTAATACATGTTTAGTGTTATCATAGATTGGATTAGGGACTGAGAGTAATCATTTGTTAATTTATGCATTATTTCTGAATTAAGGCACCCTCAAACATTGATAAAGGGGAAATATTGACAGTTTCTGTTCAATCTTTAAGGTACGAAGGTAACAATGGCAAAAATGAAGAATTTGGAGGTGTCTCCTGGCAGTGTGATACTGTTTAGATAAAAGAAACAATGCTAAGAGGGATGGGGCGAGGTTATTAAAGGTTAGTTTCTTACTTTATCAAAGTATTTTTAGATGAGGGTCAACTTCACGGCTACGCATGGTAAACTTAAGCGGTATGGGAGTCTGATAGACGCACTATATAAGCTTTTGATGGCTTCGAGCCAACAATGCGATAAATTTATCATCTGAAAAATGTGCCATATATCTGAACTGTCAATTGCATCAAACAATTAGGAATAGTTCTGTAAAGCTATATGCAGGCAAATTATGCGCATTATTATATATTACTCATTATGCGAAGAATAATTATCATCTAAATATCACTTTCTTTTATTTTCACTTAAATTACTAATAATATTTCTTTTTCCTTCTAGTTGTTTAGAAGCCTTACACAGTCGACCTAATCTAGAAATGGGAGTTTGGGTCTTTATTGCCGGAGTTGAAAAGCATGAAGAGCAAGAAGTGGAAGAGTTGGCGTTGAGGAAGAGAACTGGAGCACAAAGTGCTTTAGTACTTTTAATTAATTATCTTTAATGGGGCGCAAATATACCATTCTTTGGAAATAACTAACCGCAAATGGGTTAAACGGTAACGATGGAGGGCGGTCCATCCGCTGGAAGTGCTGTCCTTTGACTCGGTTAAATGTTCCGGAGGGAAAAGACGCCGGTGTGGGAAGGGGTGAAGTGGCTCTGGAAGAGAGATGTAGCATCGTACTTCCTTCTGCGAGAAACGACTCATTTAGAGCCTGAAGAGTTAGAACTCTCTCCGATCCCTCGGCCCCTGTAGTTACGGGAGGGAACCAGAAGAGAGCGTGGGACAAGGAGGTGCGGACACCATTCCACCTCAGCTCCTAAATGAGTTTTCGCTTCTCAATCTGCGTTCCTGAAATTTATAGAGGCTTTCCCGCTGGTGCAGCCGAACTACTTCTAAGCGTGCATTAAATGCGTGAGTGTTTAAGGCGTCCGATGCATTCCTCGGCTACGAGCACAAAGCTCTGCGTTCCAATTCCGGTATTTAGGTCTTCTGGCTCATACTTAATTTTCGGCTTCAGTATTCAATTATTTGTTATTTAAATTATGCCATAATCACTGAGTTAATCTGTGCTCCAGCTATCGCTTACTCTTGCTGGATATTGAACAAATGTTGTAACAAGAGTCATGCGTTGCGAACCTCGATCATTTAGTTCGTGCGTCTCGAGGAACTCCACTTGGAATTGGCAAGAGCATATTTGTTAACAGGTTAAACCTTTGTAGAAGATGCAAATAAGGACATGGATGTAGGAAGGGAAAGTCTGGATAAACTTCGGCAGCAATACCTTTGAGACTTCAGTTAAGGACGCTGGGAATACGCTGGCAATTGGAGATGAGAATGCAGTCTGCAGAAAAGCCCGGATATTGTACGTCTCTATCATAGCTTGCCGTCTTCACCGCTTCGGAACAAGTAACGCTCCGCAGAGTTCGAGTGTGCAATTTTCCTCCTTTTTTATTCCTCAGCTTGAAATTCATTAAAACATGTCGATATATTTTTGCTTTCGATTTATTAAAACGTTATAAAATTTCCATATATGTTAAGGATATGCTGGAACTGTGAAATTCTATAATTCAACGAATGCTAATACTTTTACTGCATTTAATTGTGCTTAGTGAATGTTTATTAAATATGAGTTAAAAAGCGAAATTAATTGCCTTAGAATCAGTTTTACGAGTTTTATTTGGCAAGATAACTCCAGAAGAACGATTTTGAGTTTTGATTTAATTATGAATAAATAAACATTTAAGTCTAATATATTAAAGTGCATAAAATAATGCAGTATTTGAGGTATTATTAATCAGTTCGAGATAAATCGAATTGAAGCAAAGATAATAGGAATGCAACCTTCCTTGGAATAAAAGCAACTGAGCACTTAAGTACAAAGAAGACCTGTGGTATAAAAACGATTTTATTCAACAATTGTTGCTTAGTCTCATTATTTTTATTACACAACTAAATTTTGAAAATTGATTTTAAATAAAGGATTTATTTTTTGTGTTTGCTGGTATTTATTATTAATTAGTTTTGTTTAATTTTTGAACATTTACAGTTAAAATCTTGCCATGTTTGCTTCATAGTTTTAGTAACCCCTAAAAGCAAACAGGAAACGTATGAATTATTTTTCTCTCAGTAAATAGAGATTATAGTGATAATGTAAGAAGAAAAAAAGCTGTTAATTATTAGTTTTAAGAGTCGTGATATTTTCTATTAGTTTAATACGTATCTCATTGATCAGTTAAGTATCAACGAAATCGTTCATTGATAGAAAGATGTTTGCATGAATTAATAACCAAAAATAAATCAAACAAATTATTAAGTTTCTAGTATATTCTTTAAGGAAAAAAAAATTGAAATTATTAAAGTCTAATTTGTGTTACGGATAACTCTGGGTCTATTTCCCATTGTTTTAAATGCGCAAAAAGTTTGTGGAAAGATTACTTTATATTTAGCAACATATATCTGTAAGTAAAACATGCAACTAATATGAGTTACAACATAAATTTTAGCTGTAAATATAACAGGTTTGATATAGAAACAGTGTTTACAACTATTTCGTTTGCATCTACGAATAGGGAGATTGCGTAAGGAGAGTGATGACTCCACTAAACATAAATTAAATTTAAATATAATCCCCTTTATTAACCTGAGTTAGGTTTTTATTTCTTACGCCAAGTTCCTTACTCAATAATCAAAAGTCTCACTCTAAAGAAAGGAGTTATCGAAATTTATACTCTACCAAGTACACAAAGGACTGCAGCCTAAGTATCCTGCAGGAAATTTGATAAATGGAATCGTTTAGTGCCAAAAGAAGAACATATAAAGGTTTAAAGAGGAATTTAATAGGCTAAAACTACACTTTCTATAAAGCCAATTAGTAAGTACTTCATATTTTTTATTTCAAGTTGTCCCCTTTTAAACCTTTCTAAGTGCCATGACCTTTACAGTTACTGTACGAAGCCTGTATTTAACAATTACATTTAGTAAAATAGGTTTATAATTTTACATGCATAAAAATATCCAGGAGCAATTCCAAGACAAGTCAAGAAAGGATACAAGGCGCTCTGCCTCTTGCCAGAAAGCGATATAACACACCAGCACGGGAACAAAAGGGGAAGCACTGCGTTAGCGACTGTCAAATTGCGCAAATAAAAGTGTATGCTTATATTTTCAAAACAGAAAGCAGATTATACCACACACAGGCGAATGGACACAGTACATGGTATTAAAAAGCAACAGTTAATTTAAGAGAAGCGAAATTAGCAGAATATCTCCTGACATTCGTGCGAAGTACGAGGAAGTCATTTATTAAAAAAGGACATTTTATATTAGACTATTGGTTATATTTACTTATTCATTTTAATGTATGATGTGACACAGATTATTTTAAATTTATTTTATTAAATTTATTGGTGTACTACCATTGTAGACAATGAGGACAAAATCATGTTAAAAAGGAGGGTTAGGTGAATGATTTCATTTTAACACTGCGCAAACCGCTTAAAATATTACGAAAATGTGAGAAGGAAGGGTATCCGAAGGCAGAGCACTGCATAAGTTCAAATATTTTCGTACTGGAGACACAAGAATTTAAAATGAGTTAGATCCAAGACGTTCTAATAAATATGTTTGTACTGCTTTTGAGGAAAGAAATGATCGAACTGTTTATTAATCGTGATGAAAAGCGGATTCTATACGATAACAACTACGGCTTGATCCGATGAAACATTTTGCAAAATCAAAATTAGACTACATATGGTAAGTGTTGTCTGTGTCTGCTGAATCAATTGCAGTTTTCTAAATATTGGGAATATCCGCAGAACTTGAAATTGCGAGAAAACCAGTCAATATTTCAGTCATCAGAAAAGATTGAAATCTACTTCATGACAAATATCCGGTTGCATATTCCGAACAGCAGTTCAAAACTGATTGAATTAGGCTACGAAACACTACCTCATTTTGCAGCTTATTTTTCGAATCTTTCACAACAGAAAGTTGACGCGTGATAACGGCATGAATGGGGGCGTTCTTTTCATCCACTGTGACAATGGATGAGACATGGATGTCGTTTTTCAACCCTGAAACGAAGCACCAATCTGCTCAATGAAAGCACTCAGATTCACTCAGATTTTCCAGAGATCAAAACAGACTCCTACAGAATTGTTTTTAGTGGTCATTGAATCATTATTTTACTTTATTAAAAGTTATTTTATTTTTTTACTCATTCATGTTTATTTTGACACCCTCTGAGTAGATACACACACACACACACACACACACACACACACACACAGAGGGTGCCAAAATGTATACAAACTTCGGCAAAGAAAAAACTGTGTTAACATAACAAAACTGAATTCACTCAAACAGAAAATGAGCACTAATCATCTTAGACTTTTACAGTTATAAATTTGCAACAGTTATTCAAAATGCTCACTATCGGCATCGATACACTTCTGAATACGTTGAACTACTGATTGAGCAACGTTTACGAAAGTGTCCTCAGCGAATTGCAGCACATGCCGTTTCAATTTCTTCCCGAAGTGCTGCCTGTGTAACTGGTTTTCTACGATATACAACATCCTTTAGAGTTCCCTATAGGCATAAGTCTAAAGAGATAGATCCGAAGAATCTGTTCTGTACACACGTCTCCATTGCATTTGAACTTCAACAGCATTCTTGGTTTTCCAATACCATTTCAAAACTGCTTTCCGCTGTTCAAACGATGATCTTGGCTCCATTTTGTTGTGGCAACGCTAGCATAACGTAATGTGAGTCGCGTCTGTTTACAGAATATCATATTATGATAATCTTTGCTTCATTTGTTCATTGTTGATTTACGACTATCTCGGCTTCATTTATTCAATGTTGATTTACGACAATCTTGGCTTCATTTATTCATTGTTGATTTACCTATCACGTAGCAACGCTATCATAATGCATATGAGTCACATTTATTTACACAACATGTTACTACACATTACTGTTGTTTTTTGTCCAACTTTGAAATATATTAAATAGATATCTACTGTGAAAGTGTGTATTTATTTTTGGCACCCTCTGTATATGTTGAACATATTTAACATTTTACAATATTTTTATCTCTAAACGCTATGTCAATTGCAATGATCTTAGGATAGTGTGTTTAATGATAATAAATAGAAAATGATATTCAGTCTGCATGATTTTCAACTAAAATCGCTAAGGCTACCCAGTTTACTCTCTGGCTTAAATAAATACTCCGATAAGGTAATAACAGCACAGTAGTAGCGTAAATAAATAATAACATTAGCGGTAAACAATATGCAATTGCGCAGTTGGTAACAAAGAAATTAAGCAATTCTTAAACATTAAACTTTAATAGTATAGTTCACTCCAAATTCTTTGTTACAAAAAGCAACCCTTTTGAACAGAAAATGACTATAAAGTTGAAGCCTTTATTTGTTACTTCAATAGTAAAAGAGTTGATAATTTGTTTTAAGAAGAGAGGTTTTATTTAGTAAAATTGTTTGCTAAATACCCGTTTTTCTTTACCTCAATTTTAAACGTTTTAAGTTTCAACTTATTGAGATGTGCTGTGCAATTATAAACTATTTAAAACGGAGCACATTAAAATGTTAAAATAAGAAAAGTAAAGAAAATTAAACACATTTGGTAACTCAATAAAGTCGGTCCTGGTGGTGTAGTGGTAACCATACTTGCCTTCTAAACCCAAGGTCGCGGGTTCAAACCCGGCCAGGATCGATGGATTTTTTCGGGCATAAATATCCTTAGTATGGCTTCCTTTGGAACGGAAATAAAGCCGTGGTTCCCGTGTTGTACATTTACGGCACGAAAAATAACCTCAAGTCTGAAAGAGAGGTCTCTGAGCAAAATTTGTCGGCCGTTTCACGCCCTGAATAGAATGGGACGCCGATGACCTGAGATGTCAAAGAGCGTCCTTAAATAAACAAATAAAAAATAACTCAATAAAAGATTTCAAATTACAATATCAAAGCTCTTTTTTTGTAAATGTGTTATGCGTTCTTCCTTATGCCTAAAATGGTATATAGAACTAATCATTACAATTAATAATTAACGTATTGGTTGCTTGAAATATTGGTGCACGTATTCAAAGCTATACCAGAACAAATATTTTTATGATATTGCTTTTATAAAAGAAAATAAACATTTTATATATTCTAGGTTAAAATATTCTTAGGTAACTTTATTTAAACACATTTCATTAAGAAAATGAAAATTAAGGAGCAAAGAAGTTTTAGTGAAGCAAGTAAAGGGGTCTACATTCCGTTCATTCTAAGAATGGATTCCAATGAACATATGAATTACAAGTCATTGACCGCATGGCATTTTCCTCAAACAAAATTAATGCAAAGTCTATGCACATGTAAAGAAACTGCAATTACACATATAATACGTTTATATTTTATATTAAACATCTCTAGAAAAAAATACTCTCTCTCAGTAAGGAACGCAAATTTCTGCAATTATTGAATTAATTTTATTATTTTAATTTTTTTCTGGTTGCTTATTTGGTATAACCCTCTCTAAAAATAATGCGTTAAATAGCACTCTATTACTTCATTAATTATTTTTGAACTGATGTGTACAGTACTTGATTTTGTTGATTGCATATACTTTTTTTTTCATTATGACCCATTAAATGAACGGAGTGTATATAAATAAAATTTATAGAAATATCTATTGGCTTTAAACTACTCTTATACCTATAAAGACGAATTTACATGATTTAGCAAAATTTATTTTTGGCTTAAGAGAAATATTTGTGCTCCAGTCGTTAAACTGATAAAGTGTAACTTATACCGACTCTTAATTAAAATAAATGTACATAAAAACCTAAACACAATGTGTGAAATGATATTCTATATTTACATCAAAGCAGATCGTTTAGGTGCTATTTCTCCTGCTGTCGCTAGTATAGAAACTTGAAAATATTAAATAGTCCATTCCTGACATTTCTAATAAGCTTATTTGAAAAGTTTGTTACTGAGGAACAGCGTAAACTAGGCGAATTCCTCACTTATTAGAGTAACTTTAAACTATTTTATTTAAATGGTATATACCTCATTTTGCTATGAAAAAAACAAATGTTCGTGCCGCCAGAGCTATTTCCATCTCGAACGGTTGAATATGAAGATTGATACAAACGTTTCCATCAAGTATTGCTCATCTCAGATTTTGTTCAAGTGAACAGACTTTATATAGTTGATATTTCCCTGTACTTAATCGCCTTTTATATGTGATATGTATATACTGTCTCGTTAGGAGTATAAAATCCTATAACAAATTGTTATTATCCTAAATTAGTGGTTTCCAAACGTTCCTTTACTATGTACCCCTTTAATGACCTTTCATGGACCCTTAAGAATTTATTTATTTATTTATTTATTTATTTACATCCTAAATTTACACCCTATATGTTTTTAAAGCAGTTCATAACTGATTTACAAAAGCTAAAGATATAAACAAAAATCATTTTCTATGTTTCCTATTATTTTATATATATAAATATATATAAATGCCATATGTAAATGTATAAAACGTTCATTAGTGGTTCACTTTAATTCACAGCAGAGATAATGCTACATTTCAACAACAGTTGCGATATATCGGACATAATACCAGAAATTTGAATTTTCAATTTTAATTCTACGTTTTTCAAATGATTTCTATACTTTTTTGACAAATGAGTGCAGGGAATCACTTTCCACAATCGTAAGTTATTAATAAAGGTAGCACTCTTATAATAGCCTTCTTTGATAGTCCGGGAATATCTGCTGATTTCCTACCTTAAGAAATGCAGACGAATCTCAACCTACGCAGTTTGTTACCGAAAGATGTGTGCTGCAGTCAGGGAAACTATGAGGATTATGATTTTTGTGCATAATCCACGTTTTCGGCTCCCTTTTAAAAAAAAGGTCACATAAAATTTAATTTTAACGCGCTTTATATCAACAAATCATAACCGAAAATGTATTATCTTCTTTCGTTTTCTTGTAAGACATTGTTTGTTACGTTCAAAGTGTTAAGTTACTGTTAACAGCTTACGTTCAAGAACAAATGCTGTTAAAGGTACCCTAATGCTTTGTGGAACCCCCTGGGAGGCCTCGCAGACCATAATTTGATAACCGCTCTTTTGGACAGTGTATCACAAGTAATATCAAGAGAGGGTATGAGATTCGGTAAATTTAGACCGTAGTGAGTCTGGAAAGCTCAGACCCTCAAGTGATATTTATCAGGACTACTTCACGAATGAAATAAAAATTTAAATATAATTCCTCTAAACGTGGCTTACAAAATTGTAAAAATTGTATACTTATATACCCTTTTCAAGCAATCTTGCGACAGAAGAATGTCAATTCTCAGTAATGCCATAAGGAAAAGAAAAATACTGCTTTAGAACTATCTCGTGAATAGAATAAGAATAAAAGTGATATTATATATATATATATATATATATATTTGAAATTCGCACACAGAATATTAACATTTGTATAAAATGTTATACCTATATCTATTCTATTCAGAAACCGTGAGGCTGGAATGGACAAAAGTCGAGTTTATGAACAGAATAAGAATAAAAGTGATATTTTATATATATTTGAAATTAGCACACAAAATATTAACACTTGTATAAAAGGTTATACTTATATCTATTCTATTCAGAAAACGTTGGGCTGAAATGGACAAAAGTCGAGTTTATGAATAGAATAAGAATAAAAGTGATATTTTATACATATACATATATATATTTATATATATTTGAAAATAGCACACATAATGTTAACACTTGTATAAATTCTTATACTTATATCTATTATATTCAGAAACCGTGAGGCTGAAATGGATAAAAGTCGAGTTTACAATCGCTGCCGTTCGATTTTCTAATACCAACTGAGAAAAAAATAACATACAGTGTCTCTATTTTTCTTTATATTCTGTGGTTGGAATTCCTAGTGATAAGATCAATTTGCACACTTGATCATCACCATCATCACCATAACGCTTTGAAGAACCCTCCATTTTGAGTTATGATTGTCGACTTTTCATGTTTTTCTTGATATTAATAGCTCCCTACCGCCTCTAGCAAAAATGGTCAATGTGTTCTGGAATTATATACTGGGGGTATAGAGTTGGCTACACTGGCTATAAGATAAATGCACATCGCGATACAACGGATTTGGTAATTTTTTTCGATAATTTCACTCCGTAATCGTGCTATGACTAGTCAAAATTCAAAACTTTGTTTCGTTCGATTTTAAGATGACGTCACCCGAGTAAAATCGTCTTTATAAACTCAATTCAAAAAGGATCAATAAAATACTGCTTTCATACTTTCGTTTTCACATGCCCAAATAAACGCTACATCTTTAGAATTCCCCATATATGTCTAAAGCAATTCTTAAGGTAATATTTTCGAGATCTGATTTGTAGCAGAAACAGAACTTAGGATTTCATGCTCCCTGGCGCTTTAGTTTGTTCGCATTATTTTGTGCTTGAGTCGTCTTGGCTCTAGCATTAAGATAAATTCTGGTTAATCCTTACCCTACACAAGTATAAACCATTCCACTTGTATACTCCGACAAATAAACGACTGTGTAAATCTTGATAGGGCTAAGAGAAGTCGTTATTCCTTTCCCTGAGGAATTTGTTGTTACCACCCATTCCCATTCAACATTAAAATAAGTTCTAGGGAGAGGAAAGGCAGGTCTCCTTCATTTACTTTCTACAGGAGTGGGAAAAGCAGGCAGGAAACGCAAGGCGGGTAAATGCACTGTGTATTAAGGATAGAACAAGGTATTACGTGTATACAAAATGAGCTACTACGTCAAGCCCCAGCACGATATTTTACAAGATTAGCGTGCAAGACACGCAATAAGTGGAACTCACCAGGAGTCGTATGGTGTAATTAAATAGGAGGATGAAGGGACTAAAACCGGCATAAAGCCAAAGATGTCATCACCCTCCCTCTCACTGGAAGCTGTTGCACACGTCATCACGTTCTTTGTCACATCTTGCTCCTTCAGTTCCTGTTCTTTCCACTTCCCCCATCTCATTACTGCGTTCATTTCCCAACTCATCTGCAGTTCTAGCTGCTGATAACTAGGCGAACCTGGTTACTTGAGAATGATTTTCACAGAAAGATTGTATCGCCAAGGAAGGCGTAGGTCGTTAAGGCGCGGATTCGTGAGTGGGAAGGCTGGGATACGACTCTCGCCAGGACGGTTCTCCTGACAGGTAGTTTTTCCAGGTTTACCTCAGATTTCATAAATACCGGAGAGGTACCCTAAACTTATACCTGGAACACTTCCTTTCTTTAAAAAAAAGTTCATTCCCAGTTTATCCTTTCATCTCGTGTATTATCAGTGTTCACGCCTGTGATGTCTTAGTAGTGAAAATGGCGTTGACACTACTTAAAAAAATATTGTTAACTGGGAGTTAAGCCATCATGTCATACACTTTATCTAGCTTTATATTAACAATATAACTTAGGCTTTCAAAATCATTTAATTTTTATTATTATTATTATTATTATTATTATTATTATTATTTATTATTTATGGTATGTAGAGGGCAGTTGATGGGTCGGCAATCAAAGTGGTAACTCCAGTCAAAGTAGATGTAACATTCGCCTAACTGATTCGGATTAATGCAAATACTATTAAAATTACAAAGAAAACAAGCAGGTACTCTATGGCAGCAAATACCACAAACGTTTTCCTGCTATATCCAAACATTTCTGGAATATTTTTAAAAATTGTAATCCACACGTATCAGTGCATCTTCTGAAATGAGTCAATTTAAACTTTAAAGGATAAAAAGTCATTGAAATGCAAGAATTGTAACTAGGTGATCTTACATTCGGGTAGCTTTCTGTAATATTGGATGTTAATGATAGAACAATTGCACCACGCTTAATAGTCCTTACTAATGAAGCATAGTTCCATTAGCCGATATGCTCATTTTGTAAGGGGTTTTCCAGTATAAAATCAGGCCTTTCTAAACTCCAATATCCGTTATTTTGCGTCAAAACATGACCTCAATAAAGAAAAATAAGGTGTATCTGTTATACCATCAAAAGTTCCTTATCACCCAATTACCAAAATTTACCAAAATATCAGGATCAACCTACCTTCAATTGGCGCACAAAGGGGATCTTTTAACTTTTTAACATAAACTGACCTAATTTCGGAAGATTAACTGATGAATCTGAATAGCAGATCTCAAAAAGATCTCAAAAAGTAGCAAGACAGCATTTCCAACATCTCTTGCCATAAGGTGCGCGCTTGCTTTCGTTGTAACTGTAGTTATATTTGGGAATCAGTCACGCGGATATGACATACGCTGCGCCAGGATTTACAGCTCTGACTGCCGAGCTGCAGCTGCCGCGAAACGAACAACAAAAGAGTGAAAGACCCGATAGTTTACTGTAGGGGATATGCATCAAACCGCCATGCGTTCTCCTTTCACACTTTTGGTTCATCATTAAATAACAAAATTTCCCCCAGACTGCTATTTTTTCATTATGTTTGGCTCTTAGTAATATTTTAACATCCTGAAGGCTTCTCTTTGCCGTCTAGACGCTCAGAAGTTCACCCCAACTGGTTCATGACTTATTTTAAAGCGATCGCGATATCTACTCAGTACGAAGTATATACGAGCGTAGGTCCATAAGTTTCCGGCCTTGCCGGTAAGTATTATCACCTTCACAAAATCATTACCTGGTGTTATATCTTATCTGTTAAGAAAATAACAGCAGTTGTAACTTGTTCAATGGTTCATATATAGTTACATAAAGAAGGCCATGTGTAACAGATTGTGACATGTTCAAAATGGAATTTCGAACTGTTATTAAGTTCTTCACAAAAGAAGGAATTACTCCAAATGAAATTAAACAGCGATTGGACGTGTACATGGGGAAGCATCCCCCTCATATTCTACCGTAAAAGAATGAGTCAAAATTTTTCGAATGGGTCGAGAACCATTGTACCAGTGTTGGTACAATGACAAAGTCACAAGAGTATATTATATATAAATGAAAGGTCCCGGATGACGCATTATTAGGGCCCATGCTGGTTGGGGGATGGAATTCCGGGTACCTGCCTCATTTATGATTCAAAATCTAAGATATCTGAATATCAAAAATAATTAACTATAAACGTTATTCTAAATGAGTAAAACATCAATTATTGATGCCTGGATAGCCGCAAAGAATAAACTCGACCACAATACAAGCATGGCTATGGGGAACAATATATTATTTGACCCGGAAATGACAACACGGAACTTCTAATATATGCCTGACTACACAGATCAAGCAAAATCTACTCTCTTGATAAAGTATTTAAATATGCTAATTTCACATCTCATAAGATTATCACCATATCACCCAGATTATTCCATCGAACTAGTATGGAATATTTAATGAAAATAATTGCTGATAAAAATGTCGACCATGTCTCTTTGACAACGCTAAAAACACGGACAAAGATGCCGTCGGTTAAGTAACAGCAAATAACTTTGAAAAGTTCAGTTCAGAAAGTTAAGGTAATTAAGAACAAGTATCGAAAATGAAATGATCTTCTGGAAGACGAAATTGAACATATACAATTAATTATTGTTTATAAGTCTGGAGGAGAAACGTCAGCTGGCTCGGGAGATTGATGCAGCAAGCGAGGAAGACATCGCTGAGTAAACGGTAAGGTTTAGTATAAGTAGACCAGAGGTACAGTTTTAAGTGTCATATATTTGAAAATATTGGAACGTAATCTTTTCCTCACGACTTAAAATGTATAAATATAAGACAAAAACATTTGTTGTAATGGGCAAGCACTTTTCGTAATAGTAATAATGTTCGTTGTGCTCCTTTTTTGGTTGTATTACAAGATGGCAAGGTTTGATTGTTAGCCGTACCACTAGCAGTCTGTAGTGCAGGATTCCACTCGCCTGTGCCGAATTTATAATTAATGTTTTCTTCTGACAGAATGCAGGGAAACAAAGTTAACAAATGAGCATTTACCCTACAACTTTCGAATTCCAAAAGAAGTTTGAACATCTGCCGGGAAGTGTTGGTGCATGAGAGATACGATACACACACAAATCGGGAATATTTCTAGCGAAGACCAGACAAAGAAGATTGATGGCTACAGAGAAGAGAGGGGAGCTGGTGAGGTGTTTCAGTGCTGACAGTTCTGTTCATATTTGTCTATATAAACATTACCCATAGAAAAAGCGTGATATAGGTATATCTATGTGTTGTACATGTGTATGTATGTGTTTTATATTTTGATTGTTGTTAGTATGTACTGTTCATCCGACAGTTTTACATATTTGTGTGTACTTAAAAATTATTACAATAAAAGTTCATTACTACCTAAAAAAGGAAGAAAAAGAAAGAACAGCTGCTGCAGAAGAAGTTTTACTTAAAAGCTTTGACAACAATGTTATGTTGCACGATGCCAACTCTAATTTTAAAAAACTCAAATGATTCACATAAAAATTGTAAGTTGAATAAATAATAGCAAATAACATTACTTGTACAAATTGTTTGTGTATAATAATAATAATAATAATAATAATAATAATAATAATAACAACAATAATAACAACAACAACAATAATAATAATAATAATAATAATAATAATAATAATAACTGTGAATTCGGAAGGGTTATATTACAACACACTAAATATAACGCAGATATTATAATTTTTTTCGGTCAAACAACGAATCGACGGCCAAATTGCTATTATAAAAATTTGTTGCATTTAGAGCCTGTAATTGGTTCATAAAATTATGATGCTGAACTACTTTCGGTCCTGTATATTAACTTCAGTATAATGCATTATCCCATTAACTATTTATTATTTTTAATACAACCACAAAACAGAAGGGGCCAAAAAATGAATACACTTTCAAGCAAATAAAAAGCTGTATTAACATAAAAAAACTGAATTCACACAAACAGAAAATGAGCACTAATCATCTTAGACTTTTACAGTTACAACAGTTACTCAAAATACCCACCATCGGCGTCGATACACTTCTGAGTACGATGAACTACTGATTGAGCAACTTTGCTAGCTAGTGTCCTCAGCGATTGCAGCATATGCCGTTTCAATTTCTTCCCGAAGTGCTGCCAGTGTAGTTGGTTTTCTACGGTATACAACATCCTTAAGAGTTCCCCATAGGTAGAAGTCCAACGGAATTAAATCCGGAGAACGCTGTGGAAACTCAATCGGATATCTTCGTCCTATTCAGTGGCTTGGAAGATGGTCATCAAAGTACTCACGTAAATCTCGGTGGTAATGTGGTGGTGCACCATCCTGTTGCGCACGTACTATGATTCTCAAATGTATCTCGAATGCGGGCAATTGTTACTTGCGTTGGCTGTTCTGTTCTGTACACACGTATCCATAGCCCTTTGAACTTTAACAACATTCTCGGTTTTCCAAAACTACTTCAAAATTGCTTTCCGGTGTTCAAACTGTATTTTTGGCTATATTTTGTTTTAACAACGAACATAAGTGAGTCACATTATGTTAATATGATACATCATACGATAATTTTCGCTTCATTCGTTCATTGTTGATTTACCTAACACGTAGCAACGCTATCATAATGTATGTGAGTCATATCTGTTTACAGAACATCACACTACACATCACTGTTGTTTTTCGGCCCAACGTTGAAATATATTAAATGGATATTTACTGTGAAATTGTGTATACATTTTTGGCACCTTCGGTATTTATTTTTATTATAATAATATTAAGTCATTAAATAATTTGACAATTTAGTTGCTATATATATTGTTAGGTACTTAAGTGCAAGAATAATTCATGATATTCTTTTTTCTTTTATTTTTATAATATTTTGTGCCTTTTATCTTTTAATAATTATGTTATTTGTATTTCCTTCAAGTAAATTGTCAAAATATTATAAATTATTATGAATGTGCAAGTGTATAGACAATCTAATAGAAATTTAACTCATATATAACGAGTTAAAAAAAAAACGAAAGAAAAAATATATATTGCGTAATACAAAGTAGTGCACATAACATTAATTATTTCAAGTAGACAAACCTTCTTCATACAAGCCCTAAGTGACAACTTACTGTGGGTTTATGAAGGATGTCTTGTTATCCGAATATCTGAATGTCAGTTTCCAGCATTTTTATTTATTTATTTATTTTTTATAATTATTAGACTAGAAAGGTTTAATCCCGTCAAGCGAAGTTCACGCATAGCATTCCCGAGGAAAGGGATGAACCTTCGGTAGCTAACAATTATATTTAATTTTTTGTTCCTATACTTAATTAGTTTGTATACACATATAAAATTGTACCCAAATAAATGTTAGTCTATTTAAATTTATTTTATAAGTGCTGTAATTAGATGGAGTGTTAATTAATTCCTTAAAGCATTAATTAAATGGCAATTGGCGAGTGAAAGCATTCATACTGAAGAAGCTACTTTTAGATAGAAGTGAAATTCAAATTTAGATACAGTTCACTAAGCTAAGATTCCACATCAATGAATGCGTTGGATAAAGCAACGGAGGGGAAAACTTCAATTACCTTTTGTCTCCTCCAGCAAAAAGAAAGTATGGATAATAGTGTAATTTTTGTGGTAAGAGACGCCTCGAGATGGTCGTTCTATGTGCAGCATCTTGTTCGCTTTCGTGCTCTACTTTTCTCACTTTTATGAGATGTAAATCTGATTCTCAGGGCGAATAGCGAGTGTCAACAAAGACAGGAACATTACCCTCCCAATCTGATGCTAAGCGAAGCGTCTTTAGGTTCTGAGAAGGCTTCATGCTTTTTAAATCTAAACCATGTCTGAACTCGAAGTCTTAGAGAGTTTGCAGTAAGCAAATGTTATGTATCAAGTTCACAGGGAAGCAGAGGGTCAAAGACTTTGAACTATAGTGAAGTACTGTTGAGTACAATACTAATGTTGTAGCCAAATACTAGAGAGAGCTAGAAGGGTATCTTAGGTAGCAATCCAATTGTTAAGATAATTTTTTATTACGGTAGTTAATCTGTCTTATGCAATCACTTGAAATATCGAGTCATTATTTTAAACGCTTTATTTAATACAGCTTTGTAGGTATTCAATAAAGTTGATCATTTGAATATATTGAAAGAGTAAATTTCTTTGTGAAAGATGGTTTAATGCAAAAATGTATTTATTACACTATGAGAACTTTTCTCCTTCGTATTCAAAATCTAAACATGGACAGACCAACGTTGAAGGTGACCTGCGTCAGGCGTGTCCAAAAATTGCAACATCAATAGAATTCATTGTACACGTGGTATGGAATTAAAAGACAAGCGAAACAAAGTGAATGAAATTGATAAGTTTATAGGTCTTTTGTTGATCTGATTTAATTACGGACGCCCTTTAACGTCACAGGTCATCAGCGTCCCATTCAATTCAGGGCGCGAAATGACCAACCAATTTTTTCCTCAGAGACCTCTTCTTTCAAACCTGAGGTTTTCTTTCATGCCGTATATCTACGACACGGACCCACGCCTTTACTTCTCTTCCAACTTTATAGGCATTCCAAAGGAATGCATATATTATATTTTACATAAAGAATTGCATATGAAAAAGTTGTGCAAAATGAATGCCGTGCTTGATAACAGCAGGTCAAAACAGTATTCATATGAAAAATATCTCAATAATGTATGAATCATATAAGCAGCAACAGCACTAATTTTGTAAGTCGACTTACAGCTGTAAATTATACTTGAAACCTTAATGACAAAAGCTTCCAATACATCTGCAGTAAGATAATGGCACCAGAGACACTAAAGATTACAGATCAGTACTAAGGAATCGTTTAAACAAACTAAATGAAAATTTTGTAAGAAAAGACCCAGTTTACAAAGAATAAAATATACTTTTTCCATCAAGACAAAGCATTTTCTGACAGAATTGTTCTAGAGATGGGAATAATAAGATATTCCATATATGCGTTTGAAAGCACCCCATGTGACCCCCATAGACTTCTGTTTCCAAAGCCGGCAAGATTGTGTTGCACTCGCCAACAGATGCTCACAATCTACTATTTTTATTAATATTACAATACCAAACGTTTTTCAATGATATTGTCATCCTTAGAGACAATGGTGGTATGTTAAGTACCACCAAAAAGTGAACTGTGTCTATCAAGGTCATGTTTCTAGATAAACCAGAACATTAAGGAAGAGTTTCTAGATATATTTTTCCTTGAAAGGAACAACAACAGGTAAACATATAATATGTGCCGTTTAACGAAAATACAGAAAGATGCCAATTGTCTGGATCCAATTCGTATTCTCCTGTTACATGCAGTGCACTAGTGATGTTGAGTATGTTGAGCAACTTACGCCCTTCGTCCAGACGTCCTGAAATACCCTATCATGTTTATTAGCAGCGTGGCAACGTAGCGTTGCCAAGTTATCGAAGTATTTTATTATTTCCCAAGGTATATAAAAATATTTTTATTTCCATAGGCTTAGAAAAAATTTCTCCACACCGCATAGACGTCATTTGTTAACAAACAATGAAAGATTAAAAACTAACATTGTTTCACGAAGTAACATCATGATATGTATTAATTTATCCAACTTTACTATGAACTATATGTAGAATTAATGCTGTGAATGCTAGATAAATTATACATCAAATTAACGACACATATCAGCATGACTTCATTTTGTTTTACAGTCTAAATTCCTGTCGGTCCTGGTGGTGTAGTGGTTACCATACTTGCCTCCTAAACCCAAGATCGCGGTTTCGAACCCGGCCAGGACCGATGGATTTTTCAGGGCGTAAAAATCCTAAGTATGGCTTCCTTCGGAAGGGAAGAAGGGAAGTAAAGCCGTGGGTCCCGTGTCGTACATTTACGGCACGAAAAAGAACCTCAAACCTGAAAGCGAGGCCTCTGAGCAAAATTTGTCGGCCGTTTCACGCCCCGAGTTGAAAGGGACGCTGATGACCCGAGATGTTGAAGAGCGTCCGTAAATAAATCAATCCAAAAAAAGTCTAAATTCCGATATAGTTTATTTGTTTATTTATTTATGTTCACAATTTTTCAAAATGGGACCATTAAAATCATTCATAAACAAAATTATGGAAAAGTTTACAATGTCTTATTTAATAATACATATCTTCTGGGCTATATAAATAAAAAGTTTAATCGTTACATGAAGAAGCGAATCAGAAACTTATAGAGCTATTCGATATTTATACTTCGAGTTGACAGAAAAAAAGTGAATAAAGTGAAGTGAATAAATGTTGAAACGGAATTAGTAAGGTTATTTGCCATCAATGTCCCGCTACGAAGGTCATGCCCATGGTTTTAAAAAAGTAATAAGAATGAGAGGAAGATGTATATAGACTGCAGAAGGGGACAGTAATAAAATCCAGTATGAACTGTCAATTTTAAATGTTAACTAAAAGTTCTCCTCCTTCAGTTGTTTTTGTTAACCGCCACGGGTGGCCGAGGTCGTTAAGGCACGGACTCGTGAGCGGAAGGTCTGGGTTCGAATACCGCCAGGACCGTCCTCCCTGACTGAGGTTTTTTCCAGCTTTTCCTCAGTCCCCATAAATGGCAAATGCCGGGGAGGTACCCTAAACTTAGGCCTGGAACGCTTCCTTCCCTAAAAATAAATCCTTACCCAATACATCATTTCATCTCATGTATCATCAGTGTCCATCGCCTGTGGTGCCTCTGTAGCAAAAACGGGCGTTAAACACTATTCATTCATTTCTTCAGTTATTTATATATCTTCTAAATTCTGGATTTTAAGAGTTGATTTCCTAATAGAAAATCAATTAACACATAAAAATATTTTGCCTTCTACAGACAAGATACTTACTTTTAAATATTCAGGGGAAAAAAGAACAAAACCTTTCCTCTTCAATGTTGGCATAAAAGCTGAGAGTGATTAGAATTTCTTATAGGAAAGTTAACTTAAAATAAGTATACAATGCAGTAAGTCAGCATTATGTCTGTGCTACTGAAACTTTAAAACAATAGTATAGCCCAAAATGATGACAGGCTAAGTACTAAAACGAGAATAAAGAGAAATGAAGCTATACTGGTACTGGAAGGTAGGCAACAGGTAGGAGGGATGTGATAGATCATCAGTGTTCTTGGTATATTTATATTGACTTAGTAGTTTGAGTGCACCTAACTTTAGTTAAGTGCTTAAGAATTCGGATACCTAATGATGACACATATTTTCATAGGGCTCAGAACATGAATCTATTTTAACTCTACTAATAGGTTATCTATATGTAATAATAAAGTGAATACAATATCAGAATCTTCCATGTCAGTAATCAAACGTGAGTGGCATAAATAGCATACGAATAAATTGAAAAGAACCCAAGTTATGACTATGGAACAATTTTACACACGCTTCAATGTTATGGCAAGTAGTCAAGAAAAAACTGGTGGTAAGAAGAACTTTATTACTTCTTTCTCCATTTCTTTTTCCTACAAAACTAGTTCCATATATGTATTCCCGAATGACACTTTTCTTATCACCGCAGACAAAACGCTTTTCAGTATTCTCTCTATTCCTCCCCTTCTCCTCCGTCTCTCTTTACATATAACCATTCTCAAAAGTTTATGTAGCTCATTATGAAATCTAGTGCAATACTCGAGAGGCGTTAAGGTTCATACTACGGAATAAGCTTAAACCATTCTCTGTGAAAAATGAAATTATTATAAAAATATGACATCCACCTACGATATCCCCCGTTGTGAAATGGAATGGAGAGTGTGGGGAAAAAAGAACAAAGCGCATTGCTTCTTGGGCATATATATTCCCATACACATTCTTACACAAGGTCCAAAGGGGAACGCACTGTCACAGAAGCGTGCAATGTAATATTTTATTTGGATTTCTAACAGAAGACGAGTGCAGAATATATGTGTTTGATATAACGCAGAATTCATAAAAGACGAATAGAGTGAAAGAAATATGCGTATGGAATGTTAGCAGTCTTTTCAGAAATAAAAGTTAATTTTTCACATTGAAAGGAATCTATGCGTTTCTTTTAGACTTGAGTTGCCATAGAGTTATTCAGTCTTGATGCAATTATAGTTTTATTTTACACAGGAGGAAATCCAACTACTTGATATTTAAATTCCTTAGTTTCTGCTGCCATAACAACAACTAAAGTACGTTAACATTGACGGAATGCGCTCTTGACTAAATATCACGAACCTCTTACAGTGAACATTTAAAATAATGTGATGTAAGAACACAAGATTTTAGGTGTCAGGATATGCTTTATCGGTGCAGCTTTCCAAAGTTAGCCCAATGCACATCACCGAGCTCATAAAACAATCATTAAGAATTTGCCCGCAGAAACGGCGTAAATAATCTTCTTTTCATTGAGGAAACATACTGTTTAGCAGTGACAGACAACTCCTGATATTTTAAGTGTGAAAACAGTCAACATGATCAAAAAATTAAAAAATTCAATAAAATGTATATCCGAATAAATAATAAATAAATATAATAGAAGGAACTTACCATATTGGATAAGTTTGTAATGTTAATACACTATCTAAATGATTTATATCGGTAAAGCCCGATTCCAAGTATTTGTTGGGCAATGCAGCCAACAAAATAATTTATTTCATTACGTAACAGGCAGACATTCATGAAACTTCACTGTATTACATTCACAAAAACAAATTATTTTATTTGCCAGTTTCTTAGTTGATGTAAGTTAGGGAGAGTGGTTGTTAGACGCCTCTTAGAGCCAAATTCCTTTTTCTCACAGTGCCTTAAGCTAGTCTTGCTCACGGGAGACCACTTGCAAATATGCTGAACGAGGGCAGGCAGAGTGCGAGGCTAAGAAACGTAACAGGTCGTCTTAGGCCCCATTCATAATGAAAAGTATACATAAACATAATAAAATAAGACGTAATACGTTAACTTAGTAGTATGTAGGCATTCACTATAAAAGACGCAAACTTACATATTAATCAAAAATAAGAACAAGTGAAGATCAACTAACAAGTGATTGAAAATGGCTGATTCTGAGCAGACGGTGGTAACGTTATGCATACATAAAGTGCAGTAACTAATTTGCTTGGAGTAATATGAGCAAGGATAGCTTTCTTATAATACAATTGATCTTTTGTCCGTTGACGCCATTTTGCCTACAGTCACTGATCTTCAGCTCTCTACACTATAACTTGACCTTACAGGAAGCACGAAAATCAAGTGCAACTCCTGCTGCTAGCTGCTGCAAGTCCCGAGCGACAGTGGAGAGAGCCAGTGTTAATATTGCATGTATTATTTTTTGTTAAACATAATGTAACCTATGCGTTGTCCTCCGTAAATTTTAAATATAAATTGATAGGGGATTGTTAGGCGGGTAAAATATTGTAACAGTGGAAAATATGCTCTTATGAAATTCGCAATTAATTCATACATATACACTAACCTATTTATAACCTTAGGCATATCCTAGAAACCGTTGAACCCAGATTGTTCGTACATATAAATTGATAGGGGTGAGTAAATCAATGTAATGATGGCAAATCTCCTTTGATTGCAGCAGAAAAAATTGATAAATTTATAGCGCATTCTGTGCGTGGTACCATTGGTTTGAAAACATTATCTAGCTATTATCTGTGGAAGTCGCTACCTTCAGCTCTCTCCGCCGTCGCTCGGGACTTGCAGCAGCAAGCACCAATTGTTGCACTTGATTTCCGTGCTCCGTGTATGGATAAATTCTACCATAGAGCTGCACAAACAGAGCAGTTGTGTTCTGATTAACTGATTTCTTAAGTTTAAGTTAGACGTAGAAGCAAAACCGTGGGTCTTGCAAGCTTCCAAGTTTAGATCTAATTGTGTGCTTATTTTTACATTTACTTAATTCATTGTGAATGATTCCATTACAATACATAGCTTTTATGTTTAAGTTTACGTTACGTTTAATTTTCATTGTGAATGGGGCCTTACAGTCAGTGGAACTGACTGCAAGTGCAGTATTTGTAGCATGTAACACGTACATTGAGAGAAAAGTTACAGGAAGTCTAAACCCGGAAATAGACTGGAACGAAAAAGACTTCTTTTATGAAATGGGTGATCGATCGAGATGCCTTATGTTATGTTATGTTATTGTTGCTAAAACGAAATACAATTTTATAAATAAGCATTAGAGTATATTGGTTCAATTGAAGGAGATGATCATGCAAAAATGGCTGTTGATTTAAAAAAGCATTGACCTTTTCATCAAGGAGTGCTAACAACTAAGTCCATGTGTCCTACTCAAACAGACGAACTAAAGAAATACTCCTTTCTCAGCGTATAGCGACACGTGAATTGAGAAACTAAAAAAAGGCGTTTAATAAACTCTGTATCATGTAACGTTGAAATCAATTGCATTAAAAAGGAATTTATTGCGTATTAAATTTGTCTGAGCCATCTGACTGAACCTTTGAGATCGAAACCAAAGCTTCATTTTCATAAATTGATAATATGATTATAATTAACATTAATATTTTATAAATATATTATGATGTACATATATGACTTGTATTGAACCTGATATCTATTTAGGTCAAAGTCTTTATTCTCCTCTTTTGACAGGGAACACTTGTGCAAGGATCTTTTAGAGGATTGCTATTATAAATATTTTTATTACGGTAAGGAACCAGATCTGCATTTATTGTATATATGCCTGTCTTGCAACAAGGGTTTTCCGCTAGCCTTAAGGACTGACCTGTGAGAAAAGAGACCGTAATAAAAAAATAATAAAAAAAACGGGAAACTCGAGATCGCTTTGTGTGAAGATGCCAAAAGATTGTTTGTTAACAGGCCATAAGCTGACCCTTGACACAATTTTTGTGAAGGTTGAACAACTCTCTAAATTTTTTGTTACGGTACAGTAAAAAAAGTAATTGAAATATAAGCTCGCGACCAATAAGATGAGGGGAGTGAATCAGAGTGAGTATTGACCAATAGAAAATCTCACATCGGTCACGAATTACGAGATCTATTAAAAAGTATTTTATAACATCATGAGCAACAACTGTATAGTTGATAAAAAATTACCAGATTTTCATAGCCAGCATTTAGTTACCTAGTTACTCAGGCAGTTGGCAAATGGCGAAGTACGAGGGTTGGAATTTAAACAGTGGCAACACTGCTGTGGAGAAGCTATGCAACGGAATCTAATATTGTCACTGATAGCACACGTTGTTTACATACCTATCTTTTCTCAGAGCAAAAGGACTCTCCCTTCCCACATCACCTGCCTACGCACCTTCGAGAGAAACACAGTCACTTATGAGCTAGCGGTCTAACGTACTGTTGTCACTATGTTTTCGAAACGGAATAACGGAGTTGGATCAAGATTGAATGTGCCAGAGGTCGTACAGCATGATATTGTCATAAAGGTCTTCAAAAGGTTTGCGAGGAATCTGCATTTCCTTACAGAACAGTGGCACATTAGGTTAAAGCCTTCAAAGATGGGCGGCAAACTGTGGCAGATATTCATCGGGCAGGTCGTCCTACGAGCGTCAGTGAAGAAGTGCATGCTCTTGCCGCATTACTGGACAGTGATCGATGCCAGACGATTCGTGAGCTCGTTCAAGAAACCGGATTAGCGCATACGACTGTGCTTCACATCCTGAAGGAACGGCTGGGCATGCGAAAAATTACATTCCTCCAAGGCAGACCGTCAGACCGTTCGTTTTTAGAGCACCACCTGCGACCAGCTTTGAGAAAGAAGCGGCAACACTTTCTGCAGAATCCACCCATCATTTTGCACGACAATGCTCGGGCGCATACAGCGCAAACTGTGGCTGATTTGTTCGGTTGATGGAGCTGGGAAGTACTGTACCATCCACCATACTCCCGGACTTAAGTCCTCGTGACTTTGATTTGATTCCGAAGATGAAGGAACCACTTTGTGGCATTCGCTTCAGAAATTTTCTAGAGATTCGACAGGCAGTAGACCGCTCCATCTGCACCATCAAGAGAACAGGCTCTGCTAAAGGCATACGACTTCCACATCGCTGGCAACGGGTTATACACAACGCTGGTGACTACATTGAAGGACAGTAAAGGTTGCTAACATGTAACTCTTTTGTATCGGTTGTAAATAAATAGTTGCCACTATTTCAGTTCCAACCCTCGTACTTCGTTGTGAATGTCATACAGATAGGGGACCATTTAGTTCGCTTGAGCAATCAGGGCAGTTCAATTCAGCCATCAGCTACACAGTGTTAGTGCATAACGAACAGCTAGTGAACAATCGTCAGAGAACAATCAGAGATAAACGATGACTAGAAATATTGAGCATTATGAAAAATGTAGTTCTGTCGACGTTAGCTTATCTTAGACCATGCAAAAGTGGACTAAAGAACTCTTAAAGCAGTCTTCAAGACGCTACGGATACCCAAACACATGGAAAGATATTAAATATCTGGTTAATAAATTAAGTTAATTGCAATTCTGTCAGTTTCTGTTAAATGTCTTACTTCAAATACAAATGACACTACCTAATTAATCCATCAATCAGTTCCTCTCCTCCCCCTCTTTATTCAACCAATTAATTCTAAAAATAAAACTGGCAACACCTTACAGAAGAGTTTCTAGACATAGTTTTCATAAAATCAAGGGAACATATTACTTTCTCTACCGTTAAGAAAAATACACTAAGATGGCAATTTTCTTGAGACTTGATTTCAATGTCACTAATGGCAACGCAGCTACGGCAAGCCTTAATATAAACTTTGAAATAAAACTTCCCTGAAAGTTTAATTATACATTGTATACACTATGTCTAAAAGGGGGAGTTGTGCACAAAAACTATTAAATTTGAAAGAGTCATGGGGTACTGTGGTATAAATTGGACAGGACTTAACCACAGGCAATTAAGCAAAATTTTAAAATATACGGGTATTGCTGCAGCTTACTTTTGAAGTCTTCAGGTAGTTGAAACATTAATAATGTTGGAACATTTTTTCTCTTCATTGCAGAAATTAATTTGTTCTTGGACATAAAAAGCACAGCACTGTATGTATTATATGTACGTGTTTCTTGTGATGGACGAAGGCCGAACGCTTTACCTTGACATGGCAAAAGTTTTTGATTCCATCGACGCAGATCTTACTTCTTAACAAATTTAAAGCGATAAATACGCTTGATAATATCATCCTGTGGTTCAACTCCCATATTCTGAATGGCAGCAAAGCATTGTCTCAGGAAGTCTCTTCTCATGGCAATTCGTGGAGTTTCCCAAGGCAGTGCTCTTGGTTCCTTATTGCTTTCAGTGTACATCAATGGCATTAGTATCAGTAAACACCACCTCCATACTGACGACTTATACTATCGAACCAGTGGCGGCTTGTGACCCCTGTGGAAGGATGGGCCAGGTGCAGAACTAAATGGTGGCGGGGAAGGTCTCTTTTATCAAGATTTATATTCCTTCCCGACATTCTCTCATAACTGCAGCGACATCGTACGTTTGTGCTATTAACTTCTGGTTTATATGCAACTCTGCTAATTTAGCTGTTAAAGCACGGCTTAAGCCTTCTGCAGTCAGTTCAGAAACAGCAATGAATTTTATGAATATATCTACCGATTCACCCCAACTAATGTATCGAAATATCACAACAAATTGAGCCATGCATGCATTCTGCCAATTTGTCGGCCTGCATAAAAACGAAATCTGCCCTCTAACCTAATTCATATAGACAAGATACGTTTCTCGCTTAGCACGCTGTCAGATGTTTTTTTTTAAACATAAAAAAAATCTTAATTTTATGCCGTCTTGCTGAGTAAGCTCCTATAGCTTACGGTTAGCGAGGTCCAAATCGTTTCACGGCCAACTTAACAGCTAAACTTAGACGTGAAAATGGAATCTTTAATGAAACGTTCACTATATTTATTGCGACAAAACACATACGCTTTTTTGTAGCTTAAAAGTAAACACTGAGAAAGTCAAATTTTCACTGAAAAATTGAAAAAGTCACCCAATATCAAACAAAGTGCGAAAAATATCCAAGTCAGTTATGTTTGGTTTCAATAACCCCTCAACATCTCGTGTGAGTCCTGGTAGTGTAGTGGTAACCATACTTGCCTTCTAAACCCAAGATCGCGGGTAGAACCCAGCCGGGAGCGATGGATTTTTTCGGCGTAAAAACCCTTAGTATGGCTTCCTCCGGAAGGGTAGTAAAGTCGTTGGTCCCGTGTCGTACATTTACGGCATGATAAAGAACCTCAAGCCTGAAAGAAGAGGCCGATGAGCAAAATTTATCGGCCGTTTCACGCCCTGATTTGAATGGAACGCTAATGACCTGAGATGTTAAAGAGCGTCCTTAAATAAATCAAATCAACAACAACTCAACATCTCGTTCCTAAGAAAAGAGAGAATACCGAGCGCCGGCCATGAACCATCTTCCTGCTGGCCCAAGAGAGCGGAGAAATAAGCATGAAAAGGCTAACCCCTCTTGAAGACAAACTCCTTGTAATTTTTGCTGACCCATGAAGGCATAAGTTTAAAGCGTAAAATCTTCCGGGTTAGCCCGCGAGCCGCCCTTGCTGAAGGAGGACCTGCATGCTTTCGCAACTACAGTAGAGAGAAATGGGCTTTTTGGGTAAGATACATAATTAGTTTACGTCGCTGTTTTATGCAATTTTGTTTTAAATTTTGAACAGTAGAAGAGAAAATGATTAATAATTATAACTTTTGGGGGGAAGTATATCGCCCTTATTGATGGACCGACCCTATATCAAACTAATGAAATTCACCGTGCACTAACGAACTTCAATCAGGGTGTAGACTCTGTTCATTCATGGACCGTGTTATCTGTGTTTTCGTCTTAATCCCTTAAAATTGCACCAGCGATCGCTAAGTACCATAGAAATAGAAAACATTCCTCTAATTAAAATCAGTCACTGCAATTCCCTTGACTGGCACAGCGAAAAACCTTGAGGTTATTGTGTACATAAACTCTATTGGGAAAACCATGTCGCTGAAACCTGCAGGTAAGTAAGTTCTCTAACCTTTTAAAGATTGAACATGCACCTATCCCGAATATTTATTAAAAACAAATTGGTGCAATCCCATTTGACGCCTCAATTCACCTAGAATTAAACTCTAACATAACGAAAAAACTACAGCGTTAAATTATTATAAGAAAAACGTTTCTGAAAATTAGTGAATACAGATTATTAGCAGTGGGTCCTGAAACTCAAAAATTAAATTTCCCTCTAGCGGCACCATTTGCTTCTTTGCAACAAAATTCCGCATATAGTATAATAATATTACTATATAGTATTACGCATATAGTATAATAATATTACAAATAAAATAAGAAAAGTAAATCCTAAAAAGCAGAGAAATCAGGTCATCAAGAGTATACCTGAAACCCCAAATTTAAAATTCACTCTAACGGTACCAAATTTTTTTTCTTCCCAACAAAATTTGGTATATACAATTTAAATACATAAGTAAACAGTTTCTGAAAATTAGGAAAATTGGACTATTAGGAGTAAAGCTATACTTGAATACCGAAATTTAAAAAGTGCTCGAGTTTTTTTCCTCTATATTGTTTTATAATAAAATTAGAAACTAATTCAGCTTGTACATGTATTTACAACGATGCATATGTTTTATATTTAACAAAAGCATCATCCTGAAGATAGCAAATGTGAAATATTATGTAATATGTGCGTGAGAATTATATTTGTATGTAAGAGAGCTCTGTAATAATCTTTAGAAAACTCTTGCATTATTCATATGTTCTTAATACAATAACATTTAAATTCATTTCAAAGGCAATGAAAATCGAGGAAACTTTCGATTGTTCATTGTTGATTGTGTATGTTTACTTAGTGCAACGAAATTGTTTTTAAATAGTAACATGTTTTTATTTCATTGAAGTATGTGAACATCATCATCTTAAATGTACAATGCGACGGAAAAGGTTCTGTTATTTTTCTCTATTTATGTGTTCATAGACAAGGTTACATTTAAAACGTTTAAAAATACCCACACAGTATAACATTTGTTTAATAGTAATAATATATTTAATTTAATTAATAGTATAACACTAATTTTTGTGGTTATAATAATAATAATAACAATAATAATAATTCTAAAAATATGGTTTTTCTTTTGTAAAACTTATAGATTTCAAGAAGTTTAATTTTGTTCCCCTGATACCACACAGTAATCCCATAAAATTTCATTTCATTAATTCATAAACCCTAATTTGGATTTTATATTGATTTCTATTAATAGTTATTCAATTCGGTAAGGAATTCGCTAATTTTATGCAGCTCCTGCGTGACGGATTTTTTAATACCAATATAACCACGGTTTAAATATATTCTGCGCTACTTTGTCAGAAAATGAAGAGCTTCATTCGACTGTTTTGTAAAGTGCAAAGTTTTGTTTCGAAGTCATGGTGAAGGAGATAGAAAGTTTAATTAGAAGTTGGAGGAAGTTTCAAAACAAACTACGCACTGGAAAATAGGTGCACTTTCGTCACCCGTATAAGTAAATTCGGGAGATAAATATGCGGGCCCATAGTTCCACTTGGTGGCTTACCTACGTTTATCTAGTCTTGGAATAGACGCTTGAGGTCTGTTCCAAAAGTGTAGAGACTTTTCATAAGTCGCGCGTCTTCTATGTAATTTACCCAGTTAACAGGAGACTAACTGCTCTTGCATCATCACTCACATTCTTACATTGCTATTCCGATATCTTTGTATGTTAATCGCAGCAATCACTTGCCGCGTCTGTCCATTCTTCAGCTCGTGCACAGAAAAGTTGAACTAAATGTCGCTTTATCGAGATACGTCCGTCGGTCTCTGTTCCCTATAGCTTTCCGGCTTTGAACTGAAGATTTCAGACGGTATAAGGGATAAGGAGATCGCAACGAGGCAGCTTATGGTAATTCCGAAAGAGGACTGGAGGCTGTTCTAAAAGTGAAAGGGACGTGGAGGTAAAAATGTGAGATCAAAAGATAAACCATTTGAAGGAAACTAAGGCGTTGTGCTAGGCAATACATTTATTTTAATATTAACTTGATTAATAGATCCAAAAGAACCCGTTTTTGTGTGCAAGTGTTGAATCTTTTTAGTTTATACTAGTTGTTGCTTTTATGGAACCACATCTTGATTTACTTGCACTGTTTATACGAGGGTGGGTTCATAAGTTTTCGGACTAACCATTTTCTAGGTATGATAAAGATAAAAACTATATTTCAACTTTTCAATATAGTTACCCCTTATTGCAATACATTTCTCACATTTTTAATTAACATTTCAATCCCCCCCCTCCCCCCAAAATAGTCAGAAGTATTGTTTGCAAAATGAGCGTAAACAGCATCCATAATTTCTTCGTCACACTTAAATTTCATTCCTCGAAGGTCATTCTTAAGTTTTCAGAAGAGGAAATAGTCACTGGGAGCTAGATCTGGGCTGTAGGGTGGATGGTCGATCTCAAACCATGTTTCTTCAGTTTCCTTTGCAACAGGCGCTTTGTCCTGAAGAAGGCGCATACCACCACTCAGCTTTCCTCGCCTTTTCTCTTTGATGAAAGCACGCAGTCTGTGCAGTAGACCAGCACAATACTCCTCATTTACTGGGGTGTTACTCTCCTTTAAGTCAATGAAGAGTATTCCTTCACAGTCTCAAAAGATTGCGGCCATGCTCTTCTTGGTTGACTGAGTGACCTTGGCCTTTAGAAGCGGTGCTTCGCCAGGTTTATGCTGTTCATTCATTTCCGTAACTATAGTTTGCAGAACTTCTCTCTCGTTGTCGTGGCAGAGCTCCAAATATGCCTGACAACAGATGGCTCGTTGCTGCTTTTGGACTGAGGAAAGAAGTCTAGGCACTAACCTTATTCATATTTAAATGTTCATGAATTATTCCAAGGAAGGACTGTTGTTTTTGAAAGGCCCAACCTTGTTGCTATTTCTGTAACTTTGAGCCGCCGGTCTTCCATAATTTCTCCTTCCACAAGAGCGATGTTTTCAGGAATGAGCACCTCCAAAGGTCGACTTGCATGCTCTTCGTCTTCAATGATTTCTCGTGAAAGTTTGGTCCCTCTTTTATGGTAGAATAAGAGCGCTATGCTTCCCCATATACACCGTCCAATCGTTTAATATCATTTGGAGTAAGTTCTTCTTTTATGAATAACTTAATAACAGCTCCATACTACATTTTGAACATGTCACAATCGCATGGCCTTCTTTATGCAACTATATGTCAACAACTGAACACAGTGGAGCGGAGGCTACACCTGCAATTATTTACACTTAACAGACGAGTATAAGGATTTTGTAAAGGCGATAATCCTTATTGGTGATTCCAGAAACTTATGGACCTACCCTCGAACTATTGTTTATGAACGAACGGGTTATTTACTCAAGAGCCCAATCTCAGTGACTCTATTCATGTTTTTAAATCTATCCCACCCTTCTCCTCGTACACCACTGGGCACAACTGAACCAAATGTTGTCCTGCATTAATTTAAATGAAGTCCTAATTATAATGTTATGACAAAACAAGGACGCAATATTATTTTTGCCATAGTAGATTTCCATTTCGAATTTTGTATTTGCATATATCATTGTTCCGATAATTTTCTCTTTAGGATGATTAGCTGATTATAGTTCAATATCAGTTCAATTTCTCAGCATTCTCTTATATCTCAAATAAGATATGTAAAGAATTTGTGAGGTACATGTCGCAAATTTTTAAAATGTTGCATGTTTCACATAAACATCTAAAGGTAAAATTTAGCAAGAATAGGGAAGCCCTTTCCGGCTCACATACCACGACAATTAAAATCTGGTTGACTGCAGATCAATTTAATTACTTTTTGTTAAGAGAAATTAAAGAAACAAATGCTCAAAGATGAAACATTTTGCTTTAAAGTTCTTAAAATATAAAAAATACTAAATTGTGCATTTTATATACTCTTTACCTTGGTTGCAACTTAGATTTATTTGAAAGTATATAAACAACGAAGTTCCGCAACCTCATATATATTCAAAAGATATTATCTTGATGGTTTCTTCCAACAGTTTGCATATTGGAACAGAGAAATAGGCTTTGCAAAATAAATAAACAGCAATAAGAAATAAAAATTGCTCATCAATTGCAGAGTAATACAAATATTAAATCATTTTCACTGAACGAATGACTTTAATTTACTATCTCATCTGTTATTCATAAAGCTATGTGGAGCTGCTTTAGTCACCTTATTAGAGCTGGCAAACAAAAATAATTATAGATTTCACGGGAACTGAATAGTAATTAGTCGAGAAGTTATAGGAAAAAGTAACTAAAGACGATAACGTTATGCAATGTGCACTTATTTCCTAAAAGATATTTTGACGTTGCAACCTCGAACTATAAAAACTATCATTTGGTTAATTAGTTTCATATCGCGCAAGAATTGAGTCATATACGAAGCTGGAGTAACGAAGAAGTAGAACTATTGTCAAAGGAAACCGAAAATGTCGGAAGCCTCATTATGATACACATTGCAAATTTGCTACCCAAGACACAGATCGAAGTATCGTTAATGGTGTGCATAGCATTTTCAAACTATTTGGTTCAGGAGGCTACCCCCTCAAGAAGCAGCAACAAGTTAGATACGTTGCTCGCGCAAGGCATATGGTAAGAAGAGGTATTGATTTCAATTAGACTCACACCCAATCCATCGTGACATTTCCTTACTCAAATAACTGTGAACGCATTGGGGCGCTTCATTTTGTTGGAATAAGAAATCTAAGCAGTCTTGACGCATCATCTTAATTTCATCATATACGGATTAGATGGTTTTCAGCAAAAAATAAAGAACCACATGTACCATTACAGATAATTATTTTTTATCCTTTGCATTGAACTGAGAAATGACATTGAACTGATTTTACAGATTTTTTCGCATGTAATTTAAGTGCACTAAATGCCTTTTCACCAGCAAGGGCCGCCATTTAATCTAAGTAAAAATATTGCATTAAATTTCTTGCGATAGATATATAACAAAAATTCCGTTACGCAGGAGCTGAGTAAACTAAGTGAATTCCCCACAGAGTGAACAACTTTGAATTAAAATAAATATAAAATCCAAATTAAACATTATTGAATAATTAAATGAAATAAGTTACGGTATTAGGAAAACAAAATTAGAAATCTTGCAAACTATAAGTATTACAAATATAATGAGGAATCGCCTTTGTAATGAAAGCGTGGTATAAGGAAACGTAACGTTGACAAGGTATAATAAGAACACGATATTGTATAAAAGCACACTGTATATTCTAGTTTGTGAAACATACTGTATAAACCCAAACATAGTAAGACGTATAAGTAATAAATATTAAGAGTGATTTGCCTTGCCACCCAGAGGCGACTTGACCTGAAGGGGTCCTCAGAGAAACACTTGCATAAACAAGTGCGACCCTCTTTTTCACTTCACTCAAAATATTATGTCTACGTGTGCATATTATAGATAGAATTATTGTGCTGATGAAGTATTGTTTAGTTTTAAGCTTAACAAACCCAAACCATGAACCTCTTAGAGCTTATGATGACAGGACCTGATGACTGTTACTCCATGGTGGTAAAAAGTCTTTAACAATAACTTTTATGTCTAGATTAGATGATTATTACCCCTCCTTGGGCATTAAAATTGTATAAAAGTTCGCTGAATTTATTCAGAGACAGGAGAGAAGCCTTGGTGCTTGCAGGATCCACGTCCAACTGTATAAGAAAACCCTTTAATAAATATGTATACTTTATTGGTTGAGTTATTCAGCATTCGTCTGGAAACAGCTGTCTTTCCTGGAAGAGTTCAACTAGCTCGATTCCCCGAAGTGACGCCTATTATCCCAATATAACGTCCCTTCTCGTCTTAGCCATCGAGATTGAATAGGGAAATTATAGCACATCACCAAGTTGTAAGTCAGTCGATGGACTTCACAGCTTGGACTTCAGTTAATTACATCCTGGTGGCATCTCGGCAGGTGGTATTACACAAATGAGAAACCACATTTATTATTATTATTATTATTATTATTATTATATTGAGAACTAACCGCAAAATTAATGATATAATATTAATGAAATAAAAATATGACCACTAATAGACAAAGCTATATTGTATGAATATTTTTAAACATTTATAAATTTATGCTAAAAAAAGAACATGTTCTTTTGTTTTAATAAAACAAAAACATGTTACTATTCAAAAACAATCACAATGCACAAAGAAAATAAAAACAATCAAAAGTTACTTAATTTTCATTGACTTTGAAATTTAATTTAAATGTTATTGTAGTATAAATATGTGGTGCAATGTTTTATGAAGGTTATTATAGAGCGATCTTACATACAAATGTAATTTTCAAAATAATAATTAGATTTTTAAATTTAGTGTCTTCTTGATGATGTGTCAAAATTAAAAACCCTACATTGTTATAAATACAGTTTATATGATGAATTACGCCCGTTTTTACTGCTAAGGCACAACAGGCGGTGAATTACTTTATCCTATTCTTTTAAAACTATAGGGAGAAAATTAAACGCAAGAGGGTTTTTAAAATTTCGGTTTTCAAGCATATCCCTACTACCAATGGTCCAATTTCCCTAATTTTTGTAAACATTTTTATTTCATTTAAATGGTATATTATGAAATTTGTTGTGAAGAAACAAATATTGGTGACGCTAGAGCGATTTTTAAATTTTAGGTTTCAGGCAAACCCCCACTTCTAATAGCCCGATATACCTGATTTTCTTAAATTATTTTTATTATTTTACATCAGTTGTTATATATGGAGTTTCATTACGAAAAAAAAATATTAACGCTGCTAGAGCTATTTTAAAACTTTAGGTAGCTCTAATTTTCCCATTACAGTGATTTTAGGAGTATATTTTTATATTTTATTTCAATGGCATAGAGTTTTCTTTAAACAAATTTAAAATTGCGACCGCTAGAGCAATTTTAAAATTTCGCTTTAACCCCCAGTCATTTTTCAGGCACAACCCACTTCTAATGGCCCGATTACCACGATTTTTGAAAACTAGTTTTATCAATTTATTTTAAAGAAATCTACGAAGTTTCATCGAGAAAAAGCAAAATCTGCGGTCACTAAAGTGATTTTTCAAATTTCGCTTTAGGTTAACCCTCACACCCAATGTTCCTCTTTTTCTGATTAACAAACTCTACAATCGTTTGTTATTGATGGTTATATGCCAAGTTTCGTTGAGAAAAACAAAAATTGCAACAGCTAGAGAGAGAACGGACCCACACATAAACATGCATTTTTTATAATTTTTTTCCTTCAAGTGTAGGCGCCTAGTAGGTGCGATCGATACAAATTTGGATGGATTAATTAAAAACTTTCCAAAGGTACATCCGCAATAGCATACACCTTTGCATAAAATATATAAAAAATACGTTGATTTTTCACGGTACCAATCGCAATAGTTTCAAACTCGGATATTTTTTGTATTTATTCTTATATATATATATATATATATATATATATATATATATATAAAAGAAAATATTTAACTTCTATGGTTAGAACAGGGGAAACTAAAGGCACTAAGGAGTGGAATGATATTGAAAGAACGGGAGAAAAGTTGCGAATTTTATTGCAATATAAAGCCTGCAGGTAATAAACGTTCAAACAGCGCACACATTTAGCATCGCAATTCCTAGTTGACCAAGTGGTTGACGTCAGTACTATATTTACATTTTAATATGTAACGGAGAGCGTTGGTAGTGAACTATTTACTCACCAGTTTAACGTCATTGTAATGCGGGGTAATGTGTTATTTGAATGCCAAGCTTCACTAAAAGCTAGGCTCAATACATTCAGTTTTAATGCTGTTTGAAAGGGTCATCGATCTCTTATAAATAATCCTTGACATCAAGTAGTCCCATTATTCTTGTGAACGAGTAAAAAAAAATAATATATGGTTTCTAGTACAATAGTATTCCTTATTGCAGAGAGGCGTTTAAATATTTTTATTTACTTATTTTAATAATAATGGTTTTCTTTATATCTAAATGTAAATATTCACTCACATATTTACTCTGCATATTAAACTAAACGTAACAAAGAGCAAACCACAGTCCGAACTACGCAGATTAAAATTTTATTACTTTGATAATATCCCTCCTCTAAAATTGTTATGTTCATTCGCTGTAATTTATTTAAAACATTGCTAAGAGTAATAAAATTATAATCTGGAGAACATCTGATATTCTATTGTTAGGTTTGTACAGTTCGTTTGACTGAGGATGCAAGCAAGCTTTTGAGGAATTTAGCGTCTATAAGGCAAATATTTTACAAAATACTCTAAAAAGCTTTTAAATGATTTAGACTTAAGAAATCCACCTATCAAATTTTAGTGCAGATGAATACAAAAATAACAGAAAACGATAATAGAAGTAGCAAAATTAATTAATTCAATCTTGAATTATAAGTAATACCATTTTGAAATATATATGATCTTATTTTAATTGGAATACATTTAATATAGGACTGTAAAACAAACTTTTAAAAAGGCCAAATCAGATTATTTTTAAATATGCTGAATAATAATAATAATAATAATAATAATAATAATAATAATAATTGTTATGACGTTAAAGTATTCTTCTTAAGGAAAAGCATTATCAAGAAGAAAAAAAATATTAATAAAGATATTACTTCTTCTTAGAGAGAGAAATGCAAAAGGAAAGACAACAGAAAAGAAAGTGCTAAAGAAAAAGAAATGAGACCAAAAAGCATGGCTTTATCTTAGCGCACAGAAAACAAACAAAAGGGCGTTTTCTTCAACGATTGTATTGCCTGTGATTATAATTAACATGAATATAAGAATTTTGTATTTAGATCAAATGTGCCTAATCTCATAGGTTTTTAGTTGAAATAGACACGATTTTGACATACTTGCCTTATTTCCATTTATTTTTGCCAATAGCTTAAAAGATCTATAATCAAATTACCAAAAATTAACCATTAATCAACATTAATACCAAAAGTTTCTTAAATATGATTATTTCCTAGAATATTTTACTCTTTTTTCGTCATTTTGTTGACATTTTAATAGTTTCCAAACATTTTCAAATAGACATTAGACACAGTTCCTAAATGCATTGTGACAAGTGGACTGTCATAGATGTTAGCTTGTCATTCAGGAATTTATTTTAGTATATTTATGTAAATATTTTGTTCTTTTTCATAATAACAATAAAATACTTCAATTATACCTAGTGCTAGTACTTGATATATGAAATACATTTATTTTCTTCGCATCAAGTAGCTAAAATGCCAATTTCATATTCATTATATTGTTACTTTTATTTAAATCACTGTTATCTGTTTAATTAATAATACTTTTACATTGTACTATTGTAGTTGTCTATTGTATTCTTTACTTTTATCCTTCCAAACTCCAGGTTTCTCTTTTTCTATACCCTCCTATTTTTGGGGAAACTGTTTTGCACCCTCATCCTTATTATATTCTTTCTGGAAAGTATAATTACTGTTCGTTAAATAGAAAAAGAAAAGAAAAGACATTTATACTCTTATAATTTTGTGTAATTCAATTTAAAATTTACTTTATATCTTGTTTACATGATGCATGTTATTTTCCCTTTATTCTTTTCTTTTCAATATTGCTGAAATATTTTCCGAGTGCTATTCGTCAGTTTTTCATCATTTTGTTATAGTTGAATCATTCTCTTATAATTTATATTCTGTAATGCTTATACTACAGTGTTTTAAACCATGTATAGTTATCGAAAATACAACTTAAACCACTGGGTTTTGATCTACGTTACATTTGCTTAAACAAAATGTAACATGGCAACTGAGTGAGTATTAGGGACAATATGTGAAAAGTGTCAATGTTCAATATCTAAGTTTCCTGATAGATCTCCGCTTGGATAAAAATATCCCATATCTTAATCGTTTATAATGTAAAATTAAAATCTCCAGACTGTTGTGCGATTGTCTTTGCTTTAGAAACTTAAACAGAGCTTTCGCCGACTGTCTGCGCCCAGCATCATCAGTGACTACAGTAGACGTGTTCCTGGGAGCTGGACGTTTGCGGAGAGAGGGCCAAGTATTTGTGTGCCGGCATCTATTTAAATACTTAAGAGTCGGTTCATCTCTTTGGGTTAAAAAAGGCAGAATATTAATAGTAATGAATGAATGAATGAATGAATGAATGGTGCTTAACGTCAATTTTTGCTACAGAGGTACCACAAGCGATGGATCTTGTGATACATGAAATGAAATATATTAGGAAAGAATTTATTTTTAAGGAAGTAATCGTTCCCGGCCTAAGTTTAGGGTAGCTCCCCGGCATTTTCCATTTATGAGGACTGAGGAAAAACAGGAAAAAAACCTCAGTCAGGGAGGGCGGCCCTGGAGGGATTCTAACCCCAAACCTCCCGCCTTGCCTTAACGACCTCGGCCACTCGTGGCTGTAGTCTACCTTTGGGAATGGTCGGCTTAATTTCGTGCTCAGTAGAAGGTCCTCGCTGGATGTGACGCATACTTTTAACTTCAGTTTTTATTTTTTTTTTTTTTATTTTCTGTTTTGGCATCAGGATTTTCAATACTATATATATTTTTAATACTATTAATATTTTAGATTATAGGAGCATAGTTGCAAGTACTTCATTAGCAAATTATGTGTAATTTCCTACTTAGGCATTTGCTGGGGGAGGGACGTTTTACTGCTTTCCTATCATTTTATTTGAGTAGATTATTCTATTTCGTTTTAGTCGGTCCTGGTGGTGTAGTGGTTACCATACTTGCCTTCTAAACCCAAGGTCGCGGGTTCAAACTCGGTAAGGATGCTTGGATATTTTCGGGCGTAAAACTCCTAACTCCTTCGGAAAGGAAGTAAGGCCGTGAGCCCCATGTCGTACATTTACGGCACGAAAAAGAACCTCAAGCCTGAAAGAAGAGGCTTCTGAGGAAAATTTACCGGCTGTTTCACGCCCTGAGTTGAATGGGACGCTGATGACCTGAGATGTTAAAGAGCGTCCGTAAATAAACCAAAGCAAATATATTCTGTTTTGGTGCATTGTATTGCATCCTTTTTGTATTTTATTTCTTGTTTATTGGAACAGTTTCTGGCGTTTGTTGTAAAGAATGTTATCGCCATTTTGACCTAAATGAACTATTGTTCGGGCTTACGCTGTCATTATTTATAAATTATTAATACGCTTTATTACATTCCGTTAACGTAATTTCTTGAAGGAACCTTGTTACTGTCCTTGTATGCTATAGCGACTGTAGATTGCTGTTCGCCACTTAGGGCTGCAAACATCAATGTTTGATTCGGCGTTCGCCATCCCTACCTTAGGCAGACGAGGTAATAGTTGTGTCCCTCCCGCGGACCAAAGCATCTTGGTTTTTGAGGTAATAAATATTCTATGATTTGTACGATAGTTTCAATGTTTTTCTTTTATCTTATTACATTTGAACCTTCTCTTTTTTACTGGAATGATCCTCAATTTGGGTTAAAGTTTGTTTTTCATTGTTTCAACATTTCTTCCTAACAGTACCATATCTAATATTTCTCATTCTTGATGAACTATCAACCATTGTTTACAGTTATTTCTACCGTATTCATTCTGAATTAAGAAAAGTAATGTAATAGCATGAAATAACCAGAACATAATTTTAAATAAATAGAATTTATAGGTTTTCCTTCTTATGTAAATCAATAATTTTTACTGACCCCCATTTGGAAATTAGGACAAACGATATGTCATTTAAAAGTATTTTGATAGTACATTTTCTCTTCAGATATCGAATAAAATATAAATTAGAAATATTACTCGACTACCTATTAATAATAAAAATATAACACACTTTCAAAACTTTATAAAGCATTTTTGTATTAAATAGCGAACTATTTTGTACCCCATTATTTGTAAAAATAGTTAAACGAGAAAAAATATTTTAAGGTTAAGATTCATTTTAAACAGTTAAATTTTGCTGTTCTAAGACTGAATTTTAATGCAAAGTTTCTGAAGAAGGAAAAAGATGGAATAAAAGTGAAGTGAAAATAAAATTGAAAGATATGTGAAATTTCGTGTAGTTGAAGCACTCCAAAAACACCAATTTTATTTGAAAATTTTCTTTAACAGTATGCCTGATACACAGATTTTTGCTACTGGAACTTGCACCAATAAATGAGGCATTAAAACATGAAGAGTAACATGAAAAGAGGAAGATGAAGCATTTTATATCACTGCAGCACAGAGAATAAAATGTCAATTACTATATGGAAGGATAACAACCATAAGGAATTTATGAGTAACTATGAAAAATTTTTCTCTTCTTTCTACAGCAGAGATATTTGGGGATACAAAGATGAGCTGGAAGATCAAGAATTCCTTTCTTTAACAACAATTAAAGTTCATGATTACTAATGTAAATGTTCATGTTCTTTGTTATATTGCAAATAGAACAGTACCCCTTGGCTTCAAACGGGAAATTTCTTGTAATTATGCAAGTTATCCTCAGTCTCAAAAGAAAAAGGAAATCAAGTAGACCTAAGACATCAAAGAGATAATTGTCTGGAAATACGTCAGGAAGAAAACAAAGAAAATATAGTCTGCCTGAAGAACGTTCTTAAAAATATGCATAATGAAACGCAATTGAAAACATTATATAAGAATAAATATATATTTTATAGCATTTTATGTAAAACATTAATTGTATTTTTATTAATACTATAATTGAATACTTCATTAAATTTTATTTCAATTTAAGATATTGATTCTACCGTTCCTAAATGCGAAAGTCATTTAACATTAATTTATAACAGTGCCAATGCTTCGTTAAATTTCAGGATCTATAGACCAAATAATTAATTCAAATGTTCTACTTAAAAGGTGGCAGTTAATGGGTTATCCCATTTTTAAACAAGTGAATTTTCTGAAGGTATTACGAATGTCTTCTAAATTTTTACTTAAACTTGTGAGGTAGTCCTTAGTTATCAGTATTTCTAAACTGACACAATATTTTAAAAAGATGAATTCATAGTCAGAAGACATTGAGTCAATGTAATGTTTTATCATTTATTTACAATTCTAACCATTTTCCACTTCTGTGAAACAAAACACTCGGTGCTGCTTTCGATTCCTCTAAAAGGTTTATCGACAGACATTGACAAAGTAACGTTGTTGGCATTGTAGAGTTCTGCTGTTACATTTCAAATCAACAGTAAGTACCTCGCTTCAATTTGAAATAGGCTCTTCCACCTATATGCTAAACATATGTTAACAATAAAATTTACTGAGAATGCTTAAAATTAAAGAGAACCACGATCGTGCAACAAAAATAGAAATAACTAATAGGTTTGCTAATCCTTTTGAAGTACGGTTCAGATTAGAGTTAATGCTTTCGGTGAAAGAATTTACCCATTGTGCGGAGAAAGCGATGCCTGGAGACATATTTTGGCAAAATGCAGGGAAACGGAGATTTCAAGAAATAAGCATTTATCACCGCAATTTCTGAATTCCAATAGAAATTCGAACATATGCAGGGAAGTATTGGTGCATGCGAGATACTCACACAATTTGGGAATATTTCTACAGAAGACCCGACAACGGAGGTTAATGGCCATAATGAAGAGGGGGGAGATGGAGAGGGGATGTGAGTAAAGGGAAGGGGGCTCAAGAGTAAGGGTTTCATTCATGTCTATGTATTTGTATTTAAATTATTAATAGAAAACTTAAATATATCGAAGTATTTGTATATTTGTATGTATGCATCTAGATGTGTGTATGTAGGTATATGTGTATATATATATATATATATGTATGTATGTATGTATATATGTATGTTCGTATGTACGAGTATGGCTCTTATGATTGCTATAAGGAAATTGGCATGTACGGCCGTAAGGCCCATGCGACAGATGTATTTATTTGAATGTATTCTATAATTGTACAATAAAACGTCCATTACTACTACTAGTATAGCAGGCACGTTGGACGCCAAATTTTGAAGCGGTTTGGCATGACCCGGACTAGAGCGTGCTTGCGAAGTTGTTTACTAGACTCCGGCCATTTGTCCCAGGTTAGGCACCAATCTTGAAGTGAACTGTTGTCAACGTCGAATGGCCTCGTCACATTTCCAAATATTTCTATTTATAAAACTGGCTACCATCTGAAGTGAATTTGACGATTCTAAGGCCTATCTGTTCTAATTGCAGTACTAGTTGAATTTAAATTTCCGCAACCACATTAGAGTATGGGAATTGTATACTGTAACAGATGAATCTATTTAGGCATAAATACTAATGCATCGTTTACTAGCGTATTTTACTGTTCTCCGGAATGTGTTTTCCCAAATTTACGAATCCATTCACTTTCGAAGAATTAGCATTAATTTGCACTTCTTAATTTCATTTCTTAATATATGAAGATTATACAGGAACAGCTGAGACATGCCAATTTTGTAACATAGAAGGGGAAGTAGATCGTGCGACCATGCCTCAAATAACGCCGTTAACCTTTAGGTGATTTCCTAACCTTTAGGTGATTAATTTCAATAAAAAAAAAACTGTCTAACAGGAATGCATTGATGTTTCTTTAACATTGTGTCGACAATAAGCTTCTGTTTATTAATTAGTTTAGACTCGATTTAGACTGCTGGAAAGTTTTAATTGTTTCTGTAGTATAGCAATTAAAGTGCTGGTTACTTTCAATTTACTGAAAATTCTCAGTAAATTACACCCTTCTCTTTATTTGTGACCGTTTCAGCCCCTACCATTTTTTTTTTCAGTTGTCAATGATTCTTCGTTGTTAGAAACTATACTGTTATTTTGGCTAATTTCCCCGATTCACATTAAATTTACGAACTTTTTTTTTTCATTTAGATCCGTGTCTTTTGATTGGTGTTGCCTTTCAGTTACATGCAGTTCTCCTGTTTAATTATTTTGTAAAGTAATGATGCAGATTTGGAAATATGTTAGGAGCAGCTTCTGCCTTCAATTTCCAACGATGCTGCAGAATTTCGACCTGTGTGCCTTGCTCTACAAATGAGTCTTGTCTTACAATGAGGTCACCAGAAAAATGCAAACCACACACGTAACACTCGAATGAAAACTCTTTGTCTCTGCTAGAATTATCTTTTACCTATTTTACTAACTCTAAATAGACTTTCACCACCTCCTTGATCTAGTGGTTAGCATTGCTGACTGCTGCCCGGGAGGCCCTGGTTCGATTACCGGTACCTATTAGGAATTTTTCTAAGATAGCGAGGTCTGGAACGGGGTCCACTCAGCCTAGTGAAGACAATTGGGAAGCTGCCTGATGGAGAGGTGGCGATATCCGAACTAGTAAGCCGCGATACAGTGACAGCAGGATGCAGTGTGCTGATTATATTCCTCCTGCAATACTGCACTCCAATGAAGTCATGTAATGGAGGTAAAAGACGCAGTGATCGCCGCGATAAAGTTCCGGTCCACATGGGCTGTAAAAAGGCTTCACAGAGAGAATTAATCTTTAGGTACATTGTTTCTTTCAGAAATGCCTTCGTGTGAGCTTTTATTCCCTATACCCGAGGAAATATAACAGATAGTAAAACAGGTCTTTGATGCGACAAAATATCGTTGTAACCTATTTAGTAAAATGCAGTCACTCCTCATATATCTAGTGAACACAATGACTAATGACTGTTTTCCTTTCACATTTTACAACTTTTTGATATCTTTACTAATATTTGAATTTTAATACACATTTTATTTGAAAATTACAATAAACAATGTAAATAATAAAACAAATACCTTCATATATTGTTATAGCTCCCACTCGAGAATAAGCAACATTCTTTGCACCCCGCATGTTGACTGTATCCCTTACTCTCGGGCAAAGTGTTTGGAAGAAATACTGTTTAGGTGACTTAAAAAGTGCATATTTTCATACGCTCTACAACGGGACTTGCAAACCGGGAATGAAACAAGCAGGCATTTTCTTTTGTTTCTGCTTCTCACGTTGCACAGTTTTTTAACATTCTTTTGTTTTAACTGAATACTCCGAACATTTCACAAGGTTTTTTGCTCAATTTGTCACTTCCGAGAAGTGATCGTGCTAACAGATGTAGCATCTAACACAAATTAATCAAACTCTTCGACTAACGATAGTGGTGCTGCTAGTTCGCAGTCCACAATGATCCCCTTACCTTCGGTACAAGAAAGGTAGGGTCTCAAATTTGCACTTTCATGTGACTAAACTGTCACCATCAGCGCCATTGTGCAGAAAAAAGCGAGAATTAAAAAAATGGCTTTCAATTAAGATCGCTTCTTCTTGCTGTTTACGTTTTGTATGTAGTTTAAAATGCTTATTACAATTAAAATAAAAGCATCTAACTCGTAACGGCTTCATATTTATTTCTCCGCTGAAGATAACAAACCTACTATAATACAAACCGGGTGAGTTCTCATCCTCTGGATTGGTCTAACCTAAATTTTGCAATCGATGGGAAATGCAGGTGCTCTCAAGTAACCCGCCAAATTCACCGACCGTCCTATAAGGGAGCTTACTATTATTTAATGTGTACATTTTGCACAAGAACTACTACTATTTTTCTTTATTTTGTATGTAAGAATGTCTACAAAGAGTAAAAAAATCATTCAGTGCCTTATGTTTGTCATTTCACATTAATATAAAGTTATTCATCTTTACTAATTATGTTCAATTTTTTTAATAGTGTCTAACGTCCTTTTTCAATGCTGAGGCATCACAGGCAGTGTACTGATGATACATAAGATGAACTTATAAACTGGGGAAGGATTTTTTTCTTTTTTTTTAAAGGAAGGAAACGTTCCAGGCTTAAGTTTAGGCTGCCTCTCCGAAATTTTCCATTTATGAGGACTCATCTGGATCTGGAAAATACCTCAATCAGGGAGGACGGTCTGGTGGGAATCGAATGCCAAATCTCTCGCTTATGAGTCCGCGCCTTAACCACCTTGTCCACCCCTGGCGCCATGTTCAACAAGGCAGATTTTTATAATAATTTATGATTAAATGAAATTTACATAGTTAGAATATTTACATTAATAAACATAACAGAATAAGGATTATATTTTGAGGGTGCCAGGTATACTTTAATAGGCCAGTATTTGAACGACAGACCTACAACGCTAAAGCCCAGGGAGCGCACAGTGCAACAGGAATCAGGCACACAGCAGCCAAACCGACGGAAATCGGTAGGATGCAGGGGACAGTGTTACGGGATAGTCTCTAAAATCCAGGATTATATAACTGCCCAATCCACAGGATGAGAAGATTAAGTCGGTATAGTAATATAATATTAGCTCTAAAATTTAAATCAAAGCAATATATATATAATTTTTCCACTCTAAAATTCTTTTAACAATAGTGACACTAAAACACATATTCTTCAACGTTACCAAATCGTTATTAACATTTAAATTCCTTCAGGGCTGAATATCAAATAACTGTAATTTGTAACTATCATTTTGGTGGGTGAATGTTAGTAAATTGTGACTATAACCCACCCGTTTGCGGTTACAAGAGTTAAACAGAGATTAAAAAGGAAACCCTCTCTCCTTCTTTAACCCTCTTGCTTCAGTAGGGAAGTCATCACATTTGCTCTTCTGTTCATTATATTACGGCGTTATGCCAGAAGGAAACAAATACTACTGAAAGACATAATTACTACATTTTATTCTTGTTTACGGAACAAGAGCTATGGAAAATTGCTTGGCGTGTTCTAAGGAAATTTTAATTGCAAGAATAACAACGGGCAATTATAATTAGCATGCTAAGTATGAAGAACGAGACGCCCACATCAGGAACAATCAGCGAATCAGATATACACCTGAGTTTTCAAACTTTTATTGGAAATAGCAAGACAGTTGTGTTCATTTACTGATGGAGATATCAGAATATAGTGCAATTAAAACAACTGAGGAGCGTTTTCAAAACCAAGTAGAGAAATATCAATATACCAGCCTGTCACCAAGTATAAGAGTCCATTGCCTTGAAGATATTACTAAAGATGTTTACAAACAGTTAATAAGTTTGATACGAAAGTTTATTGCCATTTCAGTATTTAAGTATCAATATTTTTGATACTGTTAAATTAGCCATTTTCAGGCGAGGTGTAGACTCAAACCTTGAAATGACGGAAAGGTCGCCATAAATGTCATAACATTTCCAATTCATTCAGAAAGGTATTGAAGAGCTTGTATTGCATGCTGTAATCATGTATCTTTAGCAACAAATCTCCTTAGCTGGAAACAGAATTGATAGTCGGACAAATAAGAAATGAACTACAAAAGTTTAATATTTTAAAGGGTGTTTAACGCCCGTTTTTACTACTAAGGCATCACAGGCGGTGGACACTGATGATACATGAGAATGAAATGATATATTGGGAAAGAATATTTTTTTAAGGAAGGAAACGTTCCAGGCCTAAGTTTTGGGTACCTTCCCGGCATTTGCCATTTATGAGGAAAACCTGGAAAAAACATCTGTCAGGAAGGGGGTCCTGGCGGGATGCGAACCCCAGAGCTCCTGCTCACGAGTCCGCTCCTTATCGACCTCGACCACCCATGGCGGCACTACAAGAGCTTAAGATTGGTCGCGAAATCATCTCTGTGCACGAGCAGTCTTTGTGCTAAGACTTGGAACCTGCATTCGGGAGTTCCTGAGAAACAGCTTGCTTGGATTGGCAATTCTGGTCTTGGTTTTTGATTATTTATTTATTTTTTCTCTGTTCGCTTAGGTAGAAGTGGTTTCCTTCCGCTCTTCCATTTCTACTTATTTATTTCCATTGTTTCTGATTGCATAGCCGAAAGTATCAGGATATGTGCGGCTGCTTGCGGTGTGGCGGTGGCTTTGCGCTTTCGAAATGAGTTTACCCTGTCGCTTGAGGAGGAGCTGAAATTCCTTGAAGGGGCTCCTACAGCAGCAAGCTGCTAAACCTGGAAACGCTGTTAGGGATCCTGTCTGTGTTTGTTTCTCGTCACTCCAAGCTTTTGTCCATACAATGTCTACTTCATCCCTCCCTCTCTCGAAAATGCTCCGGGACTAAGGTATCGACTTTCTTCTTCCGCAATCGACATTCCAATTTAAAATTGTGTTATGAATGTTAGTAGTCAAAATCAGAAATACAATAGAATTTTGCGCTCTTAATCATTATAAGTTAAAACTATCTTGGGGATGCAACAGTGAAAATACTCACAATATCTTTCTGCTGAGTCAAGGGATGATACTGGAGCGATTTTTTTAATTGAGAACAAATAAGTATCATATTAAGTTAAGAGAAATTAAGAGAAGCAGTGTCAAATTAAGCGATGAAACCTGGAAAACGGATCTTGTCTTTCTGGCAGATTTAGGAGGCTTGTGGATACACAGACTTTTTATATGCAAGGAGGCAGAATTAAAGCATTTAAAGAGAAACTGGTTTTATGGAAACGCCATTTAACTTAAATTGTCACATTGCATTTTGCTAACTTAGCAACAATGTACCGATTAAATGAAGTTCCAAGCTACGGTGCTGTAGAGTTGTGGTGGTGATGGTGGTGGTTGCATTAGTAGCAGTAGCTATCATGTCGTCCTCCTCCAAGCACGGAACCACAAACTTGCATCATCTGATTCTATACACCCCGCACAACACCCTATTAATTTTTTTCACACTAAATGTAGTATAATTGTTTCATACTATTAATGCATCATGATTAGAATGAATCAGAATGTAATTAGAAATAATTATAGAATAGAAATAACTGTTTGCATTAAAACGCCCTTTAACATCTTTCGTCATTTATGTCATAAAATGACCGATAAACGTAGTTCAAAGGCCTATCTTTTAGGTTTGAGGTTCTTCTACGTTCCGTAGATCTATGACACGAGACCAAAGCTTTACTTCCCTTCCGAAGGATTTTTACACCCTAAAAAGTCATCGACCACGGTTTCGTTTGAACTCGCGGCCTCTAGACCCAATGAGATTATAAATAATGGCCCCTTTACCACACAGAAAGGATTTTCTTGCTTCACAGTGCACTGAGTTGCTATTCATTAATTTATTGGGCCATCCAATTATTTGATGACCGATGCGGCGACAGGGGACTGCTTCTGTCGATATGCTATCACTCAAGACTGGCTGGGCTAAACGAGTCGAGTGGGCGGGTGGTTTTTATCAAATTGTTAGTTGGCTTTGTGCCATGCATTCAGTTAGTACCTTTCAGCAATAGTAAAAAGGATACGTGTCTTATCCTAGTGCAATACTAAATGCTACTTTGCCTAATAGTTTTATTCCACATGGATTGTTTATGATTTTCATGTCAATTCCGAGTCTGTTCATGCAGTTAAGAGATTATTTGAAGAGAAATTCCCAAGTAGTAGTACAATTCATAGATTAGTATCCACACACTTTAGATGAACTAAAGCATAGAGCAATTAATTTCTCAAAGAGAATTAAGAAGAAATGTACTAATTACAAAAAACAGATTCAGAAATATGTGGAAAGTGAAGACTGGCAGTTCCAGAATCTTGCGCTACATGGGCGAGTATATAATTTATTAAGATTTTATTAAGACTGTAATTCTAGTGCTTCTTGCCCCGACTCTTAGCGTAGCCGCCTGACTGTGAACGATTGTTCATCGGCCGATGCAGCCCCCCGCCTCCTCTTGTCGTCAGATAATTGGATACAGTTCCACAACTTAGAATACTGATGGAAGTGTAACCGCCGACCGGGACTTTTGAACTGCCCTCACTTTGTATCTATAATGTGCATTTTTAACAAATACCAAACAAACAATATATCGAATGACTTGATTATATGTTTTAAAGTGAAATCAAATATGTTCTCAATATTGGCAAAGTTATCATTCTAAAAGCAAATGTTGGTTTGTCTCTTTCAAACAAAATAAAGTATATATGGATTCGTTTTAAACGTTTCATAAAAAAGATGTGCCTACATTAAATTAATTATTTTTCATTAAGACAAAAATATGCAATTTGGGTATTAACGCTTTTTGTTGGAATAATTAACTAATTAAATTACTAAAAACTGATGCAAAATGTTCAAACTAAATTTATGTTTTGCCACGATCTTCCATAATGTTAAAAGGATAATATACAAGAGTCAGATTACTAGAACCTGTCTTCCAAGGAGCCCCCCTTGCTCTTTTAAGGATTTAATTTAACTTAAAAATACTAATGAATACTTAATACTACAAATAAAATTTGCTTTTCTAAGGGCTTTTGAAACAATTAAATATCAACATAAAAGTAAATACTGTTAAAAAAGAATTTATGGCAAAAAGTATAAATAGGCATTATTTAATTCAGACTGCTTAATTCTCTGTTGTTCATGCAACCTACTCCTGCATTCATAAATATAAAATAAGAGTTTTTCTAAACATGCATTATATATATGATAATTGTGTTGAGTATATCTGATTTTTAATATATTTTCCCTCCTACCATGTAAAGCAATAGCATATTGATATGATATCCATAAGCTAACACGTGATCGAGACCCATCCAAATCCGGTAAGAGTTTCCAATATTTATTCCAGTGCGTAACTACCAATATTTTCTTGGTTTCTCCATGAAGACGAAAGAGCCACAGAATTGATGGATAACACTTATATCTTTACTGTAATTCTTTGCCGCTCTATTTATCGTTTCCAATTGTAGTTTATTTTATAATAAACATGGCTCGCTGTGACCACCGCCGGCGGTTAGTGGATGTGAGCAGCTGTTGCTTTCCCATCTACCACTGCTTTCTCTGTTGGCTATTAATTTAAACGCTTGCCTCCAGGAGTTTTCTTTTATAAAATCAACTCTATCCTAGTTTCATTAAGGTCCTCGGCTTGTATTTTAATTAACATTTGTCTAAGGGGTAAAACAATCTCTTAGAGTTTATAAGTATCACAGGACTTAAAAACAAAGAAGTCATTAAATCACCCATTAATTTTGTGAATAATTAAACATGGAAATCTTAAACTTCACGAAACACTGAAATTACGTGACATAAGCTAAAACAATTTTCTCCCTTCTTTTAATAAAACAGATCAATCATGACTGTATATTTTACCAGAAATAAAATAATAAATAAAAACTGACAAATGTTTCTATTTTTCCTATAATTTAAGATAAAATGACAAAAAAATTAATTAATTATCTCAAGCATTTAAAAGCAAAACACATAACGTCTAACGTCAGCGCAGTTTAAAAGCATTTTCATATTTTAATAGTAACTAAGAAGACATTGCACACAATAGTCGTATATACCAAAAAGTGTTGGGATAGATATATTCATTATTGTTATAAAAATGTGGTTTCTCTTTGGTGATTAACCGCCACGGGTGGCCGAGGTCGTTAATGCGCGGACTCGTGAGCGGGAGGTGTGCGGTTCGAATCTCGCCAGGACCGTTCTCCTTGACTGAGGTTTTTTCCCCGGTTTTCCTCAGTCCTCATAAATGGCAAATGCCGGGGAGGTACCCTAAACTTAGGCCCGGAACATTTTTTTCCTTAAAAGTAAATCATTTCCCTAAATTTAATTTCATCTCATATATTATGTGTCCATCGCCTGTGGTGCCTCTATAGCAAAAACGGGCGTTAAACACTATTTATTCATTTTTTTGTGATTGTTATAGTTTGCCAGAATTCTAATTTCCTTCTCCTAATACCACAAAGTAATGGCATAACGTATTTCACTTCATTAATTAATAAGCCATAATTCGGATTTTATATTCCTTTTTAAAGTTACTCTACTGAATGGGGAATTCGCTAAGTTTAACATTTAGTACGTGAAATACACTGACTTAGCCAGTAAATAACTTAGTTTAAAACAACTTACCAGCTGATGTATAGCTCGGATATATTGCTGAAGTCACCAGCCATGGGATGAAGTAAAAATTCGAGAAAACCGTTATTTAAAACAAAGCGTTTGAGCAGCTCTCACCGAAAAAAATATATCTATAAAATCTGCCGCGGAAATGTAAGTATGAAAATATCCAACATTTAATTTTAAGGATACATAATGTGGCAAAAAAAAACAAACGATAAAGTGTCAAAAATGAAGTGAAAGGAAATAACGTTGACATCTTTGCCAAAGAAAGTATCATTTGCCCTTTGAAATGAAATGCAGCCTAGCACACAAACCTATACACTCGCATTTAATGTCAACATTAACTTAGCACAGTTCCTTCTTTGTCATTCAAAGGAATTAAAATCTTCTAACAAAACTCAAACGAACGTTTAATGTGAAACTAAACGACGACTTCTATCAATCACAGTACTAAACGGCACACGAGACAGGCACGAAATCGTTACACTCAACACATATCACAAACCTCAAATAGCCACCCATGATCCATAATCGAGAATTGTTTTTGGGTATTAAGCAATGAAATCAGGAAACATATACTTTTAATATTAAATAAATTACAAAACGATTTTAAAATTCAAGTACACCACTAATCCTTTGCTTTTTTTTTTTCCTTATTTTTAAACATAAGCTAATCACATGATGAGAGACGCCTATAGCTATGTAATCATGACGTAATCAACTTTGAAGGAGGCTCAGTACACAACCGGCATGCACATGCCTCAGTCAGCGTTTGGTCATGAATGGGAAAGGGGTGCGAAGCTGAGACTCTCGCTCCTCAATGGGGCAATTTCAACTCGGAGGCTAATGTTGTTAAAAGATAAGTATTAAAATATTTGTAATAATTTAATTGAAACCATTCAAATGAAAGTTTGATTAGTACGGAATGTATTTTGTCTTTTAAATGCATTTCAATAGAAGTACTGTTTTTTTTTTATTTTATTACCGATATTTGCATAGGCTTTTATCTCTTGACTATCGTGAAGAACTAACTTCAAATACAGTCAATTATAATGTGAAGTAGCATTCCAGAAATTTTCCAAATGATTCTTAGTAGCTTCTAATATGGTGTAGCTATAACAAACTTGAGATATAAAGCGCCATTTGTCTATGGAAAATAAATAAATAACCTAAGTATATTTTAAATTAAATGGGTTCATGTATATAGAGTTCAGAGCTAATTTTTTGCTGTGGAATTTTGCAATTTTGCCATCCGAATAAGAATTTCCTTTGCCTTCAATGCCGATGCATTCTCAGAGATTTCTGTTTCAACATATGTTAGTTGTAGCTTTTAATGAAATTTCACTATATATTTTTGTCCAGTTTTCAAAAGTCTAGTACAGGTTGAGCTTGTCCCAATAAAGATTTTTAGCAAGAAGTCTGTAATAATTTAACATTGTTACAGGTAACATAAATCATTGGTAAAACACTACCACTAAAAGTAATATATATATATATATATATATATAATATATTTTCAATGTAAATACGTAATCTGCTTTAAAATAAAATCGTAATAGAAATAATTATATATTATTAAACCAAATAAGCGCTAGAAAATGACATGTGAATCGGTCTTAAAAACACATGCATAAAGAACGTTTTTTCTACATAGAGAGATTTAATGCTGCAAATCTTTTATATGCACAATTATTTCATTAAACAGTGGTTAACTTTTAAAAAAAAAAGGTGGAGCAACTTAACAGAAACTATTATACTTTAAGATTAAATTTGCTATTTACTCAATTTCTAATGTGGATAAATTTAAGCTGTATAGCTTCCACTGGAAGGTTTAGATTTTTCATTATGCTATATCTTATATTGAGAGTAAAATAAATGTTAAAAATAGGTGCGATGTAAAAAAAAATGAATTTCTCTTTTCAGCAGTTTTCTTAGTATATTAAAATTAATAACACACTGCAAATAAGTGATGCCGTACATTTATTAGCAAAAGTTTCTTTATAATTAAGTCACTTCAATTCTAAAATATGTAATAAATTGGGATAATTGGATCAAGAATTAAGAAGGTACCAATAGTGCTTTGACCAAGCAATATATACACTAAAAAGTTGGACATTCATTGGAATCTCTAGAAATACTTGTTTTGAGATGGGGTAACCTTAGGCAGGATTATAATTTGGGTAGTTTCCCATGGTTTTGACCCTATCCATCATTCGTTGTGTCTTAGGCTACGATTTCTCAAAAGCCGATAATGCTCTTTTAAAGTGGATACTGCATGTCAAAAAATAGGCGTTACTGGGTTATTTATTCACTTCTAATAAAATATCAAAATATTCAACGCTAAGAGTATTAAAATATTAAAATAAAATTTCCTTGCTCTTAAATATTTTCTGCTAATGATCAGTTATTTTTAAAATGATTCTTGACATTTGCAAATCCTTTGTGTTTAATAATATTTAAAATGTAATACATTCACCTTAACTGAACAATTTATAAATATGTTATAATATTTTACAGAGTATGTGAACTACTTGGAGTATTGGGGCAGTTGGTGAGATTATATTGAGCAGATTTGGTTTTGGTTAGTATAGATTTAGACTGTGTTTATGGTTTGAATTTAAGTAGGTAGGTTCTATGTTACAAAAATATTTCTTCTGAATTCTTGATGAATTTCTCGTTTTTTAAATCTAGCATTAACAGATACAAAATAGGTCTCTAATGATTAAGAAAAGAAAATGAAGCAAAAGAGGTTAATTGTCTGTGAAACAATTTTAATTTTCAATTTTCAATTTCAAGTTGCCTATTTTATAGAAAATTTCATTTGAAATATTTGTCTGTTTACCAATATTTTTTCATTAAGGCACAAATCACTTCACACAACACACCCCATTTTTCTAAGGTGTTCTAGGTCCTTAATGCATTTATTGCTATACTCTAACTTTTGTCTTTTAGGCAGGTTGGCATAGTTTCCAAGTCATACTTCAAGAACTATTAATCATAAATTTATATTTTAAAATTGTTCTAAAGTGTGCTAATTATATTAATTTTTTTTATCCAAACATTCTGTCGAAAATATGCCAGATTAGAAACAAATTTAATTAATTTTATAAGCGCTACTTAAAATAACGTGTTTCTCACTAATTATGCTCCGCATTTTGCAACATTAATGTTAAACTTAATTACATTTTTTATTCATTTCATTTTCAAATAAAATTTTTATATAGACTTAAAAGCTTCTGTAATATTTAATTGGATTTACATATACTAATTTCGTATCTCTAGTGTTCCATTGTCATTTATAAAAAGCTTCTTTGTTTAACATTGCATTTTCCAGCACACTGACAGTTAGGTATATTAACCATTAGTATTATGTATAAATATTAAGTTTTAATTAAGGCAAATGGAATTTGTTCACATATATTGTTTTATGCCGTGCCACAAGTGATTAAACTACAGGATTATAAAGTCCTAAATTGTTTGAATACTTGTATTAATTGCTGGCGGAGTTAATCTATTGGGAATTACACTGTTCATATTCCGCAGGTTACAGATTATTCCAAATGCATTAGTTTGATATTATATTGCATAAAAAGCTTTCAAATATTATCAATAAAGATTGATGTACTAATGGTGAGCTATTTTAGATAGTTGCTTATTCTACTTAGGCCAGAGAGATTAATATTTGGTATTAACTTACGATGTTGGATTTGTACGGTCTGGTGATACAAATGTGTAGTGGAGAAGAAATTCTGTCTATATTCATAAGTCGGTCCTGGTGGTGTAGCGGTAACCATACTTGTCTTCGAAACCCAAGATCGAGGGTTCGAACCCGGCTAGGATCGATGGATATTTTCGAGCGTAAAAATCCGCCTATGGTTTCCTTCGGAAGGGAAGTAAAGCCGTGGGTCCCGTATCTTACATTTATGCCACGATAAAGAACCTCAAGTCTGAAAGAATAGGCCTCTGAGCAACATTTGTCGGCGGTTTTACGCGCTGATTGGAATGGGACGCTGATGACCTGAGATGTTAAAGAGCGTCCATAATTAAACCAAATCAACAAGTATATTCATAAAGTAAAACAATATAGGTATTAATACGTATTTCCACTAAAACGAACCAATATTTATTACGATTTTTAATTTTTTATTTTAATTTTGCTTAATTTATATACATAAATATATAAATGACTTGAATTGTTGCACATAATAATAATAATAATAATAATAATAATAATAATAATAATAATAATAATAATAAATGTCCATATATTACAATTTGTATGTTGACACACTAAAAACGGGCCGCGCCTGCAGCTTAATCTTTCTCTACCCAGTGACAAACAGAAGTCCCCAATGCTACATAAAATTCAGACGCTATATAAATTTATGTAGATAATTAATATTTGTAATTCCAAAAATAATTTGAAAAAATGCGAAAAAACCCTGAAGCCATTGGAATGCACGGGAAAATATTTCTCTGAATAGTTTGGAATTTAACATTTCAGCATTCTTACAAGAACATGATTACAACAGCACAAATCCATTTACTAATGCTATTTCAAAAATGGACACTGCAAAGGATAATTATAAATGCGAATGTGCATAACCAAAATTAAATCTCAATCTAGTTTTCCTGTATAAACTTTGCTTTAATTATTTGCTTATCAATTTTGATTCCCTTTAGCGTTGTATTCTTAACACGTGGATAAACCTGCAAATATATTTAAGATATTTTGATTTTTTCCTTTTCTTTTCAGAACCTGCAGCATTAAGGCGCACAGCTGGAAGTCGAACACTCATACTTGCTACCAATCCCCATACACGCATTAGAACGCGGTGTTGCTGTAACAGGCATTTTTAGGTGAGATAAACGTTGTGAAAATTATTTTAAAATTACTTTTAATTAACTTCTTTGCCTAAAAACGTTTCTGCTAAAGATTTCTCTTATAAATAAATCAGTATTTGGTAGCTTTGATATTAGAAAGTATCGGTTAACGATCATTAGGTTAAATTAAATTTGCATATACACAAATTAGTCTTCAAAACGATGCGGTTAGGAGAAATTTGATTATAAAAATGACTAAAATTTCACTATAGTAAAGTAAGAAAAAATGATAATTAAATTTGTATAGCTATCCGCTATTGAGCATTCAGAATAATAATTAGTTCTTTCAGGTGTTGGCTAAACTGATTTTTGGCTGCGGAGTGGAAGCCTTTTGGATATTTCATAGACATTGTTAATGGTCATTTTAAAGATGCCCCTAATCCGTGATCATTATCAAAATGGTTTGACCTCTTTAAGTTCGATCCAAAAATAGGTCATTCATTCTACCACAGAAAATAGGTCTCGGGAAACTGAAAATATGACCAAAATAAGTAGGTATCTTTTAATTTACGTAATGAAATAATGGTGTAGCATGAACGCATCTGGTTTATTATATTTTGATAAAGCTAAAAATACAGTGCATATAATATTTTGCTATAATATTTTTGGTATAATATTTAAATGTATTGTTCTAATATCGCCGATGGCTATAAGAGCTCTAATTATTAGGAAAAAAGGGTACTGCTTACTACACATCCAATTATCTGACGACGTGCACTCTGGCGGTAACTGCACATCTTCCGATAGAACTAGCGAACTCGTTACGGACGTAACTATTCATAAATTCACTCATGAAACAAATAATGAATTAATATTTCCATTTAGTATTTATTGTCTGCAGATTCATCTCAAGGATTAAACGCGTATTTCTTTTAGTGTTTAAAGTTACCAACTAGTATGATACTAAAGGTCAGTAGCAGTTTGGCAAATCCCACCCGGCTGACCTTTAGCAATGGCTTATTAGGACTTTCGCAACTGCATCAGTCATCAGATAATTGGATAACCCGATACTTTAACATTGTTTGTATGAACTTTGTAAGTTACGAACGTTTATTTCAGAGATGAACATTTGCAAGGGAAAATTACATTTCTGTCACAAAGATTTATTCTCAACTGATCAATATTTTACTTGTTAAATAATGTTTATTCTTTCTCTAGCTGTCTACTTGAAACACAAGTATAAATTTAACATTTTGTGAAAAACTTTTTTTCAAATCGTGCAGCATTAAGCATACCACACAAAGTCCTTAGTGAGCGAGTTTTCTAATAGTGGACGACCACCAGACAAAATATTAGGTAGATGTTAATATAAGTTATTTTATAGCGTAGTTTTCAGTGTTAATTTAATATGTTAATTATTTTGGAATTTTCTGTGTAGAACGTCAATATTTTCTGCCAACCTTATAGGTACAAGAAATAAAAGTAATTTTCCAATTTTTAGTAGTTTTCATTGAAATGTTATCTTTGAATCCTGCTGGTAAATTAAATTTGAATATGTAAAATTTACCGTTAATATAATGTTTATTATTATGATGATTATTATTATCATACTAGATATATTATCTATGTTCATTTACTTTTTCCTTAACCCTAAAATTGGATACAAATATGAGCATTATGTCTAAAAAGTAATTAAAAATCTGTTATTGCGATAAATACCTAGCTAATGAAATTCCAGAAAATTGTAATAGATTTTATATTTCTATCCTGTTAAAAAATGTGCACGAAAACGGGTGGCCTTTGTATATTATAAATTCTATCACACAAGTTGTGCTTTGAGTTTTATATACTGTTATTCTGATCAATTATTTTTACTACCATTGTAAGGTCAATAACATATAAAATGGTTTAAAGGAGGAAGATAATACCTAATAAAAACCTAATTAAATAAGCTACATTTCATAAGATGCTTTTCGCTCCTTACAAGGTTTAATCATATACATTTCAACCATATAAGAGTACATTCCCGTTAATGCCATCAAATTCCACTAGTATCGAATACTCCGCTTTCAGCTGATATAAATTCTCTTAAGTCACTAAATAAACACTAAAGATAAAACTTAATTATTACAGTTCCCTTCAAAATTCTTAGAAAATTCAGACAGTAAAGATGATTTTCCATGAAAAACTGTTTTTCTCTGCTCATTTTAAAGAGGTTTATCTATCGAGTATTTGGATCTCTCAGAAATATATCGCTTTTTAATAGTCATTTTATAAATTACTAAAGGTAGAACTATGTATATTAACATTATTTTGTAACACTTTGGCATTAATTGAAAGTGACGCCTCAAACATTAAATCCAGACATTTGAACAATCTTTATTTTAAAATTTGTTTATTGGGGACATCTGGCGCTCAGAACTGGAGTATTAAGTATATCATGATTTGTGTGTGTTAAATTGACTCTGTACGGAAGTGGAAGTACTGTAACAATATTACATATTCAAAACTGGTGAAAATTTTGAGACCATAACCTTTTGTTCAAATGCCCATGAATATTGAGAAACGAGAAAATTCTTACATTACACTTGTATCATATCTGTAATTGGGTTTCAATATAATAAGAAGTATTCATTTCCTCTAAATCTGATTGAAATTGGAAGCTCTCCTTAACATTCATTGCATATTACATACGTTTTAATAAGATAACTTCAGTTCAGCTTAACAAAGGCGACCTAGCTAGTACAAATATTTCCAACTTATAAATAGCTTGTTAGGTTCATTAGTTTTAAAACTTACTAAAATTATACCAAAAATTCTTGAAATATTTTACATTAAAGTGTCATGAAAAATTTTCAGCTAAAGAGTGCCAACTTTGCATATGAAGCACAGCTCTGAAATTCTCTCGCTTCTGGGGAAGGACGCTCAACCCCACAACCAAGTGTCCTGAAATCTGGTAGCAAATGACCTCAGGTGTGCAGCTGAGACAATCTTGATGTGGAATGTAACTATTTACACTGTAAGTAAATATTTGATTTGAGAAAGATTAAAAATAAGTGTAAATGAAAAATGAAATCTGAATTGAATTCTAAAACATAACTTACGCGATATTGACTAAAATACTCCAGAAGTCAATGAGAGAAAGAACAAATTGTAAAGTGATAAGTTGGTGGTCTAGTGTGCAAATATTAAATTCCCTACTTTTCTGTTATGGTGCCGAACGTGAACATGTCCATTTGACGTCACTGCTAAATGAGGGACTATGATTTAGGAAATTAAGCAATGTATTGAAAGTATCATTTCTTCTACTTGGAATCGTAGCTAAAATTCGCTCACTCTTAAAAATGGCCTATGGATTAAGATTTACCGTTTACCCTAATAACAGAAAAGCATCAAAAATGCAAAAAAATCTGCTATAAGATATCTAAAAATATTAAAATATAGTTGACTGATAACACTATTGTTCCAGTATATTAATTTTTTTATACACTTCAGTATAATTGGCAACAAAATCTGCAGAAAGACAAATCAAATTCTTTCAACAGTTTTATCTAAAAATGAAAGGGTCATAGTCTGTTAACTGGAAGCCTAAATCAGCACTTTTTAATGTGGTATCTTTCCTGCTGGTATTTTTCTGGCAAAATCTGCTGAACTTTCCTCAAATTTATCCACAATATTCAATGGCACAGAGACCATTTTCCCCAGCAGAATACCTTGAGTGAATTTTCTCTCAAGGTGTTTCAGGATGTATTGAATCTTGGTTGAGGCGGTTTTATGGTGGAGTGTTTTGGAGTGACCCCACGTTAGTGAGCCAAATTTTGAATCCGTTATGGCAGACAAGTTGTTGAGCATATTATGAGATGGTTCATAGGCTTCGGTTAGTGCCTGGTTTGGCACTTATCTTGAAGCGATCTGCAAGTTCACGTTGAATAACTTCACATTGTGATGCCAAACTATGAACCGGTTTGGTATGCTGATTATTGGTCGCTTCGGTGTTGTTGCCTACGCTTCAATGGCAACAATTTCCTATGGCTAAATCTGCTATTTTGATAATTGGGACTCAACAGGACCGAGAAAAGAATTCAATAGTGTAATGCGACATAATATATTTTATTATGTCCAAAATCTCTCGCGTCCCCTGGTATTTTGCGTACGATAGACATTGAATATAAAATTAGTTTCCGCTTGTGAAACTTACAAATTAGTGCTGTGGCGCGTGAAAGTGAAAGTCGTATACTTTAAGTGTATCTAGCCGCGTGTAAAACTTAAACTGCCTATTGAGAACGGCTTCTCACTGCTATTATATCTTATAACTGCCTAACTGTGTGCGTCACGCGGCGTGAGGAACTCTGGACTGCTTCTGTCAACCTAGTACTCTTCCTTAATTTATTAAATCAAAATGAAAATAGTTGGATAGAATACTCGAGAAAGCACGCTCAACCTATATTTTCATTTGTAATAATACAAAATTTTAAATTTGGTGGTTCTATATTTTAATTATTGTTAGTCAAGATCCTGAGAAATTTATAACGGTACTTTATAAATAGACATTCGTGCAATATTATCCAAATTCTCTCCACCGATGCCCCTGATTTTATTATCTCCATAGGAATTGATATCTCAGTTGTGCAGCCTAACCCCAAAACACCGAGCTGCATTTTTGCAAAGATCTTCATTATACCCTTAAATATTATTCCTCTCGGCGGAACTAAGCATTTTTGCCATATCTAAAATATATAAAACGCAAAGTTTAATTTATTTATAATTAAATACATTTGTTTTGGAATTATCAAGCAATAAAATGTATTTAATTATAAATAGCTTAAAATTTATTTATATATATGTGTGTGGGTGGGTGTGTGCGCGTGCGCGCATTTGTAATAGTACTGAAATAAATAATAAGAGCATTTTAAAAATAACATATCTGATAAAAACTTTCAAATATTTAATAAAGTAATAGATACTACATAAAGTAGTAAGTGCAGAAATTTTTTACAAAAAAATAACAAATCATTAATGTAGATAAGTTATATTTTTCCTGTCTATGTATTACTCTTTTCATCTAAACTGATTTGGAACTGTTGACAGAAAACTGCGTTAATTGCAGAAACCGAGAAAAGAGACTGGATCGAAAGCCTGGTACTAATTGAGTCAGCAGCATTCAGCAGTATACTGTATTATAATTAAGCATACATAAAATATATATGGTTTTTAGTCCGTTTAACGCATCGAACCAAAGAAAAGGAACCAAACTGAGCTTGCCACAGGGACTATAGTATAGCATAGGCAGCTACTCAAGTTCACTACTATAAAGTAAACTGAAGCTGGTTTTATAATTATCTGATGCAATGATTTCTTTAGGAAAAAATGTATAAACCTTTTTGTTAACCTGTTTTAATGGCTTGCGACATACTTGCAAATACCGATTTTGACTTAGTATCATTATAAGTAAAGAGTTTTCGCGTTACGCTTGTTCTGAAGAATCCGAAAGCAGGTGAGCACGAAGTAAACAGCGGCCCGCCCGCTTTCTCGGATCAAGCATGATTCGAACTCTCTGTACATTACATTTTCTGGAAAGTTCAAGGTTAATGGTTCAACTATGCATTTGCAATTAGGTAAGAAGAGAGCTCAAAAGTTGAATCAAAAGAGAACTCTTTTATGTCACTGTCGTTATAACAATAAATCATCGGCCCTTTCTTGAGCTACCGTGCTACCTAAACTTTGTGTTCACCTCGGAGGTCTTTTCTACCCCCATTATTCACTTTTAAACACTTGTGTACATGCGCCTTTCTAGAATAAAACATCTAAATTTGTTTATATATTTTCAAATCCTATTGCCAGCATTTTTAAAGTGTTAAATACTAAATAGTCCTTAAGGTAATGGGAATAAATTGATGCAAATAATAGTTGAAAAAAGATTTTGATAATTTTAATCCTCTTAGTAGGAATTGGGCATATCCTGTACAAAAAATAACGTTAGCATTTTGTACCCATGTTTAACAATGGTTAGTCAGCAATAACAGCGAACAGTTACAGATTTTGGGAGAGTGAACCATCCATAATTCCTGCTAACAAGGGCTCTCGTAGAAAGAGCAAACAACAGTTAAATGTATCGCAACACTTATTTTTTACTTTGCAAACAGCATTTATCTATCCCTTTGCTGCATTTTACTGATCCAGAATTTCCTATGCGGTCGAAATTCCCTATCCCCGTCAATGATAAATTTAGCATATTCATTACCCATTGTCTAAGAAATACTAATTAATAACTGGTTTACAAGTTTGTGATAAACGCTTTTTTGTGTAATTGATGAAAAAATTGAATTTCAAGAAAGTTTACACATTTTTAAATATTATACACTTTTTCTTAAACTTTTATAATGTTATCCTTTTAAATATGTACATGGTACAAATTTCCCCAATTTTCAGAAATTCTTTTCCTTATTTTATTTAAATAGAATACACAGACTTTTGTTGTGAAGAAGCAAACATTGGTGCCACTAGAGCGATTTTAAATGTTGGGTTTTGGGTAAACGCCCACTATTAATGCTCTGATATTCCTAATTTTTAGGAACTATTTTGCTTATTTTGTTTAAATGAGTTGCATTGCGGATAAAAACTAATATTGGTAGCGCTAGAGTAATTTTTAATTTTGGGTTTCAGGTAAACCCCACTCCTGATTGTTTTATTTGACTGTTTTCAGAAACTATTATTTCTAATTTATTTCAATGGGCAAACTTCGCTCGCTAGAGCGATTTTTAAGTTTTAGCTTTAACCCCCACTCATGATGGCTCTAATTTACTAACTTCTTACTGCAGCAATACCTGTTTGACGGTATGTTTTGATGATATTTCAATATTGACAGATTCCTCAGGGCTCTGTCCTTTGATAAGGCTAAATAAAAATCTATTTTGTCAGGATACCGCCCATTTTAAATGTAGAGAATACACGTTGCGCTATCATTAGTCGGCCGAGAATTCTTAAACAGTACCATCTCTTGGGCGATGAAGTTTATCACCTCTTAAAACCCAAGCACATTTTTATTTTATAAACTTATGCGTGAATTTCATCAAGATAGATTGATATTTCTACATTCACTTAATCGCCAAATTTAAGCTTTAAACATACATTAGCTTTTAGTTTTCTTGTACAAATTGCTAAAGTTAATTTTTAAATTGATTTTATGAACATTATGATGGTAAAAATAAAATGTTGATATCATACCTTTAATAGTGCGAACGTTAAGAGAGGAAGAAGCAAAGTATAAACCCATAATTCAAAAGGTTGGTTTTGAAAATGTATTTCATAGCTCCACTTTAGTCCTGTCCAGCAAAAGCACGCATACAATGTGCATTCTCTGCGACTGAAATTCTCCAAATGAGATAGGGTAAAAGGTCGCAGAACAGCATTTCAAAATTATAGATAGAAGGGGAGCCAGAAATAACTAATTAACACAGTGGACCTAATGGTGACACACGGAAAGTACATATTTTGCCTGTTGGGGTTTGGGGGTTGTTCGGATTCAAATTAATACAACATTATTTTGGACACTGTCAACAGAATTCCTAGTCTCCTACGTGAAAAATGACCTCTAGAGACCTCCGTAAGCTGGTATTCAATTGAATTCCATGCTAATTAAAAAACTACTGCGGTTGTGTGTCTGTGTGCTAAACAGGAGGGTTCTAAGTACATTTCGTGTATGTATTATCGCCAGCGATCAGGAACAAGAGTAGCAATTATCTGCTATTAAACTACAATGTCTATAAATGCGTACCTCTCTGGGAATAATTCAGTTCCATTAAACTGCACAGTGTTTAAATGTACTGGAGCACAAACTGTTTCCAACGATCGGTCAAAGCTTTATTACCAAAGTACCGGCGTGATATAATTTAATCAAATTTTAGCTGCAAAGTTACTGGGTCGTTTAGGAAAGATTTATTTTGTATAAGAAATTTCCGAATAATAAACAACCACAACATAGCTATAACGAACAAGGCTATAAATATAATAAACACACGGTAATAGATTAGTGGTAACAATCTAATATAGTTATATAATTGTACTCCAAAGACTAAAATACCGAAATAAAATAATATAGGACTCATTGTGTTATGAGTTGAATATCAATTTAAGATAAATTTAGGTTATTATGGAGCGTACATCTTTGTTACAAACGTTTAGAGCTGGTATAGGTAATGGATACTAACAGCTTTAATATCTAGAAATACTTTTTCAATAGATAAGTTTGATGTGTGCATCCAATTGGAATTTTTTTCTATTATATTTATCAAAAACAGTATTTAATTCCAGTGTTATTAAGTATCATGTAAACATTTTTTCTTATTGTAATTTCTTGTGATGTGTTACCAAACTGATGTTCGATAACACTATTAAATTTCTGTTTCCTGGAATCAACTTCATTTTATTTCATTTATATCAGTTAAATTTTAGTATCCTTTGAACCTTACAGTACAAGATCACTGCAGGTCTCTTAACAGATCGGAATCTCCTCGCTAATGATCTTCCGGCGAGGTGTGTCGGAAGATGAGGGTTGGAGAATTGTTCTGGGTATTTACCTTGCTTGTTCCCAACGATTTCTCTTGGGGTTATATCAGTTGTTATATTTAATATTCATGATTTGAATCGAAAGAGGACCCTTTAGAAAGTGTAATAATTTGTTTATTATTATAATTGTTATTGTTATTACAAGTTTACAATTATACAAAATTGTCACGTGGCAAGGAACATACTAATACAATCCGTTTAGGGAAAAATAAAAACGGAAAAGTTTGCTATAATTATCTTCGTATCTGTACATACAAACATACTTAGCAGGGTAGATCCATACGTTTCCGGCCTAATCATTTTCTAGGTATGATAAAGACAAAAACTATATTTCACTTTACATTATAGTCACCTTTATTGCAATATACTTCCCATATCTTTGAATTAACATTTCAAACCCCCACTCCAAAAATAGTGGAACTCTAGTCTGCAAAATGAGCATAAACAGCATCCATTACTTCTTCACACTTAAATTTCCTTCCCCGAAGGTCCTTGAGTTTTAAGAAGAGGAAATAGTCACTAGTAGCTAGATCTGGACTGTATGGTGAATGGTCGATCTCCTTGAAGCCATATTTCTTCACATTTCTCATTAATTCTTGTTAATGAGTTTGATGGGAGCCCATCTGCCATTTTCAGCCACATATTAATATGAGCTGGGATTGCCAGCGCCAAATTAAACTTTAAAACATTCAAAAAAAGGGAGACTACAGATGTTTGAAGAGACTAGTGTTATCTTATCAGTAGTTGCTCCACGAATAAGTCATTTATGTGCTCAACGAAACAGGCCTATTGACATTTTGCAGGTATAAGCATCTGTAATATCTTAATTTTTGCTTCTTTATTTTAGATTCAATGTAATAAATTGTGTATTTCTCACGTTGTAATCACATCTGTCATTTTTAATAAATTTAACTATAACCTTAATTAAATAAATGCTGTAATTAAATGTGTTTAACATGGCATGCGATTACAAAGTTGGACATACACATGCCTGTGTGTTTGTATGTTTTTATGGAAAATAAGAGCGCTTGATTTACAACACACGAGCAATTAGTGTTAAATAACGAGTTAAACAGGGTGTATTAGTTTTTTCAACCTATCTGCATTTTTCACAGTAAAACTTAGTTTAAAATCTAATTTTAAACTATATTTTTAATATAACCTAAATTTTTCAATAAATAAAGCTAGGCCAAAGTTTTATTTATAATTTTGATCTTTTATGTTAAAACTTTGTCATTTTATGAAAAGTTCATTTAACTGTTAAATATTTAATCAAATAATTCTTCCGTCTTCAGTTCAAGTTTATCGGCTAAGACGCCTAGAATGTGATTATGAATACGAAAACCCAGTTTATCATAATTAGCATTCAGTCGTCTTGAAGATTTCATTGAATGCTTCTAGAATTTTTATGACTTGTTCTCAAAATTATTCGTTAAATAACAACTAAAAACTGCTTAAAGTGCAACATTAAAACTGACCCTTTCACTGGTTATCGCTCTCTGTAACTGTTTTTATACAATTAGAGTTCACAACAAGGAAGTTCAGTTCTGTTGTGTATTATTGAATTTAATAACTATTGTGACTAATATCTCTACGAATAACAACAAAAGCCGTTCTTGCACTGCTCCTATCTACTTCATACCTAATACTTGTCCCTCTTCCCATTTTTATCTGCTTGTCAATGCTGGAATATTTATTTGTGTGTTTTATTCCTATTTTTGGGGACATGCAAGAGTTTTTCGAAAATAACATGACGTAATGTTCTCTACATTGCTCTGATTTCCTTCTGTTGTTCGCTGGTAACACACTATTGTGAATTTATTCAAAATTCGCAAGAGCGAATCCTATTCCATAAGTCGAACTTTAGTATTAGGGTTTGCTAAGCTTTATTCATTGTATTATAAATATTATACTTTTTTCAACATTATTATTTTGGTTAAATCCTAATAGAAACTTTTGCGTTGTAAAATTTTTGAAGTTTGAATACACTAAAGGTTTTTTTTAAAATGTTTTAAAATGTTTTTTGAAAAGTGTTTTATCCCAAAAATTGCTTCGATGTTATAAAATTTAAAAGTTTATCAAAATAGAGATTTGTAACTTCTAAGCCATTTTGTTGGGAACAATATACCTTAATAATTTTAAGGTTATTTTTGCATGTAATCAAGTTCGTTTATTGTGAAATATATCACAATATTTGTAAGTAATCCTCTCTCGTACCTAAAAGTATCTTTCTCCAGTCACATCCTGGAGCTTTTCCTTCCAGTATACCTTTTAATCGAACCGTTAATCCAGGCATCAGCTTAAGAGTGTAGAATTCGTAACAGAAACCATTATGAATCATAACAGGACCAAACTTAATGCCAAACGGGCCACCAATAACAATAATAGATGCACAAACTTGCAGCAGAAGGATAGGCATGTTTATAACTGATTTCCTTTACACTCAAAATGAATAAAGAAATTTAAAAATTCACACGAACATTTCTGGTTACTCAAATTCATTCTAAAGGACAGATCTTCCAACTACAAACTCCTACTCGAGGCACTTACCACATGTATAATGTTCCGAATTTTATTGTACGGGTGCCAAGCTCTCACAGATAGATGGCGGACATTTATAGAAGCGCGTCAAAGGAAAATGGAGCGAAAAATATTGGGCATAACTCTAAGGAACAAGATATCCAATAAATGGCTCTAGGAAATCACAGTTTCAGAGAAAATCGCAAAATGAGCATTGGGAATAGAATGGAAATGTGGTGAATAGTGCCGGGAGAACAATACAATGGGCACAGATCGTCACCTTGACACAGGCAAGAGGAATACAGGGAGGCTAAATATAAGATGTGCAGGCTTCAAGTCCAATGATCCCAGGACCACTCGGAGCAAAAAACATTGAAAAAACTTAGAGCAAGAACTTGTCTGCTAGACCATGCTCCCACTTACACCAAATAGCCTAAACCATGCAAGTCCCTGTTTAATGAATGAGTCAGGCCCCTGATCTGATGACAGCTCCATTCCCCACCTGGATTTTAACTCCGTTTGAACTTCTAATGAGATCTTCTTCCACATTGTGCGATTGTAAGCTGCCCGTCTTTATGCTCCCTCCACACAGTTTTCCTGTTACCTTGGCTTGCTATCTAAAAAATTTCCAACCCAATGGTTTTTAATCCCTTTCTCACTTTGAAGGTCCATGTCTTATTGCCTTCCAATCTAAATTGTCCTTGAATCACATTGTTCTAAATACAGATTGATCTCCCAGAATAATTTTCAGCCAATATTTCGCCGCTCCAATTTTGCATTCTATTCTCTCACTGTGAGCCCCAAATTCCCTTTTAATTCAGCAGTTAACCATATCCCTCCCAACCCCCAAAATCACTTTCCAGAACCCCGTAAATGCATTCCAGAAAACCAATCGGCAAAATGTCGAATTCTGCATCATCATCATTATTATTATTATTATTATTATTATTATTATTATTATTATTATTATTATTGTTATTGTTATTGTTATTGTTATTATTATTATTATTATTATTATTATTATTATTTTAACTGCTTTAAGCAATGGAGATATGACGTATTTACTTAGTTATTTAAATGTACTTTTTGTGTATTATGAAAGGCTAATATGAAGGTTGTAAAGTTATTAGTTTGTATGTTCATTTGAATAAATACACTCGCTCCATTCATTCATTCATTCATTCATTCATACATAACATACATACATAATTCAAATAGCTAATCACGTTAGTCTTAAAGGCCAGTCTTTCTTATCGGAGGAGACTCGTGGACACTGCGGGCTTAATTCGTCCATGACTAATATAATCGCCTAGCCTTTAATCTTCATACTAATATACCGAACAAATGAAATGCATTTTCTTTCTTTTTCATGTGTCATCACTGAATGGATAAAATGAGCTTTATAATTAATTTAGATTCTATAAATATCTCACAAATATATGTTTGGATTGCTCTTGGAAGCCCTATAAACAGCTGCATGGCCATCGATGACACAATGGTGATATTTCAAGCCAGTTTCATTAAACGTTATAAAGGCAACGAATGCACAAAATATTTTTTTTTCCGGACGCTAGCTACCAAACGCAATATAGGAATTGATTTATTCGTAGCTAAAAACTAAGTCTTGGATTTTATTAGAAGATCTTAAATAAATTAAAATAAAGTCGGAAGTAAATACATGATGCAGGAAGCTGGCAATGACTTTAATTGTTGATATAACAGTGATATACGGAGTCTCGATGGAGGCAGTGGCAGCAGTTTCACGAGCTGTAGCTGTACTATTTAACTCCATAATATAAACTGTGATACAACAAATGTTCCTTATATTGCCGAGCCGCGGATCGCGTGCTCCGTGCACCGTCTCTTAGCACTGGCGGTTTTCCGTTCTAAAACTCCCGCGTTACTTATGCACGAGTGATAGTAACATGCACTATAATGACTACTAACCTTGTTATAAGTGGCATCTATCTACACTGAGACTTTACTGACATCTTTGCTGTTACAGCACACCATATATCACTTTTTACACCATGCAACGAAACTTCATTATTAGTGAATGTGAATTCCTTGTGCTCCAATATCTATTGTTCTGTGAGATAACATGACCATTTAAATGAAACCATGCCTTATCTGAAAAATTATTAAATGTCAACACTACCTTCAACAATATTTTGTAAAATCTAGTTAAAGAAATTTACCCCGAATTTTTCCGTCACGAAGTTGTAATTAATGATCTGTAGTCATAGTGTTGGGTTTCAATTTTAAAATTTTAGCAGCTCTATGAACAGACGTTTTTGAAATGCCCACTTGCCATGCAACACTCTTGGAGACTTCTTTGGAGAATGTTCAAATGGTGCACCAATTTCATCAATTTTTTCCTCCGTTAGAACATCCCCCCCCCCCGTTTCTTAGGTTTGTCGTTTAGCGATCACATTGTCCCAAACTTGTTAACAGATATCTAACAATTTTTGTTCCTAGAACTGGAATACCAGGAAATTTCTCACGAAATTGTCTACATACCTGTCTACATGCTTTCGGTTTTTATGTATGTATCGTATGCACATTGAACAAACTCTAGTCTTTACTGTTCGAACAGAAGGCAGGGACTGACACAGTACAACACAGGTGATAAACGTAGCTTTGTGCAGGTCATTCACCGCTAGTGTGCTACTAGAATAATACAGAGGTCACTGCAGTGCAAGCAACTATGCATTTATGCGATCTATGGCCCGGTTTTAAATAGAACGTATGTTATAAACGGGACAAAACTTTGAAGCATTCTTTACAACTAATAATGTTTAGCAGCCTTTACAAATACGAACAGAATAATAATAATAATAATAATAATAATAATAATAATACTTTCTTTTTTCTGTAAAAGGTTAGCCCTAAAAGCTTTCTCCTACCTTAAAACAAAAAATACAGAAAATAATTTAATGAACATACAGATACGTACAAAAAGGAAATAAGATAGTGAGGATACATTTAAAGTTAATAAGAAATAAAATAAAGACGACACTGGCAACATTACTTGATGAAAATGCAAAGATATAAAACAAATATTAATACATATATCATGTAAAATATAAATACACGTGGGCAAAATCAATATAATATAAACTAGAAAAAAATTTATGTATTACGAGAGATAACGGACAATGGCAAAGTTTACATTCTTGAGCATTTTAAACATGCATATTAAATGATAATTAACATGAACAAAACTGAGTCTCCCAGTTCTTCGCAATTATTGTTATTTGCATTATTGTTAGTGGTAGTAGACCTTCGTGTTCTTGTAAAATACTCTATTTCTGAAATTAATGACAACCAAAGCACACAACATTAATAAGAACACCAAGTTCGGCAATTTTAAAGATACGAAATAACTCGTGGACGAGAATTCTCAGAATATTGCTTATTCTGTACTAGATTCTACATACAAACAATAATTCTGATATACTGCCTATTTCATTTAAAGTGCCTAAGTGAACTAAATTCCGAGCGAGAGCTGTCCGGCTGAACCTCGACCCAGGTGGGAAAAAAAATATATATATATATATTTATTTATTTATTCAATTCAATCTTCATCCAATTCGTGCAATTACAAGTACTGGTTTAATTTAAAAATACATGCAGGAAATGAAAAGCATCTCAACAATGCCTTGGAGTCCAATACTCTAGGTACGTATGGATTTCATTTTTCGTCAAATGTGTAGTACAAATATGAAAATCAATGTACAATTATAATATAAAAGGTGCATTGTACTCTAAACTTTAAAAAAGAATAAGATACTAGACGAGACCGAAAATATAATGGATAGCGTTCACAAAATATAGTAATGAACATGTGAACAAAAAACTGAGATGACATGATCATATAGTAATTCGTAACAAAATGTCCGAGATTGCAACTGAATGAGATTTATCCATCTCACTTCATGGCATTTCACAAAATTGAAGCATTACTCGATTAAAAATGACTGGAAAGTCTTGTTTAGAGTTAAAGATATAGTGCATTGATTTCTTTTTAACATTTTTGAAACTTGAGATGCTATGCCATAAACTTAACAGTAATTTTGCACAGAATTATGTTTCCTTGACGAATAAGGTTCATTTCTGCTTCAGGAAATGCATATTTTTATTGAAAAATCCTGCGATAATGAAACTCCATATTTTACATTTAATGATATTTATATGTTATTTATGAGAGTATAAAATCTATAAGACAATAAATCAAAATTGGCAGTGGATATTTTCGTAATATTATCTTGCAAAAGAACCAATTTCCTTGTAAAAAAAAAAAACGCTGTACTACACGCATAACTGCCGGAACCAATACATTTAAAAATCGGGAGATATCCAAATATATTAACACATACTACCATTCAGATGGAAGTGACTACCAATGCAAGTTAACAGCAGAAAAACATATAGTACAGCTGGGTAAGAGGAACAAAGACTGAAAGAACGATAGAAAGTGGAAAAAATTAATTAAAGAAGGAAATGGTAAAAGAGACTGAAGAGAAAGTTTCAAAGTCGATGTGTAAAGTTTTCGCAAGTTAGGAAAATTAACTCCTAAGACAAATGTATAAATGACGCGTTTACTTTACGTATACACGCTAGTAGCGGCAAGGAGAGAGTTCCTTTGATACACCAATAAAGCATCTTAGTCAGCGTCTTAACGTAAATAGCTTACTGCTGTTTCTAGCACTCTAGAAGAAGGGGAAAAAAAGTTGTGCGGCGGTTTTATCAGTGAGGAGATTACGAGATTAATTATTAGATCCATGTGGCGGACCCAATTTGTGGGTGATTTTAATTGTTTTTGGTTTGTTTGAAAATGGCGGCGGATTTATAAGATGGTGTGATTTTTCCCCCGTTTTATTTTTTCGTTCTTCATAGATGCCGCATCTAGCTCGAAGTTTTACTTGCCACTTACAGATGTGGTGGTGATCTCGGGCTTTCCTGGGAGTTCTTTTTGTATTCAACCAAGGAGGAAACGATTTTGGTCGGGAGTTATTAAGTGAAATACATGGGTACACTGCACTTGCTGTTTATTCAGCTCTTTGATCATCGTTCCTGACTGCCTGAGCCACCGGCAAGAAATGAGATGAGACGTTTTTGTACTGTTATCCACCGATACAGTTCCCTACTTTACTCCCGCTTCAAACTTGTGACCTAATTAAATGTCCATTTATTTCACCGAAACATCTCACTATAGAATATAGGTTTCACTGTCAGAGCGTCAAACAACTACGTTTCTGTGTTCTGTGGTTCTTACAACTCGTGATATCTCGATATATTAGCGTCGCAACAGATTACTTAAAAACACACTCTTTTCTCTCATTAACTAAAACTCTTTCGTATTTTCTACGCGCTGCGGTTGAGATTGGTGAGTGCTTGGCTCTTAGATATACTTGATACCGCTCGCGAGAGCTCGACTTCTCGACATATTAAAAACTGCCCCGAATGCCCCATAAATGGGCTATTTATGCGTTCTGTTAGCATCAAACTACATGGATTCAAATTTCAGAACATTCCAGAAGCGTCCTAAACATTTTCTTATTGATTGCATACACCCGGCTTCGTAATGTTCTAGAAATCAAATTTGAGTTCCTGCTCTCCGACTGGCTACCACATTTCGTCTCTGCGATTTCATTCCTTGCAGGCAGTTACTCCGGAGCGATTTCTCTATCTCTCTCTCCCCTCTTTTCTGGTCACAGCATACAAGGGAGACACTGCTAGTTTATATCTTTGTTCCTCGAGGAGTTTTTAACAGTGGCTGTAATAGAAAGGTCTCTTGCGAATACAAAAGTGGTCCTTACGAATGGCTCCGGACAGTCGCAAATTAAGCTAGTTTCAAGTTAGATGTACATATGGCATCATTTTTGTATGATATTCTTCAGTACTTGTCTCTCACATTTTACCGGCCATGATCGATGGATTTTTCCGGGCGTAAAAATCCTAAGTATGGCTTCCTTCGGAAGGGAAGTAAAGCCGTGGGTCCCGTGTCGTACATTTACGGCCGATAAAGAACCTCAAGCCTGAAAGAGAGGCCTCTGAGCAAAATTTGTCGGCAGTTTCACGCCCTGACTTGAACGGGATGCTGATGACCTGAGATGTTAAAGAGCGTCCATAAATAAATCAATCAATCAATCACACATTTTACCTTTAATGCATATATTATATCTTTGCACCTTGTTCATTTTCAGATGACTATCTCACCGCCACGGGTGGCCGAGGTCGTTAAGGCGTGAACTCGTGAGCGGGAGGTCTGGGGTTCGAATCCCGCCAGGACCGTCCTCCCTGACTGAGGTTCCCCCCGCCAAGTTTTCCTAAGTCCTCATAAATGGCAAATGTCGGGGAGGTACCCTAAACTTAGGCCTGGAACGTTTCCTTCCTTAATAAATCCTTTTCCAATATATCATTTCATTTCATGCATCATTAGTGCCCACCGGCTTTGGTGCCTCAGTTGCAAAAACGGGCGTTAAACACTATTAAAAAGATATCATTAAAATTGCATACCTTAATAAAATTACATACCCTAATAAGACACATATTAATAAGCGATTACATGGTAATACCTTATAATTATGGTTTACTCTTTCTACAAAAATCAAATCTGAATCTCCCGCTACAACCGTGTGCTATTGTTGATGCTTTTTTATCTCATTTATTAATTTTATGTCGACATTTAAAGGTTAAAAAGCAAATGTAAAGAAGCAAGGAAAAAAGTGAGAAATGGTAGAAAAACGTGCTCCAAACATCGTGAATTTTCCAGTGATATAAGGATACAAAATAGCACATAATACTTTCAGGTTATTAATATACACTTATAGTCTGTCCATAGTGTTACCTAATATTAATTGACAAACCTTACGTTCTTTGTATAGAGGAAGTACTCTTTTAGTAGTTTTGAAAAGAAACTCTCTCTGAAGTCACACACAGGTGAGCTCGTTTGTTCCGTTATGTCAGAAAGACAAGTTTGCTTGCCTTGTTTCCTCTTGCGGATACAAAGAGGATATTTCTCTCGCGGCTGGCACAAATCTACCACAGAAGAATTATGTTTCGTTTCGTCTCGTCTCTCTAAGTCGCTTATGGAGGGAAATAGACAAAACATTTGTGGGCGCCTCTTGTATCAAAGTTTCTACCCTCTAGCAAAACTGCTGTTTATTGAACATCTAAAGCGGGAGGCATTGTTCCGAAAAGCGGCGCCAGGAATATAGGAGAGGGAAACCTCGGACGAGAACTGTTCATTTAATCCTTAACCTGGCAATGGAGCAACACAACCAAAAGTTTGGAGGAATAAAAGTGCTGTAGCTTCATTTTTATATTTTACGTTTCGCACTTTCATTTTCTTTTTCCTTGGAATTTTTTATGTGACGTCATATTTTCTACCATGAAATGTGACTAAAATAGAATTTGAACAAATCACAAAATATTGCCGCAAATTTTCTTAAAATTTTAATCTAATCACTCTACAGCATGGATGTGCATTTTCTTCACAGTGTCTTCCCACATATTCATGAGCAATAATCGTAGCAATCATACCTTAAAATGACAAAAAGAAAAAATTAATATTTATTCCAGGCGATCGACTTTCGTATCTCATACGCCACAAGCTGGAATTAATAAATATACTGTAATAATAAAAGAAAATTGCTGTATGTATAATTAACATTGTTAAATCACTATTTTTTTTCTCAGCTAGCATTAGTTTATAAATCGTATTGTAATAATCGACCTTATTCAATTCCGAATCACGTTTTCTGAATTTATAGATATTCATTACTACCATTTTAATAATTTTATATAATTATTAATATTTTAGAGCCGATTTTTGGAATATGTTATTTTTATTCCAATTTTATTGATATATAATATAATTAAATTATTGAGAGTAAATATAATTTAATGTTCTGAGCTTCCTGGACTCACTAGCTCATAAATTAATCAGTAATTTTACAACATTCTGTAATATTGTTGTGATAAATACCTTAAAATTACATGGTATGAAACGAATATGCTTTAACAATCATAACCCCACGCACTTAACTATACAACTTATGTGGAATAAAACCGTTGTTTATACATAAACCAAGCAACTTATTTCAACTGTACTTTTTGCTTTCCTATACTCAAAATTGATAATAGTTTCCAAACTTAACAATGTTATTCCAATAGTTTCCAATTGTTTTGAGAAATATATATATATATATATATATATATATATATATAAAAATGCATATTTGTACTGGGGCTGTAAATCTTAATAAAACATAATTACACGTTTCACGTTTAATTAAGATAACTGGCGAAATTGTACCTTTGTGCACACATCTCGGATCTTAGTGCATATTTCAGCACTAGAGGCATATTTCATGCGTATTTATAATTTCTTATTGGGAAAAACTGTTTAAATAGAATTTTATAAAGCATATAATTTACTGCAAGGCCATCTTTACTTTCGCAGCTAAACGTTATTAAACTCGGCAAAAGTGTTGATTGGCGAACGATGAATGTGCCCAGTAAACTTTGTGTTGTCTATTAAACAAGTTGAGAATTTTTGCATGAAAAAAAAAATGCCAAAATAAAGATGCAGTAAAAATGCCTTTGTTCAAGAACAGATAAAAAAAACTATCCATTCTTAAGAACAATGGGCAAAAGTGGTAATACTGAATATACAAATCGAATTTTGTTTTGATTAGTGATTTAATGTTCCGTTTTCATCTTCAGTTTTTAAAATAATTTGCAAATGAACTGTGCTATAATAACCTCTTAAGAAGTTCATGATAGTTCATATTTTCTGGGTTAGATGCTAAAATAAAAGTCATGTGGCATAGAGGCACACAAAACAAATGCCTGTGACAGTAAACACATTTCTCAGAAACTACAGTTAAAGCAGGTTAAAAGATCGCAACTTAACTCGGTCGACCAGGGAATCTACCCTCTCCCAATTACTGACATTCCCCACGTGCGGCATCCTTCTTCTATTCAATTCTGAGCGATAGAGTCGGACAGTTGTTTTGTGCAGTCGAGAGTAAGCGTTGATTAAAGAGTGCAGTAATGTTATTCAACGGTGCCGATTTATATTAATTTTCAAACATACATCACGTACAGAAGGTCGTGTGGCAGAACGAAAGGTACTTAGGGGTAAATTTCCTGGCAAACTTGTTCCTACTTGGGGAAAAAATAAAAACCACACAAAAATGAAGTTTATTACAGAAGTTTAATGAAACAAGTTCTGTGATTGTCGGTGGGGGGGAAAGGAGAGAGAGAACCCTGATGATTCAATCCATGATTGAATTGCGCCGTATTAATCCCAATGATTGGCCCTGGTTTACAGCCTCCTCGTTACTCAGATTCATTTTAATTATCTATTGGAGACATTGAAATATAGAATGTAATCAATTAATCCTCGCACATTGAAGGAACTTAAAACAAACATTCGAAACGAAGCTAGTGGTGTGTATAAGTGATCATATTTTAAGAAGATATGGAAGGTGTGTCAGGTACAATGGGAACATTTCCAACACCTACTGTAAGAAGGGTAATTTCCAAAATATGTTATTTAATATGTTGTACCTAAGCTTTAAAACATCGAAACGGTTGGGTGTTCCCAGTCTATGCAAGAAAATGCCGCCAACAACGCTAGCTCTAACCGCTGACCGGCTGATTTAAGTATTGGGGCTTTACACTGATTGCGCTGTATTTAGAAGCGAAGAGCAATTTGGCAGAAACTTTAATCAGGAGTAGAAAATTGCAAATTTAAATTTTACCAGTGGACAAAGATGTCAGAGCCTTGCCCAGTAAATATTTATCTTACCTGTTGACTGTAATAAAATCTGTTTAAATGTATTAATTATGTATGAAATAACATTTTAAAAAGTTTTAAAAAAGGCCACTTATAGTTTTTGCATTCTTTCGAGCTATCAGGACCAAAGCAGAAACCACCTTTGTGTCTTCCACTCTTCCAAAGTAAATTCTTATTTAATTTATTTTTAATTTAATTTTATTGTAATATTTAAAATATCTCTATTATTGTACGGAAATATTAAATATTTAAATAATGTTAGAACATAAAGGCTAGTTCTAAATTCTGTACTTCAATATTCAACTACCTTTTATTAACTTAATAAAGAAAATAACATTTTAGCTAAAGTAGCTATTCACGCTTCTTTCCCAAGATATTCCAAATACACAATTGAAATTCTCCTCATTGAGAAAATTCTGGCTCCGCCACTGTTAGCTATACTTCTTTGCCCCCTGTAAAAGGGTAAAAACTTACGTTCTTCGATACATATATATAATGTAATAAATTAACAGTAATAATAAAAGTAGAATAGGATAAACACTGAGATAAAATCACACTTGAAATTGTTACATTTAGAACTCAACGAATTCGAAATGTAGCAATTTCAAGTGTGACTTTATCTAAGTGTTTATCCTATTCTACTTTTATTATTACTGTTAATTTCTTACATTGTTAATAGTGTTACTTTATTTTTATTTTTCTTATATATATACACACGGTTGACTAACATATCAGAAAAATAAGTACAACTGCATTGCACTCCTAAGTGCCGCAAAGTTAATTAGAAAAATAATACATTTATATTTCTCTGGTAGTATATTTCAAGAACAAATTACATTGAAGAAACTCTCCTACTCGGAAAATGAAACCGAGACAGACACAAACACAGCGGCTTCTGGCAACACTGTATGTAGCAACTGGAGCTTACCTCTAAGACGAATAACCGGAACATGGCAGGGAAAAAACTGTACAAAAATATACTTTATGAATTGTGCTCTAGCGTAGAACGGCAGATGAGATGTCATTTTATGGGCTGTCTGTTGGCATCTGATACTTAGAAAAACTAGCCAGCATCACATATATTACTTGTCTTAAAAATGCTTGTAAATATTATGAATAAAAATACTTTCAGCTGTAGATGATACCGTTTCTAGACGTAAACCAAGGTATTATAAATAAGATTACTCGGCAAAGAGAGAATATTGTACGATATATTGTATTTAAGTCTTGGCCAAAATCGCCTAAGACCATTCAAAAATGCTATAAACAATAGACAAGAAATAAAGAAAAAATATTTGAACATAATTCAATTATCTAATTAATTCAAAACAAGTGATTAAAAGAAGTAAAAATCCGAAACTCATTTGTAAATCCTGATTGCAGATATGAAAACATAAATTACAATATAAGTATTTCAAAATGCACCTTTTAAATTCACATTTTAAAGTATTTCCTCCCCAATAAGCGCCATTGAATCACTGAGTAACACTCCAAGCAGCTGCTCAGAGCATTGATTGCCTCGTTTGAAATAAACACGAAAGGCATCTATCAGAAATTATTAGCTGTTTATGATGGATGTTTGTAAGGAGAAGATGGCTTACTTCAAAACTTTAAATGCACCACAATATATATCCTCTTCCTGAGTTAATCCGATTTCGGGTAACATCGGTTGCCCTCGCTCTGCAAGGTGGATTCAAAATGGGGCGTTTTTGTTCACGATTTTTCCAGTGAATGTCGTGTGTATTACATACACGCACTAGTGCGTACCAAAGCTTGTCTATTAGGCGAGTTATTAATGAGAAATTTTAGTGCTCTCGCGCCTATATATAAATACTTGTGGTCTAAGACTCCAGAAACAAAATGCCTGCAGACTAATGAGGAAGTCTTCATTCATTCTGTCTTTGCAATAAGTTCACCTTCAGTACTTTCAGCTTAAAAACATCGAGAGCAGAAAATGTATGAACATCATCTGCATTTAAGAAAGCTTTGAAAGAGTTGCTCAAGCAAGTACAAAATAATCATTGGCCTTAAGTGGTTCCATTGGAATCAAAGGTCTCTGGTAACACACTCGTCAAGGTTTGTCGATTCAATCCCGACTGAGTTACATGAATATTTTAGGACGTAAAAAGCCATAGTACAAATCCTCCGGGGGACACTCTTCAAAATTAAAAAAAGAAAATGGGTTTAATAATAACAATAAATCTTCTCGATTATAAGCCGTGGATCCTGCAGATGGGTATGTAGATTTAAGGTACATTAAAGAATATTATATTGGACAAATTATCAGTTTTACGTTCAAGTAATAACTTAGTTCCCTGTCGGAGAATTGATGGAATGGGGTTGACTGTTTATCATTTCACATTCAATAAAAAATAAGTCTAATTAAATTCTCCTTCAGTAACAACCTTTCTCTTAGAGAGGAGGCCAAAACTCGCAATTGAGTGTGCTGCCATAGAAGAAGAATGCAATTTCAGGTACTCCGATAGGCACATCTGCTAATCTTACATTATCTAAACTCATACATGCCTATCAAAAGTAATCTCTCTCTGTGAAGTCGTTTTATAGCCCCATGTGAGCCTAAGCTTTACCCCGACGTTCACTGCGTCTTCTACCTCCATCACATGATTTGATTGGTAGAGTGCGGTATTGCAGGAGGGTGCATGTGATCTGCACACCGCATCCCTCCGTCGCTATATTGCGGCTTACTAGATCGGAGATCGCCACCTCTGCATCAGGCAGCTTCCCAATTGTCCTCACGAGGCTGGGTGGATCCCGTTCCAGACCTCCCTATCTTAGAAAACTTCCTAAGTAGGTGCCGGAAATCAAACCCGGGCCTCCTAGGAAGCAGTCAGCAATGCTAACCACTGGGCGAAGGGGGTGGTCTATCAAAATTAACACTTTGTGAAAATAGCGAAAGAATAGGAGGCGATAAACAACCTTGATGAAGAATAATTGATGATTCATTATAAGAACATGAGGATGATGAGTAATGCATTTCTGCAATGCACAATGGTACAAAGAACGGAGTTAAACATTTAAAAGTGTGGTTCTGAGCTGTAAATGCTTTTCACGGAGAGTATAACATGTGAATGCTTATTTTCTATTCTTATAATTTTCCGCAATTTTTCTGTTCTATATCGGGAAATCTGCACATCCGAAATTAGTAACTAATTTTACGAGCTAAAAAACTGCACTCTTCCATTATTTATCCGGATTCTCCGATCAGATGTTGGACTCGCATTTGCGATGTCCGGGTTCCGTTCCGATTGGGTCTACCATCCTTACCTTGGTTTTATTTTGTGGTTTATCCTGGTCGCTTAGGCGAATGCTGTAATGGATGTTTATCTTACACGAATTTTCCTATTTCCATTGCATATAAGTTTATTGCTTTGGGTCTGTTATTGGGTCAAAAGTGTAGGGCAAAAGTGAAGCTGGCCCGAGTTTGAAAATGTTTCTGCCCCGGCATCTGGTATTGAAGTGGATCTCTTGGTGTGGGTCCTTCGTCGGTATAGAAGTGTTTTATATCTGGAAACACATTAAGAGATGTCCGCGCAGTCCCCAATCATGGATCCTGCTCTCCCGGCAGGAAATGTCTCATTGGGGAAGGGGTTTTATAAGGCTTAAGTGCCGAAGTATCCTCCTTTGCCTCGATCAGTCCATTCTAGTTCAAGGTAACGTAATTTTACTAGGAACTTTCCATTAGACGAAAGAGACAAACTTTCTTTTACTTAAGACTTATATGTATTTATTTGCTCATTATCTTAAATTAAACTGCATAACTCGATAATAGGGCACTTTACTTAACAGAAGTGCACAGGGTACCGAGGTATGGGTCTATTGAAATAATATTTGAATATCCAAACGGTTTTGCAAATATATCCAGTAGCGCCATTGCTATTAATTTAGTAATCTTCTCGGTAAACAGCCGGCATAAATAGTTTCATCCAAGTGCATTAAAGGTCATTTCCCTGTTGGTGAGGTATTCCATAAATACTTTATTTATTTACTTGTTTAATGTCTTACCTGCTATAATTGTCTTACCAATCTATAACAAGAACCTACATTATGTAGTAGTTTATAGTTTAATATTGCAATATGTACAAATATATGGAATGATTAAAATGAAACCGGTGGTTTTTAAAATATCATAACTTGTGCATATACAATTTCGTACGGAGTGTTGTTTAAACGAGAAAACTAAATAAACTGTTTTAATAAATTGGATATATAACATACAATACAACAGGTCTGTAGTTTTAATTATCTAGGTTTTAATGTAGCATACAGTTAAAGATCTAAATATCAACTAAATAAATTCAGATAAATGAATAGAACAATAAGGAGAACATTAAAAAATAAGGGAAAAATAACACAAATGAAATTCTATAAGGCAATGACAATACCAGTGGCAACATATGGAAGTGAAAATTGAACTATGAATAGGACAGATAGGAAAAGAAAAGAAAAAGCAGAGATAGGGTTCTTAAAAGCAAAAGCTGGATTTAACCCCCTAGATAAATAAATGCAGAAATTCTAAAACAGTTATATATATATATATATATATATATATATATATATATATATATATATATATATATATATATATAATTTAAATGAAAATAAAATAGTTGCATATATTAAGGATGAAAAAAGGACGGATACTAAAAATGTTACAAAATTATAAACTTAGAGGATATCGACAAGTAGGAAAACCAAGAACAAGATGAAGTGATATGGTTAATGTGCATTTTTTAGATATTTTTTTTAATTGTAGGTGCCTAGTAGGTACGATCGATGAAGATTTAGATAGATCACAAAAAATCCCATGGGTACAATGTTTCAGAAAATTAGCAAAATTCTACCATTAGGAAAAGGGTATACTTGAAAACCATAATTTAACCACTCTAGCAGCACCAATGTTTGTTTCTTGGCAACAAAAGTCGGTATATACCATTTAATCACTCTAGAGCCATATCAGGCTGGAAAAAAAACAATAACAGCTGATACTATTATTTTGCGTGCCCAAGCGAATATATAACTTCAGTTGTAGTTAAAACATGTAATGCAAAAGGTTATTACAGACCGCTATTATATACAAACTAGTTAACAGTGATTTTTAAATATTTTAGGTTCCGGGTCAATTCTCACTCCTAATGGCCCGATTTTAACAAATTATATCTTTTATTTTATGTAAATAATTCGCTAATAACACTTAATTAGCTAAATTAAATTTCAAATACACATTAGATTAACTTCTTTTACAGCGAGAAAAGAATACATAACAAAAAATTAATTTGTAATTTTACTCTGCCAATTAAACATATGCACTGTTAAAAAATCAATTTATACGCTGATAAAAACATATAGAGAAAATTACAGGCAGGAGCCCTTCATTTAAATAATGTAAAAATGTTTATGTAAATACTATATATGGAATTAGATTGCGAAAAAAATATTAATACCGAATTCCTAAGATAAGTAATTTAATACCACTAGAGCTCTTTTAAAATTTGGGTTTCAGTTAAACTTCCACTGCTAATATTTCGATATCGTTGATTTTTCACAAACTATTTTTCTTATTTTATTTTAATGGTATATATGGAGTTTCCTCCAAAAACGTTTAAAATTGCAGCCGCTAAAGCGAGTTTAAACTTTGCTCTAACCCCCACTCGTTTTTCAGACATTCTCCCACCTAATGGCCCGATTGCCGTGATTTTTCGGAAAACACTTTTATCAATTTATTTTAAAAACATTACCAAGTTTCGTTGAGAATAAGCAAAAACTGTGGTCGCTAGAGCGATTTTTTTTAAAAAGATTGCTTTTAATTAACATCCATCAACAATGATCCAATTTTGCTGATTAACGAACTCTTGTTAATTGATGATGATCATACGATCATATAAAGAGTTTCATTGAGAAAAAAACAAACATTGCCACGCATGGAGCGTCTGATATGGAGCATGTCTTAAAAATTTAATTTTTAGCATCTACTTTGAGGGTTAACAATCTCAGCAGATATATTTTACATTTATAAAGTAATAGTACATTCTGCCTACCCCCAAACAAGTTAGATAGTTAAAAGCCTTTCATCAACATCTGTTCAAAGCATTAATTAGAATAATGACAACTGGAGTAGGTTTTAGATCTATAGGTTGGACCTATAATGGTAGGATCTAATTAATTTGCCTAATACGTAATTAAATTGCTATAGTTGCAGAAAGGACACAAGTAGACCGTTATATGGATTGATAACTATTTGATAACTACTATACACATTTTATGGACTTTATTAGGGACTTAATTTACAAAAATAACTAAAACTTTACATAAATACTTGATACGACGTGTCTCCATTCCCTACATAAAATGGAATATGGACACTGGCTTTATTTTCCGTAACATGATATTCATCAGCAATAGTGCACTGTATAGATGTGTTTAAATGTTATTGATTCACTTGATAATGTCAATATTTCCCTCTTCCATTAGTAAATTGACCCATTTGAGTACACTAGTGCCCCAGTGTTGGGTATTGTAATGCGATTCTCTCTTAGCAAACAAAGAGCCAAACAAAAACTATAGACACACCTCAATATGCTCATAAGATTATCTTCCTCTGCACTTCAGAAAATGTTGCCCGTTTCGCCTCCATTTATCTTTCTTTGTGTGAAAGGGTTCAGGAATGGTGCCATGTTGTCAGTATATGCACAATAGAAGAGCTTTCAAATGCTTCCCCTGTGATTCTGAGTTCAGCAAAAGATACTGTTAGTAGAGCATTTCAGAAAAAGAAAATATTACGCTATTGGGCCTGCAACTTTGAACACCCCACGATGTGTTGTGATCGGTAATGAGAAATATAGGTACACAGTTCTACACGTTTTAAACAAAATTTGGTCTTGCAAAGTCTCGCCTACTCTGTTAGTAAATAAAAGAATTGCTAATAATTCATTTTTCTACTTGAATTTCCGTTAAATTTTTGCAAGTTCTAAGCAGACAACAGTTTTGTATTTACTTTGTGTCAACATTCTCTTTTATTTACAGTACTATAAGAGCTACTGATATTTAATTTTGGAGCAGTAATTGAGTGGGCGGGGGATGGCGTAGTTGATCGCTGAGCTGATCGTGGTTTCGATGTCTCGGCTGGGCTGCTCACTGATGACGTCTGCTCCAAATTTGTTGAATTTGATCTCAGGGTCCACTGGAGTGTTTCGGGATCAGTATAGATCCACGGGAACGAGAAATGTGTTGCCCAAAAATACACAAGGTTGACTTGTTTAAAATATTTTATTCCCATGTAAAGTACTTTCTAACCGTTCGCCGCTGACTTCGCTACTCACTTAGACTGGCTTCCTGAGTGAATATCTGGAAGTCTGAATGTCCCTCTGAATCTATGAATGTGTGAGTGTAAATCTGTGAATGTATCTCTACTGAATGTCTGAATGTGAATCTATGAATGTCTGAATCTGAATGTGAATCTATGAGCGTGTGAATGTCTATCTTCTGCGAGTGTCCCTCTGAATGCCCCTCTGACTTCTGTATTCTAGTTTTTCTACTACATCGCCACGCCTTTCGCTAAATTAAATTCCCTCGTATTTTATCTATTTCTGTGTTGTACTTTCATCATTGGCTATCCTAAAATTATTTATTTGTATTTAAGTTCTCCTGATTCGTTAACTTTTATCCGAAGACCATTGGCTAGAATTATTCTTTCCCCCTGATCTAATGTCTTCCCACGAACTTGAATTTTCCCAGAACAGCCTGTCATAAATTTCGGCTCGTTCCTTCTATTCTGATTTCTATTGAAAATCTTTTGCCTTCACAGATTCCTAAATGTTCCTAGAGATTAAGCACGTGTTTATGGGCTGTTTTTCGGCTTTCCTGTAATAAAACATTTTCGTCTCCGTTCTGACATTTTCATTTTCTCTTAAATTATTGCTACCTCTGACTTTGTTAAATACTGTCCCGTTACGGCCACATGTTTCTCTTATTGTCAACTCCTAAGTATTTCCTGGGTAGAAGGTTCGTGACCTAACAAAAGATAGTTTACCCTTTCTTCAGCCTTGTCTAAGGAGCGGTCAGTGAGTGGAGTCAGGTATACATATTCGTCTTTCTCACATATTTTACACAAAATGTATACAAAACTCTTTTGTATGTTACAAGTTACAAATTATTTCTATTTCTATTATACCTATCTCTAAATGATTTTCTTATACCTATACATATAATTACCTTATCAAATCTAATGCCTTTATAAATATAGCTCTGCAGCCTTTAGTTATTCAACTAATAAAGGCAGCATTATTTCCTGCTTCAATTTTTATATAACTAACTTTTCTTGATGTTAAGTGTTAAATCCCTAATTTGTTTACAAATCAAATGAGTGTTATAAAAGCACTGTCCAAAATATAAAATAGAATCTAGTATAAAGATAAGTAATATTCCTAAAATTCTTGTCCCCCTTTTCTTTTTAATTGAAAGATTGGACAAAAAAAATTTGGGGACGCGGGTTTACCCCTGATTAGCTTATTTTACCCAATTATTTAGAATTAATTGGATCTTTGAACCTGTGTTCGAGAGTTTAATTTATTTTTATTTATAACATAAATATTACTGGTTTACTTTGTTTGCCGATTTCAGTCGGACCGCCGCGAAATGTTTCAACCGCTCCTATTGGTGTTTTACCTCATACCTCTAACGCAGCGTGTAGGGGTGCCAAGCACAAAACAGGGAAATTAAAATATATTGTTAATAAGTATAAACAAAATAAAGATTTAATTACTTCTCGGGCTAAACACTTGTCCTCACTTCCTATTGATGTCAACCTAACTCGGTAAGCCTCACATCCGTATGCTGTCGGCAGTATTTTGTTATAAACAACGATAATTCCATCTCAGACTTCGACAAACATAAAATAAAAAACAATATTCAATTATTTTCACATAACATTCATAATTATTCTTTCCTTCATAGGAAACTATTATCATATCTACTAATACAGGTTTTATCCTATCCTGATAACAAGCACGCTCTGCAAGCCCTTCATAGTGACTTCTATCCATTGTGCTGCACGATATTCTGAGAATGTAATTTAGAATAAGAAGATAAGATCGCTCAACAAATATACAGGTAGGCAGGCAATGCGATAGGTGATCAGATAGTTTGATTGAATATTTCACTCAGGTGATGTCTTATTAAAATCGACCAATAAAACGAAACAATTTTTTGAAAATAAACCAATCACAGCGGGATTACAGAGTGAAATTATCGAAAAAAAAGTATATCAAATCCGTTTTATCACGCTACGTGCATTAGTCTGGTGGTCAGTATAGCCAACTCTATACCTACATTATATAATTCTTGAACACGCATCACTGGCCAATTTTGCTAGAGATGGTGGGGAGCTATTAGACAGCAACAAAAGAGTGGCCAATTGACAATCATAACGCAAAATGGATTATTCTTCAAAGCGTTTTGGTATGCGTAAAATATGCAAATTTATTTGATCATTAGGAATTCTAAACCACATAATACAAAGGAAAATAGAGACACTATATGTCATCTTTTTTTCCCCCTCAGTTGGTGTTAGGAAATCGAACGGTAGTGATTGCAACAATCGACTTTTGTGCACTTCACTCTCATGATTTCTGAATAAAATATGTGTTCATAAGTATAATATTTTATTTATTTTATTAACAAGCGTTAGTATTCAATGTGCAAATTAAAAAAAAAACACACACACACTCACGCGCGCGCGCGAAAAATAAAGTTACAATATTGACAATGTAACAAATTAACAGAAATAATAAATGTAGATAAGGATAAAAGCCATAGAAGAACTCCAGTATTTCGAAATATAGCAATTTCAAGTGTAACTTTAAGTGTTTTATCCTTATCTACTCATATTATTTTTGTTAATTTGTTATATATATATGTATATATAAATTTTATTCTTATGCTATTCATGAAATAGTCCTAACCCCGTATTTTGCTCCTCTCTATTGGCATTACTGACAATCGGCATTCTTTTGTCGCAAGATTGCTTGAAAATATATATTAAAATTGTATAAGTCAAGTTTACAACAATTATACTTCAATTGTTATTTTATTCTTGAAACAGACCTAATAAATATCATTCGAGTGTCTGAGCTTTCCAGATAAACTCGCTGCGTTAATGAATTTAACGGCAATCTCAGACCCTCTCGTGAAATTACTTGTGATAATTTGTAATTATCAGTCAGTTTTTAGTACCTCTGAGAACGAAGTAAGAGTGCAAACTACAGTAGGTAAGGAACAGGTAAGCTGCAATTTAAATACTTTTTAACCTTGTGCGCTTAAGAGGTGGAGTGGTGGTGTTGCATTTGGATAATTAGCCTGCTAAGGCATAGGCGGGAACATTTAGAAAACACAACACATATTTGTAGGCACTCCCAAGCCTTGATTTAATTAGGTTTGCCTAATCATTGAAACCAGTGGACATTCAAGTTCATCAAATATGCATTTGCAGATAACTAACCCGTCTAAGGACTCAGTTGTTGTTGACATGTTGGCAGGCTTATATATTGGAGGAATGGAAAGGAGGTTTCCACGAGTATCTATCTGCAGCCTTACTAACTCAGCCTGATTGCGGTTTTATTAAATGCTCAAGGACTTTGGCATAAGTGGAACATTGAAAGAATAAAAATCTGGTGGACGGAATTTCGCAAAAATTCACATTTTAAATCGAGATTCGGGGAGGGATACAGTAATACTGACAATGCATTTATTCTGGATACATAAAGGTTGAAACAAACGGGGAAAGTTGCGCTGCGTTTTTGTCTATCTCAAAAAAGCATTTGACTCCGTTCATTGTGAAGCGCTTGTGAGGCACAAATTACGGATGAAGGGGATGTCAACAAAAATGATTCGAGCGCTCTAGACTTTAAATAGAAATAGGGGATTCTGCGTTAAATACGACAGTAACAGAGTACAGGGAGTTTATTTAGTCGGAGAGGTTTAAGGTAGGTTTGCATTCACCCCTACTGCTTAATCTTTATTCACGACATAATCGAGCCATTACAACAAGAAAAGACGGTGTCACCTACAGTAGAAGAAACACAGGTACCAACACTGTTATACGCGGACGACACGGCAGTTGATTCATCTATGATAGACTACCTATGGCGTGGACCAAACAGACTATACTATGATACTTGTTTACTTACGGTAAATACAAGTAAAACGAAGATTATTACCTTCAAGAACGGAATTATTTATAGCAAAGGAAAGAGACTAGAGACTAGATAATAAGCATTTCGTGTACCTTGGGCTAACTTTCTCGATGAATGGAAGATGGGCGAAACACATCGATGGGCCTTAACTTAAAGCGAATATGAAACCGTAGAAACTCTCCGTATACGAAGCAGAAATCTAGATGTGTTGGTAGGTCTTTAGAGACAGTATGTGGGGCGATAGTACGATCTACAATGTCTTATGGGGCCGAAATGTGGGATTGTGAACAAACAGAGTAGTTGGATCGGGTGAGGACGGTTTTCTGAAATGTATTTTAACAGTGGAGAAGGGTACAGCAAATTGCGGAATCCTTAGGAAATTTGATGTCTATAGTGAGATAATGAAATGCAGGATCAAAGCAGTGCAGTACTGGCTACGAATTGTTCACAGAGATCGGGCACTAATTCGGGCGATCTGCTACCAGGAGCAGCGGAGAATGGGGGAAATAAGACGCGGGTTTCAAAATTTAGAAGGACTCTGGAAAATATATAAATGAGGAACATTGGATCGCACAGTGGAAAAACAGGAAGGAAGTTTGGAGAAAAATAAAATTTTGAGGGACTGTAATAGGCAGCTGACTCTTTTGGAGCTTCTCTGGAGACGCAACTGGAACTGAATATTGGATAGTGGATGGAATGTTACATACAAAGAGGGGCCAAACTTTGCAATCAGGGGTTTGCTTGGTTTAGGTTAGGCGCGTAGCGGATGACTAAAGTAACAGACAGAGAGTACGAGAATGTGTCCTATGTGTAGAGAAAGAAACTTGAGAACATATTCTGGCGTACTGCAAGGGATGGAAGAATGGAGAAAGTGATATCACCACCCCCGTTTGTTAATAGGGGAGAGGGCAGTGACAGTGCTGGACTTTGCTGGCAGATAGGAAGGAGGAAGAGGGAGAAGATAAATTGTTAATCAAAGTGAGACAGTGACCTGGTAAGGGAACGTGAACCACGCTTTTTTTTTTTTTAAATATTTGCATATATGTGAGGGAGTGTAGGTTAATTTTTTACAGTTTTCTGTTTATTTCACTTATGTATTTAAACAATTTCCTATTATATGTTTTCTTTTTCCTTTTATTTACATTACATATATTTTTAAGAGCTAAATATTGGTTTGTGCAACTTCATGTTTCTCCTAACGACGTAGAGAAGTTAGATTTTAACAATTATATTTTAAATAAATACTGCTACTGATACTGCTGCTACCACTAAACCACCACCACCGGGTCGGTCCTGGTGGTGTAGTGGTAACCATACTTGGCCTCCTAAACCCAAGAACACGGGTTCGATCCCGACCAGGACTTTTTCGGGCGTAAAATCCTAAGTATGGCTTCCTTCGAAAGAGAAGTAACGTTGTGGGTTCCGTGTCCTACATTTACGGCACGATAAAGAACCTCAAGCCTGAAAAAAGAGGCCTGTTAGAAAAATGTATCTGCCATTTCACGTCCTGATTTGAATGGGACGCTGATGACCTGAGATGTTAAAAGCGTCCGTAAATAAAACAAATTAAAAAAAAGTAAATCACTACCACCACCACTACAGCACCGAATTACTCCCGTGACCAAATGAGGATAATAATGCGAGAAGAAACCACGATTTCTGTCGATGCTACTGGGACCTAAAGTCGGGGAAAAATGTTCACTTTGGCAACTAACCCAAATGATTTACTTACAAAATTTACAACTGAAGTCAGTGTCCGATAGGAAACGTTTGAAGGGCATCACTGTGCCGAACGATAGCGCTGTGGAAACGTTGAGTGTCCTGAATTTTTGTTGCCTTAAGGAGCAGACTATCTTTTGAGCTTTAGGCGCCAAAACATTACTCTAATATAGTGCTGACTTTAAATATGCGTATTACAAATACACATTTAAAAAGTAATTAGCTAACAATGTTGCTGGAGATAGAAAAACTAGAAGTATGCCTCCTACATTATGCTCTGATATTTTCATGTCGTTTCTTTCATTGCTATGTTTAATTTTAGCTATCAACGTCTATGTAGACGGCCATAGATCTTGGGGATGATAAAATGAACGTTGCCTGTACGTGTAACGGAAATCTGTGAGAAATGTTTGCTATAACTGAAAATGGAATCCTGGTCCCTAGTTGGCAAGCGTACTTAATTGCCCGGACCACGACAGTGGGTTGTGCTTTGAAGTTTCGAATTTACTCGGCAGCAGTGACATAATATGCCTTTTGGATGGTCTTATGCAGCGGTCTCTTTGGCAGCGTAAAACTTAATTTTGATTAATTAATACTAAGCTCTTTTAACTCTTAGCCTCAGTCCATGCTTTGGATGTTAGGGTTTAAGGTTTTCGTCATGCATTTTTTTCAGGTTTTTAGCTAAATGCATTTATTAAGCTGGTTTTAGGTCGCGTTTTATACCGCTACACAACGTAATTAGTGTTATTTTCACTGTCATAAGCTACTGAGTATCAAATCCAGCACTTTTGAGCTGTTTCTACTCTAAAAGAAGCGCAAAATTAAAATAATGCGTTCTTCTACCGTACAACTGATAAAAGTTGATAGTTTTCCAGGAATTTAGTTGAGCCTAACGATTATTTGTCCACTACAAACAAGTGAAATTAAATTACCTAATGAAAACCTCTTATTTTACGAATTGTATTCGGTAAAATAATTCCAAAGAACTATATTGGCCTTTAGTTTTATTATAAATAATGAAACATTAAGGGTTTTATTATAAGTTTGAGAAAAGTAATCGAGCATTTGAGGTTATATTAACAAGTTAAAGGAAAATAACCAAATCGAATTAGAGTTGATGCAGATGAAGCAAATGAATGAATGAATGAATGAATGAATGAATGGTGTTTAACGCCCGTTTTTGCTACAGAGGCACCACAGGCGATGGACATTGATGAAACATGAGATGAAATGATATATTGGGAAAGGATATTTTTAAGGAAGGAATCGTTCCAGGCCTAAGTTTAGGGTACCTCCCCGGCATCTGGAAAAAAAACCCAGGGAGGACGGTCCTGGCGGTATTCGAATCCCGCTCACGAGTCCGCGACTTAACTACCTCGGCCACCCGTGGCAGTATGTAGGAGAGAGAAAACTATTAGTTTTTGAGCATCTTTCAATTTACTATAAGTGCAGTTCGATTATCATTGATCAAACGCGTATGAATGAGCTGGTTAATTGACTCAGAAGGCTTCTCATGGAATTGTCACAAAAATATTTTATGTAATATTTCGATTCTTTCTTCGTTTGTTTTATTTTGATTGTTATGCTTTTTCTGCAATGTAGCAAATAAACTTATTGAAGTTATTTCTCGAAATTTAATTTTTGCCTCTGCAAAACTGATATTATTCTTTACTTTAATGAATGACAGAAAAGTTATCAGTACTCTGAGAAATTTAAAAAACTAAGGATTATTAATTGTAGGACATGGGTTATTTTATCTACCTTCATTTGGGAAAGCTATTTTCAAATAATTTAAATTATTTTTCTATATAAGATAAAAAATATGTGATACATTATATCAGAAAACATAGAAGTTTTATGTATTGCAGCGGTATTAAATATGGGGGGTTTAATTAAATATTTTTGTTTTTGGAAGATGGAACACAATTTGAATGTATGAACTATTGCTTTTAACTAATACAGTTAGACCATTTAGTTCTCTTCCAAAACTAACTACTGCTTTCCACTAATTGAACGGAACTGAAAAAGTCCTTCCACTGATATTGCCCCGCTGAATACTCTTGCATAATTGACTGCAGGCTACAAAATTGCAAACTAAATACACATGGTCTACGTGACTTTTTACATGTAAAATCAACTCAAGCGGTTGTCTTCTTCCCTTGAAGAGTTATCGGCCTTGTCTTTTCATCCCTGTAATTGCCTCCATATATGTTATTGTACCTACCCTGCTTTACAATTCTCTAACCGAATACAAATAAACATCTTGCCCAAGAATTCTTTACAAATATTGTTACAATAGGCAACAGAAATTCCCAGATCAGATTTTATGACTGGGTGTAGCTTTCTGTGACATTGCGAAAAAATAACATTTTACACACAATAACTCAACACTTGTGCAGGAAAATGACATTACACATGGCTATAATGAAGTTACATAAAATTACTTGCTCCAATTACTCTAATTAAATATGAAGGTGGCAGCTCTTGAATGCTGTCTCAGTATATACCGGATGTAACAATAAGATAACAGCCAATTTTTCAGGATCCATTCCTTACACGTAGAAAACGAAAATAAGTTGTATGAGTATGGTTCCAGAAACACTTTATTTCCATATTAGAACTAATTTTCTACAACTCTTCATAGTACATTAATCATGGGAAGCACACAGGAACAGAATGTACCAGCATACCATATGAAATTTTTTCTTGCATGAAGAGTTGTAAAAAATAAGTTATAACAAGGAAATAAAGCATTTCCGGACCCATGTCCATATACATAACATATTTTATTTCTCTACATTTAAGGAATGCGGCTGATAATTTAGCCGTATTTTATTGTTACATCGGTATAGCTTAGAAAAACAGTATTGTAAAGAGCTGCAGAGCATATTTCTGTATTTTGTGCATAAATTAATCTTACTTTTGGGCTCAAGATATTTTATTTTGCTTTTCATCTCAATCTGTTAAAAAGTTACAAGGTTTTGTAATACATTCTGAGTTTAGAATTCTGCAATATTTTAACGCTATAAGGAAAAATGAATTAAACTTAAGTGTTAAGTCTCATGTTAATAATTTTTCTTTAGTCGCACAGTGGAGGCCCCATCTGGACGTAGCTCCGTCCCAAGGTCTGTAACTTATCTCTGTCTACTAAGGCAACAGTAGCTGTCGTAGATCATTATAAAGAAGAGGGACAAGAGCCTTCCTGTTACAAAAACTGAGTAACACGAGAATAGCAAGTACTTAGATAGTTAACATATTACTGCAATGAATTCAAATAGATATATAATGTGAAGATGTTACACTCCATTACTGTGATAATTAACTAATATATTATTAATACATAAACTATCGTTACAGCTACGATTAACACATGCTTATAATGTAGTTTTCCTTAATAAAACCTACTTTATGAAAAGAGGCATCCTGTTATTGAAAAAAGAAAGGAAATAAGACTTAAATTTGAAAGAGAGTGAATGTAATCGAGCATCATAAGGGCATCGAAATGAAAGTGAATAGTGGATATTTAGGGTAGTTGAAGAATGAGAACATCACTCATTAATGGATAATTGACATACCTCAGTGGGTTTGTGAGAAGTTTCATATAGTAAATTACCAATTCATGAGTTTTTATATAATTTCTAAAATGTTTGATAAAAGACAGTGTCCATATGAAACACGTAAGATTTTTAGAAAATCTTAGGGATTAAGCGTTTATATAGACGCCAAAAATGAATGGCATCTGAAAATCTGCTTATCACTGGGCCTAGCGACGATGTCAAACTAAGTGGGTGTGTTCGTGGACAGGAACTCTGTACATCAAAGCAAACCAGTGGTTCCTTTCGCAGTGCAAATAAAAATACATTTACCTAGGAAACCGAGTGTTAGTTACCAGCGTTGGTATTCACTTATCTGTAATAATTGAGAGAATATTATTTCTGTATTAAGCTCTAAAATACTTAAAACAGAATTACAGAAATATTATAATCAAAGGTTTTAAAATTTTAACATATTAGTTCAAGTCTCTGGTTTGATAATGCATAGTTAGTGAGATATTTGTAATCGATTCACGCTGGATTCTCATTCCTCACTCAGCAGTAAACTAATCTGCGTTTCCTGTTATTTCTGTCCCAACATAAACAGTAACTAATGTATCACTCCGCGGTGCACGACTAAGTTTTTGAGAAGTCCACAAAAACTCTATACTTGGGACTTTTTTTTTATTTGTAACGATTTCTTACGATAATTTAACTACAAGCTAACACAGACAAATTAACACACTTATATAAACTTCATCTCAATCCATGACTTTTGTTTAACACACACTTTGAGTGCACTATATCGTTCTGTTTGCTCAGCTTAGAACTATTATCTATTTGCTGTTACTTCTATGCTCATGTGAGCATAATCATGCTATGCAGCTCTTTATCATTGGCTCTAGAACAACATAAATCCCTGATTTTTATGCATAATAGTCCTTAAAGGAAATCACGTTTAACACTTTAAAAAGTGGGAGTTTTATTTGAAAAAAACTATGCTAATAAATATTGCAATAATCTTGATAGAAACCAATGTTACAAATAACTTATTATGCAATTTTATTTGTTGGTGTAAACACGTATATCTCTCTGAACAATGGAATCAGTTTGAATGAATGCTAGGAAGCATCATAGAGGGAGCGTGTGCTCGATCTACTACAGACTGAATTATATAGAATTTAACACTTTCTATCTTTATTTATTCAGTTGGAAATTTGTTCAATAACCCGAGTTTCAATGTCTAATTAAGAGGGGTATTTGGAAGTTTTGATTCCCTGTCACGAGATGTGCTCATGTTTATTTTTATTCCTTATTGTTGGTTTTTATATTTGGCAGCTGTTACCGAAAAATGTCGCTGTGAAAGTGCGGCACACATTAATTCAAAGGTTTTTCCATGTGACACAGTACTGTTACAAATTTAATAAAGGCTACTTGAAGGGCAAATCAAAGACAATTTGAAAGAAACATAATATTTACACTGGTAAATAAATTGGATACAGCTGGGTCTCTAGTGAGCGAAAAAGGAAAATATATTTTCTTCTCTCTCTCTCTCCTTCCTTGGGGGGGGGGGGGGATGGAGGGGCGGGCTGTGGACACTGCAGAGTGCGCTGCACGCCAGATTTTCATGCAGTTTGTCGAGCAAATGAATGATGTAGAATTGGGCTAGGATAATTTCAACAAGATGGCGCTACATTCCATACATCAAACCAATCCATGGCGCTATTTAAACTTTTCTTTGACGACCGGATAAGCTCCAAGAACCTGTGGCCACCGATATCTGCTGATTTGACAACACTGAACTTCTTTCTATGGGGTTACTTAATTCCCCCACACAATGACAATCTAAGGCACAATGTTACACAGGAGATTAATGGTGTTTATAATACAGACCTTCAACGAGGGGCTACTAACATGAAATGATGTGTTCAGTTATGCCTTATGCAGAAGAAAGGGTACTTTCAAAATTTTCTATAGAGATTAACAGTCCTTCTAAGCTACTCTATATTTGAGAAATTATAGGTTGTGGCTAGCACCATTCGTTTTAAAATAAAGAAAAATATTGTTAGTCCTATATAAATCACACTATATTATTGTAAATTTACGGGAGATGTTGAAAAGTGAAAAGATTTTTCGTGCTGAATGTTTTAAATAAAGTTTATAAAAAATACTCAGAGCAGAATTAAATTGCCTTGCATCAGCTGGTCGTAGGACTAATTGTGGTAATTATCAATCGGAGTCGTGCACGCCAAGTGATACATTAGTATGTGTTTACGTCGAAGTAACAGGAAACGCAGATTAGTTTACTGCTGATTGAGTAACTAGAATTCAGCGTGAATCGACTACAAATATCTTACTAACTATGCATTATACAAATCAGAGAGCTGTACTAATTTATTACAATTTTAAAACCATTATGATTATAATATTATATTTTAAAAATATAACCGTAATACATAAATAATTTCCTCTCAATTATTACAGATAACAGGTGAGTGCCAAAGCTGGTAACTAGCGCTCGGATTCGTAGGTAAATATATATTTTTATTTGCACTGCGAAAGGAACTCGCAAGCAAGGTAAAAAAAATATGAATGTGATAAACTCTGGTTTTATTTTAAAGTTTTGTTACAAAAATATTATATTAAATAATGTGTAAATAAATATTTTCATAAAACATAATTCACTTTTAATTAAATAATGTGTTTAGCAGTAACGTTGATATTAACATTTGTGTGCGTACTATTTCGATTATTAAAACTTTGCTTTATCTACCATACTACCCTGTTAATACTTTCAAAACACTATCACTGTTTTTGTTGGAAAGATGTTTCTATATATTACCTCTTCCCCCTGCTCATTTCTCTCCTTGCCAGGCGATAAAGTGCAGTTAGTTTGTGTAAGGACTCCAAAAATGTGACAGTGCAAAGGTGTGAGCGTGCTGTTTTTTCATACCTGGAATTAATGGGATCCACGACTGATGCTCTGACTTATCCTCTTTTCTCCATGCCTCCATTAATATAAAATGTCTATGAACTTCAATGTTGGTTCTATGTTAAAGAACCGTCTTTACTTAATATGTCATATTGCAGTTATCAGCTTGTCACCGTCGACGTATATCAAAGAGAGCAAATAAGTTTTTAAAGTTAGGCTTAAATTAAAATTCTATAGCATTTTGCAAGGTGCATCTGGGTATAAAAGACAATGGATTAAGAGGTAACTCAAAGCTGACCGAGAATAATATTTTAATTTTGATTTATTTATAGATTCTGTTTAATATCTCAGGTCATCAACGTCCCATTCAATTTAAGGCGTGAAACAATCGATAAATTTTGCTTAGAGGTCTTTTCGTTCAAGCTTGGTTTTTTTTTTTTTTTCGTACCATAAATTTATGATATAGAACCCACAGCTTTACTTCCCTTCCAATGGAAGTCCTATTTAGATTTTTAAGCCCGTAAAAATCGATCGACCATGCTATGGATTGAACCCGCGATCTTGAGCCTACGAGGCTAGTATGTTTACCAGAATCGACTGAGAGAATACTCGTAAAAGTATCTGTTCTCCTTTGCTTAGAACAATTTTGTTTTTAATTATATAAACTCTATATTCAGACTTATCCCCTCCCCTTATAAAAATAGGACTCTTCTATATAACTTAAAGACGATTTTACAATTGAAAACTTATGTTGAATAAGTTTACATTAGTAAAATTCCCTCTAGAAGTAGAAGTTGTTGGTAATGGTAAAAAACTTTTTATTAGAAGAAAACTATGAAGAGTAAAAGGATGATGATTGTGCAGTTATGACTTTAGGCTGCAATTGTAGAAAATTCCATTTGGGACACAGATTAAAGAAGGGAACTTATTAATTGATGGCTTTAGCAGTCGGCAAACCCGGATTTCGATAATCTATCATGTTAATTAAATGTCCTAAATTACTTTATTAATGAAATAAAGTTAATTAAAATTACTTAAAATCCCATTGTCTGTATTTAAATGTGTGACAGAAGTTCTTTGACATATAACATTAACAAAATAACCTAAAATAACTTTAATTTTTAATGAGTTAAAAGTATCTGCAAAGTATTTGAATTGCCTAGATATACCAGTAAAATAAAATTACTTAAAATTAATTTAAAATTCCATTGTATTAATTAAAGTATGACAGAAATTCTTACTTTTGTAAGGCTGTAACTGAAATTAAACATTAACTTATTAATTAATTAGTTAATTTACTCAAATTAGTATTTTCTACATTAATAAGTCCAGTTCTTTAAAGATATATTCGAATTTTGGATGCAAACATCTTACTTTATTCAGAATTATTTCGTAAATGGCAATCAGCATGTCAAGATTCTCGAAAGTAAAGGAACGCCTGTTGTCCGATTACCCATTTTTACATTTGATAGAACCCCTCCCCCCCATATCTGGTGGAAAGACTGGATCACCAGTGGTAGTAATTTGATACAGGAAATATCAAATGATTCATCCATTAGTAATTGAGAAATGACACACAACTTTTTACATACAGAGTTTTGTCTACAATGCTATTTATTTCCTTTTAATTCCTGTTTTCCATCTCCCCCCCAATTATTTAAATAAAATGCGTTATTTTTAACTCAGGTTAGCGATTTTTCAAGTTTTGCACCTTTATCGTATAAATTTGGGATTCTATGTGTTTAGAAACTGAAGTTTGCCTTCATAAAGCCCAGCATTACTTCACTTTCACCGTTAACTTTTTCTTTGTAGCTTAAATTACACTAGCATCATCAGTATTCAGCGTTTTGAATACAGGTTTTCACTACCTGGAAATTATCGTAATAGTGAACTACTGAATTTATTCAGCGGCGCCAGTGGGTAATGAAAATTCTGGTGGAAGTGGAACATAGGGAAGCAATGAGTTTGAAGAAACTTGACCCGCGAGTATTCTGACCACTTTTTTCTTCGTCTTTGACTCGAAGGCAGACTCTAACTTCCTCAGCATAAAGTGTGCTAAGCAAGTAATATGCATCATTTTCGGGTAAAAATTGTGTCAGTAACAAACAATAAGACGCCATCATATGTGATACTCTCCGGCTATTTGAAAACATACACATTTCATAGAGAGTGCAAACTGGAGTGGTTAACAGTTTCTGTTAGTTCACTCGTAAACAGTAGCATTTCACCTGATCCGTCAATCTCCAAAATACCAACGACAACGTTTTCTAAGTCACCGATTTCTTCGATAGATACGAATATATCTGCTTTTCGTGTACTTTTCCCTATCTTTTGGTATTGGTGTTGTAATACAGATGGTTCTTCCGAACATTAGATTTGACTGGTATGCGATTTCTGAAATGCAGTTCTAGAAAGCTTAAATTTAGCTTTTTCAGTACGATTTCAAAACTAGAGCTTCAAGAAAGTATCTGTGAAAATCTAACAATTATTGTCCTTCGTGGATACCATTGTTGTGCCTCTCGCAAAAGTTGCAAACATTTCTTCTTATTTGCAAGTTGCACTATCGAGACCCACGTGTTGCTACATTTTGGATATTGTTTTGGCGGATGACTTTGTTGCACTGTCCTATAAAATTATACTTTATTATTTGTATAATAATAATAATAATAATAATAATAATAATAATAATAATAATAATCATCTTCAAATTCAGATATAATGTGTCTCAAATGACACGAACTAAATGGATTCATTTTAGGCATGACTGAATGAAACTACAGGAACAAAAACCAAACTTTCTCTCTGAAGATCTTCGACTAACTAAAAGGGTGGCAGAGAAAAATAAAATATTAAGCATGCCACGACAATAACACGTAATGTCGAATGCTTTCACATGAATTGACGTATTATCGCATATTTCTTTGTTTCTTAAGGCGCATGGCGATAAACGTATTTCTTTCGCTGTTGCTGATATGGGGAAAAAGAAAATCAATGATTGTAACTGACCAATTTCGCTGGTTCAAACCCGGCCAGGGTCTATGGATTTTTAGGGAATATAAATCCAAAGTTTGGCTTCCTTCGAAAGGGAGATAAAGACGTGGGTGCCTTGTAGTAGATTTACGGCGCCAAAAAGAATCTCAAGCCTGAAAGGAGAGGTCTCTGGACAAAATTTATCGGCTGTTTCACACCCTGAATTGAATAGGATACTAATGACGAGATGTTAATGAGAGTCGTTAAAAAAACCAAATAAATACAGCCGACTAAAATGAGTGAAATTTAATTTAATATTATAAATTTTATTAATATTATTAATATAATTGCAATAAATGAAAAATATAGGGACTTAAATACGAAAAAGAAGCAATAAAGTACATAAGACTTGCAAAAATAAACTAAATCTGAAATGTAACACTATAATTAAAAAGCGGGAAATAAAATTCACATCTGTATAGCTAGAACTTTCTAATTCACGATTTTAGTACCAGAACCCAGTTATCAACGTATATGCTTTTACTATGGTCTCGTTTTCTTCTCTCATTATATTCTATTATCCAAGGATATTACTATCCACGATTGCAGCTTCATTATACTCTAGTGATTAAGACTTCGCATAGCTTAAGTCTGGGTCTTAGGATACAATGGAGATTGATTAAAGAGCTTCCGTTTAATACATTTCTTGAAACGGCTCCCCTAACTCTGCTTAATTTTCCAGTCGGCAAATGATGAGATTAAGCTAACTTTCTTGAGGATATTACACATACTTATCTCAGTTTCTTGAGAAAGGATTTACTTAGTGACAACATTTACAGTTTCAACTTGTACAAAATGCTCTCATTTTCTTTAACAAAGCTTTGTTAAAAGTTGAGGCAAAAAACTGCAGTTGTAATAAGAGATGTTACTATCATTCTTAGATCAGTTTTCAAAGGAGTTGCGGTTAATTAAAGCAGTTCCCTATAGGCTGGGTGAAACTACTACCAAACGAGAGGAATCTCCGAAAGGTGCAATTTGCTTATGCTCTATCAACCACAATATCACAAGCATCCTACAACCTTCATCCTATGGTGCTATTAGACCCAAATGCACAAGAATACATCAAGACTGACTTAAGTTTATTCCAGCATTTTATGCTTATTTTCCTCGCAGGCAGGTCATCAAAGTTTCAACTAGGGTGATCACCTTTTAAATGATCAATGCATAGCATTAAACTTGAGAGCAACACTCGTGCAAATGCTCCTCCTTTTAAATGGTATTTAAATTATCTTCATTTGTTTATGAAATAAAAGTGTTGTTACGAAATACAAAAGCAATAAGAAGCATTCAGGAAGCTCTGCTTCGTCTAAGCAAATTTCGTAATGTTTCTAACAGCTTCAAGAAACTAGAACTAGAGACCTTAGAAAAACAATACAAGTCAATTAGTTTTAGAGTGAAAACCAGTTTATTTGGGTATATCTACAATTGTTAATATAACAATACAATCTATTTCGGATTTCCTGACTAATTCGGTTACATTCTGTTATTTTTGTAAGGTATACGCAATTTTGAAACAATTTATTTACCACATTGAATGCTCAGCAGTTTAAAGTATAATTATGTCCAAATACAAAAAAATTAATTAAATAATAATAATAATAATAATAATAAACAGTACAATTTGCCATCCAGGGAAAACAACAATTGCATCCTCTTTAAAATTTAAGCATAAAGGTAGGGGTACCATTTGAAATTTCAAAATAAAGGTGATGAAACCTAAAACTTAACTTCCCAATCAATGTCTCTATTGAGGTGCTTTGTTTAAATTATACAGACGTTTAAAAGGTAGTAAGAAGTTTGTTTTGGTATGATATTTGTGTTTTATGGAACGTATTGTTAAAATATCTCGGCTGTTTATTTGTGTTATCTTAGCAGATTTTAAGAACATTGCAGATGTACTATCACCAACGTAATCTGTAAAGCTTTGTAATCATGCTTATAATTGTTAATTTATAATGCTGCAATAAATTTTGGAATTTGCTTCTTATTGCTTTGTTCAGAAATTATTTTAGTTATAGCTATAGACAATTGTGTTCATGGCAAAGACAACACGAGACTGAAATGTTTCGTTCAGCCCATCAGTACTTTGCATCAAAATAGTAATAGCCTTACTCCATCAACCTTTTGTGAAATGCTAATTATCGTATAAATTATTCAATTGGTTAACGAAAGTATTAAGCATTTTCAAAAAAGGTAGTCTATACAATTTATAAAGCCTAATATTGTAGTTAATGGAAAAGGGTGCAAAACATCGGACTGAATCAGGTCAGTCTGGATACTATTGCGCGCATACCTTTTAGGCGTTATTCGAAGCATTTAAGAAATAAATTTATTAGACTTTAGGTTATGGGATACAGCTATAAGATATGTATTAGGGAACTTTTAGTGTAGAATATGTTATTTTGTTCAAAAGCGACTCTTCTGCAAAATAGAAATAAAATCCACGAGGAAGAGCGTTTATTTCTAACATTTTTAACACCCTACCTACAGTGCTTTGTTAGTACAAGAATATATCCCGCACTTCTATCAAGTATTTACTGAAAAGCCACGGAGTTCTTAAGTACTTGGCATAAAGCTAGGTATAATTAAACATAGACCATGAGCCATCGTCCGTCAGGTAAACGAGCAAGTGACAGGCACAAGGGGAGAGGGTGATTTGTAACATTGTGATCTATTAAATTCTCCCCTCCCCGCTTTGTCTATGTCCAATATCAACATAACTTCATTCTGCTCTTAATGCTTAGAAATCCCGCCCGATGCTTAGTCGTGACCCATTGCAACAGCAGGAGTGCTACATCAGGTCTATCAACATGACGAAAAACTAAAATTTCTGTGAGTCGCCATTGTCGAGCTTTTGTAACTTTCTGATATTCATTCATTTATTTAAACTATTTAATGTCATTTTCTGCAGTGCAGCGTGTGTAAGTGACGCCACTTATAAACAACAAAACTGTTATTTTCAGAATGGATAACAGGAAGAACAAAAATGTGTTTTCACAGATAATAGATTAAAATACAACAATTTTAAATTGCCCAAACATTCAGAATTGGATTGTTAGGGGTAAAGGAGGACGTTTCGGCACTTCGCCTTTCTCAAGAGCTGGCTGTTTGAGTCTGAACTTTCAGTGGGGACACCTCCAAAAGCAAGGGAAGATGAGAAGAGTGACCGAGCTGCCAGCCGGCAGGGAGGCACAGAAGTAGGCGGGACTCCTAACATTGTTTGCAGGTGGAAAACATTGATAACGGAGACTCCCCCTCTCCCCTTCCAAGAGGTTCCAGCTGATTAGAGGAGCCGGTTCCATACGAGAACAGAGGCAGAAGAATTTCCTAAGCTCGAAGTAACTGTCGCACCGCACACAACACCAGCCCATCTCACTGGTACTTTCAACCAACATAATCAAATGAGAGAACGAATAGTTCGTGCAAAAGTAAGATACATTTCAGGTTTGCCAAAGCAACCAGGAGAAACCACAATAACAACAAAAAATCAACAAAAAGGCCGGCTCCAAGGTATTTGAACCCAATAACTCCCGAATGCGACTCCCAAAGCCTTACTACGTGAGTCATTCCGTTCGGGATCCTAAACAACGATAAACAGTTTTCATTAAGTCAATTAATATGAAAGGAAATTCTGGATGAAACATTACAGAGCAATTTTTATTAAGATTTTACACATGCTCTTTGTTGTCAAAATTTTAATGCTGATACACAACAATACTGATCTTAATTTGCCAAAGTGACGGAAATAGGAAGTTTCCATCGATTTGAATCTAAACTACCTTCGTATTTTTCTTACTCCAAAGGCTAAGCTTTAATTTGTAATGTCCCACCTGCTCTATCTAGGAAAGATCAAATTTTGTGTGCTGTTCATCACCTCTAATCCAACAATCCCATCTAATTATACATACTCAAGAATAAAGTCGAATAATTAAATATACCATATCGTCATCGAAGGTAAACCATAGGCTATAATTAAAGTACGGTTCTCCACACTATCACTCGGCTTTTATGGTCTCCACAGAAAAGAGCTTGCTTTAAGGTAGGCATAGTATAATTGTTACTGCTTTCTGCAACGTCTTCAAGTCTCTTAGCGAGAAACCAAAATGAAAGTATGAGCACAAATACATCCTTAAAGTAAATATGGCCCAAATATTCTACATACTGTAGCTTTCCTTTCCTTGGTATTTGCGTTACCCCTTTCTCTGCATCCAGGTAACATCGGTGAGCTGCGAATATCAGAACTTTGTTGCAGAGATGACAGAACTTGTTCTGCGTTGGTATCGAAATGTTAGGACTCCCATACTATTCTTTTTGGGTATAATTTATCAGTAAACTGACTAATATCGAGGATTAGCATGAACATTTGTGGCAGCCACTCTAAGAGCTATGGTAGAGCTCAGTCAAAGCCCAGACCTGTGTCATAATTCAAAGAGTATTTGTTAATAAAAAAATTGACATAAAGAAATAGTATTAATCCCGCTTCCCTTACTTTCGGGAAATGCCTTACTGAAACCAAGTGCCTATAGACTGTGATGAACTTCTTGCTTGCACGGCTATACTCATTCGAGCAACAGTTCCTCAAGACGATCGCACCTGACCACTTTATTGTTCTTATTTAAACATATCTTAATCGGAAAGTGGTTATATTAACTCTGCCCTTTTACCCCTAAATTCCAAAATTGGAATTGACGTCATAAAAATTTCTCCTAACGTAATTTGAAGCATCATGTCTATGTGGCCAGGATTTTCTGTGCAATAAATATGAAAACAAATTTCATGAAAGTCGCACCTAAGTTGTATCCAGTGGTAGTAGAATGTTGCAAGTTAAGTGTTCTCTGCTCCGCATTGAAGTTATCCACCTTTCATATGGCCTTAGCTGCAAATATCGAACAGCGTTAACAATCTCATTCATAGTATGAACTTTACTAATTTGCCAAATTTAAGAATTATCTTAGCTTTAGAATGTAGCAATATACAGAGAAGTGCTCAATTATATGCGGAATCCAGAGATAGGAGACTTTAAAACTAAGCACTACATAATACAGGCTGAACAATCCTTCACGCAACCGCTTTCACGGTGTGGGACCGGCCGGCGAGGCTGACTGTTGTGTTGGCGGTATGCTACTTACGCAAAGTTTCAGCTCGCATTGAAGCCTCGCGCAGCGGAAGGGAAGTATACTCCCCTCCTCCGCCGACATAGCGCTGTCGACTGGTCCCTCGGTTGCGTCAAGCATTGCTCAACCTCTAGAAAACTCAGATATGTTCCGGTGAATGTAAAAAATGGAAAATTTAACAATGCTGGAAAAGTTCTCATATGCAGTAGAGAAACTATTGTAGCTAAAATTGCAGCTTAAATACGTAGTGTAGCTACAACCCATTACTATCATATACATTTCTGAACGAAAATGTATAACAAATTCCCAAGCTCACCAAAATGACGAATCACGCTGAAAAGAAAATCTGTCTTTAAATAAGCAGTTCAATAACTTTTTGGAAATGATATAATTTATTGACAGAAAGGTGCTTCTTTAATCAGTTCAAGTAAAATTGTTATAGGTAATTTATAACTTTTGAAAGTGAACTATCTAATAACTTTTTTATGCTTAGCGTTTTAGCTGCATCATTCTGTTATTCAAAAATATAATTGGACGATTCCTTGAAAAACGACGAAACTGCATTTTTGGGGTTTCTCTACTTTCGAGTTATTTTGTACTTTGGGCTTTTATTATTTACTCTTGTGCCACTCCAACTTACATTTATTTTCCTTTTTCATGTTGTGTTCTTCTTCCTTCATGCATTATGCAGTTTGTCTGTAGCAGATACTTTCCTATATATATATATTATATTTTCAAATTCAGTTGTATTTTTGTCGTAGTAAAAATAGAGAAAAGAAGGGTTTGATTTGCACATATGGCTAGTAGGCACGTAATCTGTCGATGGAAGGCTGTAGTTCCCCAAATCAACACATTTTGTGATAATTAATATAGTTAGAATTGATATTATTTTCACTTCCACTAAGCTTCATTTTGGATTCAAATTTGGGGCACTTTTATCGAGCATAAAGTGCAGGTTAAGTATTCTCTTATGGTGTATAGCTCCTTTTGCTAGGGCATACTACTAGTGGAGGCTACCGACAACTTTTCCCCCAGTACATCTAACTTTTCCTTTAGAGCTGTTTTACTACTGCAGTGTACGTCATGCTGTTTATTTTTCCATCTGATAATAATTATACATTTTATTTGAGATACGAGCATTCTGCCTTCTATTCGAATATCCCGCTTATTATAGGTGCATGATTTTGCTGCTTAGAAGAAACTCTTATGTTATTACGAGTATTATCTCAATGCGGATACCTGAAGAGGTCCTTTCTCCTTTGCTTTGCTATTCTGCTTACAGCGTCATATATTATCACATTTGTTATTGGTCTATTTATCCATAACTACTTTTATGTTTTTTAAATTTAGTGTCTTTTTCTTATGAAACCGTTTTGGTAAGAGTTTTTTGATACCCATGTATTTAACACTACTCATTTATTCAACAATTTAATTTCCTAACCATTATTTGTATCTCATGTGGCGTGTGCCAACAAATATCATTACTTTAGTTATACACTACAGACATTACGCATAGATTTTATTTGCCTACAAATCGCCAAAGTTGAACTTTGACTATTTCATACTATAGGGAACACTTGTTGTTTAGTGGGTAATAAAATCTCCCAACGACTAGTAAATTACAGGAATGAAACCCTTTAGTACACTGATTCCGGTTGACTTTAGTGCATATTGTGTTGGTCTATTACAAAAGGGTAGGGGGTTAACCTAAAGCGAAAATGTAACTTTTTCAGAAAAACATTTTTTTGAAAATATCAATGAAATCAGATTATTAGGTGCAGGAGGTTTATTTGAAACACAAATTTTAAAAATTTATCTAGTGGCAACAATAATTGTTTTTCCCTAAAAAAATCTGCCATTTAAATAAAATAAAAATGTTCTGAAAATCGGGGAACTCGGACTATTAGGAATGGGGAATACCTGAAAACTAAAATTTAAAAAGCGCTCTAGGGGCGGTGGGTTGTACCAACAAAATTATGAATTTAAAAATATATAGATTTATTTTTATATCTGGAAAAGGGTTTATGATTTGAAATTATTTTTAATAATGGCTTCACAAAGTTACTTTCTACTCATTTTTGTTTGTATAAACAAATTTGAATATTAATATTTTTATAATAAAATAAAAACTATTAGTTTGCTAATTAAGAAAGTTCACTAATTTTGGAAACATACATTTGTGTTTAACAAAGGTGAAAAATATACAAAAAATAATTCGCTTTACAGTAAGAGAAAGCGGTTTACGGTCTCTTATAGTTAAACTTTAGGACATTTTATTTTGGCTTTTATGCTAAAATTGGTTTTAAATATAAATTATTTTTATAATAATAATTAATTAGTAGCGCAAAATATATCATTTGTAAGGTGTATCAATATACAGAGTGATTCTCTCGCTATGTGCCCCGGAACTTGTTGCAGACAGTAGTAAAGGGCCTTGACTGTTATTTGTTTTCATTTCAATAAGATGTAAATGAAATGTCATAACCGTCAAATCATTAACTGCTACTAATCAAATGGAGATTGAAATCGATGGAACGTTCAATTGTATATTGTATATTGTTTTCTATATATTTACTTAGTACATTATTAATTGTTTTTGAATAGCTAGATTTTTGTGTTCTATTGAAAACATATGAACTTATTCTGAATTACACAAGTTAAGTCTACACTTTGTTATTTTTCTCTGTTTTAGTGAATGTAAGGAGGATACCAATCGCTCATTTCGTAAATAGGTTTACATTTAGAAATGTTTAAATATACTCGCACAATATAGTTTTATGTATTCGTGGTCTTATATTTCATGTCATTGAAGGTTATTGAAAGTGCTATGAAAAATGCAAACTAAAAGGGGTCTCCAATTATTTGGCCCAGGCCATTTTATGTATACTTCCTCGCAATTACAGAAAGTTTAATACAATGATTTTATACTAACTCTTTATCTAAATTTTAAATAAATAAAGTACACAAATTTCACCTTATTGCATCAGACCCCGATCCCGGTTCATCAGCAGTAGCCGTACACAAATTTCACCTTATTGCATCAGACCCCGGTTCCGGTCCATCAGCAGTAGCCTACTGGAATTACAGGGGACTAATATAAAATATATCAATTACTGTATCTATACCATTATTTTCTCAGCTAGCTACATTCTCTGCAAACGCCAATTCTTTTATTTCTCAAACATCTACTATAATGAAATTTGAAATTTATAAAGTTCTAAGAAAAATTAAAAAACAAACTACAACGGGACCTCCATCTATCTTGAGGTGTGACCCCTCACTATTATACTTGTTCATTTAATTAATAGTATACCATTAATTTTGAGGTATTATTTCAGTAATAATAAGAAGAATTAAAATACTACTTTTCTTTTGTAATACTTATAGATTGCAAAAATTATAATATTGTACTTTTGAAACGAGGGTAAGTTCACCATAGACGTTTATTTTCAAGTGTGTTTGAAGGGAAAAAACAAGATAAATCTAATTGAGTAACATAATTTACTTTAGTTTTTTCTTTTTATTAGTTAGCTTATGTATTCGTCATGTTAATACTATACGGTAATGCCATAACTTATTTCATTAATTATTAAAGCTATAATTTTTATTTTTGATTCTTTTTTGACGTTCATTCTGGAAATACCTCAATGACTTTTGTATTCTTTGTTATTGAGATTGGTCATATGGTTAAAATCATTTTGTTATAAGATGTTTTATGAAAAATAGCAATATTCAAACTGAAATTCCAAGTGTTTGCTATTTTATCTCTCCATGGAGGCAATACTGCTTCTTGCCATTGCACGTGTAAAGTACAACTAAGTAATAATTATTGAGTCAATACTCGTGACACTATCCTTGTGATTTGCCTGTCGACGATAACATTGAGCATGTTTTTTTATTTTTGACAAAAGCATTGTCGTGAAGATAGAAACTGCGAAATATTAATCTAAGTATCATTAATAAAACCGCTTCTTCTCGCTTATCTTGTGTTTCCGTCATTAATGATATTACCCTAACTCACTGTCTCTTTATGTCAAAGAATTTGCAGTTTTATAGGGATAATGTATGACATTTATTTAATGTTATAAATTAAAGATTAAAAAAAGAAAAAAATTATTGATACTCTGCAGCATGTGGTAAGTTTTAATTAAATAATATGTGTATATTGTTTGCATGCAAGTTTCTTGTGATGTGTGTGAGAGACTAATATTTCTATGTAAGAGAGTGCTCTATAATAACTTTCACAAACAGTATATTAAATTCCTTAAATTCCTCACTACAAAGAGGGGATGTGGAAAAAAACATCTTTGTACTTAATTTATATACAACGAGCGCTCTGTAATAACCTTCACAAATTCAACTTGTTGTGGAATTCGCTTAGTTTACGCAGTTCCTGCATGACAGACCTTTTTTTCAGAGATGCAGCCCTCTCACTCAAGATATAGGTGCGTAGTCAGTCAAGGGTTAAAAATATTATTAATATTTATTTTCTTAATCATCGTTTCCTCCAAAAATCACCGAGGAGTGTCCAATTATAATTAGAGTGGCTGTATTATTTGGATTGCAAAATCTAAATTTAATGCTCTTCTTGTGAATCATTTCAGCACAACATTTAATGGCATTGGGGTTAGAAAATAAGCAATGAAGTAAATTTGATTCAATTTGTGTATTAATCGCAATCAGCTTTAGAATAAAGTTTAAGTTTTGATAATATGAAACTATTAGAAAAGATTTGAAAGGACCCAAAATTAAATAGAAAGATTAATGAACCTCTGTTCTGCAACAGTTCCAACTGACAAAAACCACAGTTATCGGAGCATCTCTCCAAAACAAATAATGTGTGTCATGTGCAATTATAAAATAGATATATTACATACTTTTTTGACAGGAGAATAAGTTTATAACGTTTCGATTTTACATATTATGTAATTGAAGATTTGGACAGAAGAACAGAAGATTTGAATTGCAGAACATCCAAAGCCCACTTATAGTATATTTTCACATTTTCATTGAATAGTATATATTATGTTGTGTAGGGCTAACGCCTTGCGTGATATAAATATACCATATCCAACTCTTATCCTCTGGAATGACACACACTATTTCTAGACGAGTGGAAAACATCCAAAGTCAATGGATGTTATTAGTTTTTTTCACAAAAATAAAGTGTTTGGCACTATTATGCATTTAATGCGCATCATAGCATTGCCCTTTACTGCCCGTAAACGAAATATTCTCGTATCTTCGTCAACTGCAGGAACTTATCCATTATATTCCTCATCGTGAACATCAGTTCCGCCTTCTTTTAATTTCCTACACCATTCACGCACAACACCCTCACTCATAGAGTTTACACCGTAAACACGGCTTATTTTGCCATGAATTTTTGCTGCACTATTCCCTTCTGCCTGTAGAACACAAATAACATTCGCAACTCGCACTTGGCGGGAGAATTAATCATGACGGCCATGTTAAAGTGCCTGTAGCTCAGTTTCAACTGATGTGTTGAACTTGGCCTTGGCAGGCGTTATGGTGAGGTAGTAGCGCAAAAGCACAGTGCGCATATCCGCCTCCTTATGCTTCTCTGGTCACGTAGCAGACGATCGGAAATTAGAAAAAAAATAATCCTTGTGCCTTTGTGAGCTGCAGGAATTTATCTACTGTAATCATAGGGCAAAATGAACAAAAAATCTCTATATTTATGTATGATTAAACACGAGGAAGTAAGGGTGTTAATGAGGTCTCATACTTAAATAACTATTATAAATGTATTGTCTGCAGAAGTTGAATCTCTATACTTGTTCTCTGATGGTTGCACTGGCCAAAACGAAAATATTACTATGGTTCAATACCTAACGACGTAACTATTAGATGGATAAAAGCACAAACTCTTCAACAGGCGTGTAGAACTGCTTTTCTACAATGAAAAAGTGTTTTTGTGTGTGTGGCACCACAGGCGGAGGACACTGATGATACATGAGATGAAATGACAAATTGGAAAAGGATATTTTTATTTAAGGAAGAAAGCATTCCAGGCCTCTTCCCTGTATTTGCCACTTATGAAGACAGGAAAACATGGAAAAAACCGCAGTCAGGGAGAATGATCCTGGGAGGATTCGAACTCCAGTCCTCCCGCTCACCAGTCCGCGCCTTAAAGACTTTGGCCGCCATGGCGGTTTGTGAAAAAGTATGTCCTTATCTTTACTATACTTATACATTTGCATTGTTTTTATAAAATATGATGTATAACTTATTAATATAGGTTATCGGATACACACATAATAAATGTTTGCATAATTAAGGTGTACCATATAAAGATTGGCCATTGATATAATAGTTTAAAACATGCGAGACAGATTAATTAATAAGCTACCTCTAGAATTAGAAATGCAGGATTCTTAGTTACAAAGGAAACAGGCAATGGATGAATACCTAATGGAAAATTAAAGATAGTCTATAACTGTTGTAGGGTAAAACATGTGACAGCCGTTTTAGGAGAGTGCAATTAGATAACTGCAGTTATTTATTATTGTGGAAAGTGCATTGCGATCACATTTGTGTTTATATTAGGTTGTTGCATTTTGTAATTTGAATAATATATTAATTACATGTTTAAAAATTAATTATCAATTTAATATGTTCAGTGTATTTTGAATTTTACCGTTTGATGGTGGATTGTATGTGGGCATGAGTATGTATTTATTCATTATATATTTATTTTATATTCCAATCAAATATAGCTATAGATTTTGCAATACTGTACAATCTGTAGAACTTGATGAAGTCCGTACAATTTTATTGTTTACCGGAAAATAAATAATTATGTATCTAATTGCTTCTGGAAAATTCAAATGTATCAATCGTTACTTTATCATTAAATATCATAGTTATCTTTATTGGAAATCAATCTTTGCAGAAATAGAAAAAATCAAAAAGTACAAAGAAAATATTGAAGCAGTATTTACTGCTTCGCTCCTATTATTGTTGTTATAATCATAACTGATGTGTCGTCCATACTATTGTAACTGATATTTATTCTCTTTCCCTAATTGATATAATATGTAATAATCATTAGTAATGTACATTTAACAATTTAATATTCTTAATATTCATCACGTTGCATATTTAGAAATTCTTGTAAGAAGGAGACTTTGTGCTTTGTCTGCCGTAGAGCGAAAACCCCCCGGACAATAGCAGGTGAAGGTCAGGTCCTTTGTAAAACTGAGAACTTAGCCTTTTGGTTCTGTCCTTTAAAAAGAGATATTTTCGTAGGAGAAAATCAATAAAAGCTACGAAATCTACATGAGATTTTACTACTTCTATTAGGGACGGAAATAACGCAGCAACACCACCTACGAGTCAACATCAACATCCGAGGCAACATTCTCATACTTTGAATCAACAACTTGAGGCCATCTACAGCTAGGTCTACTGTCGTCGTCCCACTGCATACAGTTTCATATTTTTGGCGCTCCAACTTGGGGTCATTTTGAAACAAACCCGACAGCCACTTTACAGTTCCATATTTTTGGCGCCCAACTTGTGGCCATTTTGAACAGCCACGTTACAGTCGATAATGCAGATTTTTTTTTATTGATTTATTTATGGACGCTCTTTAACAGCTCAGGTCATTAGCGTCCCATTCAATTCAGGGCGTGAAACGGCCGACAAATTTTGCTCAGAGGCCTCTTTTTTCAGGCTTGAGGTTCTTTTTCGTGCCGTAAATATACGACACGGAACCCACGGCTTTACTTCCCTTCCGAAGTAAAGCCGTACCTAGGATTTTTACCCCCGAAAAAATCCATCGGTCCTGGCCGGGTTCGAACCAGCGATCTTGGGTGTATGCAAGTATGGTAAAGATAACGCAGAGAAATAGTGAAGTGTGAAGTGCAAAGTGCATTTCATCTTAATCTGTATTAAAGGTAGTGACTTCAGAAAATATAATCAATATTTGAGTCAGTAATCCAATGTTTTTTTTTTTTTTTTTTTTTTTTTTTTTTTTCCTCCCACAGTGCAAGACATTTAAAGTACTCAAACAAGTTTCCAGAGAAACTTGCAGAAACTATAGGAGGAACAGACTTCATAATATATTTCTTAAAGGAAAATCCTTCTCAGCTTGTGAGGTTAGACACTTTTTTTCTGTATGGTAATAGAGGACAAAAAATTAGAGCAACTAAAATATATGAGAATTGTAATGAATTATTTATATCAGCAGAGAGTTCAGTTTTCTGTTCATCCATCACAGGAAATTTTCAGTCTTAAAATATACCTATTGACTCGGGAGATGAAGAAATAAATGGCCGAAGAAAAGTGTTAATTTTTTGTTAAATAAAATATTAGTTTTTCATATTTTCAAATATGTTGAGTCACGTTCACTTTTAATACCATAAGAGTGACTCTGTTCTGAAAATTGTAATAAAGTGTCGCTTTTTCTTCCAATATCTATGTTTATCATTCCTTGAAAAGTACAATGCTATAAATTAATAATTTCCTCAGAAAGTATACATTGTAGATGTGTAAAACTTTCAAGGAACGTTAATTTTTTTTTTTTTGATTGATTTATTTATGGACGCTCTTTAACAGCTCTGGTCATCAGTGTACCATTCAACTCAGGGCGTGAAACGGCCGGCAAATTTTGCTCAGAGGCCTCTCTTTCAGGCTTGAGGTTCTTTTTCGTGCCGTAAATGTACGACACGGGACCCACGTCTTTACTTCCCTTCCGAAGGAAGCCATACTTAGGATTTTTACGCCCGAAAAAATCCATCGGTCCTGGCCGGGTTCGAACCCGCGATCTTGGGTTTAGGAGGCAAGTATGGTAACCACTACACCACCAGGACCGACAAGGAACGTTAAAGAAAGCACGCTAACCAAAATTACTACATTGAGTTGATGTTTATTTGTTTTATTTACGGACGCTCTTTAACATTTCAGGTCATCAGTATTTCATTCAATTCAGGGCGTGAAACGGTCGATAAATTTTGCTCAGAGACCTATTCTTTCATGATTGATTCTTTTACATGCCGCAAATCTATGACATGGGACCCCCACCTTTACTTCCTCTCCTAAGGATGCCATATTTAGGATTTTTACGCCCAAATTTCATCAATCCTGGCCGGGATTGAACCCGCGATTTGGGTTTATGGTTTCCCTATATCACCAAGAGCGACACTATTACAATGAGGCAAAATGTTTTTCTCTCTCCTAGAAAAAAAAATGTTGATGGACTTCCTGTAGTTCAGATTTTCAATTGGCTATAGTTCCAGTATGTAAACAATGAAGATAATGTTAAAATGATGCAATTAATAATTCTTAGGTTCTCCTGTTGGAGTAGAATTTTAGAGTGCTTAAGTAAGAGATTAAACAATCTACTTGATAATTACGGCCGCAGGAACGATAATATCAACGGAAATTTGTAGCAGCATCATGAGGCGTCTCAGTTAATTCTAAATTTGGAAATGATTGAGTCCAGGATTCAATGCCAACTTAGGATACCCGTTGGGGTTAACCAACATTCTTTGTTGCTGTTCCTGGAACATTTTGTATTGTAGGTCCTACACAAATCCCTCAAGAGAAATGGCATTTCTTATTATGTTTAAAAGGAGCATGACAATTAAAACCTCACGGACTAAATAAGAGTTGTAAGGCCAGAGCTATAACTAGAATACAGTAGTCTACATGAAGACCTGGTTTCAGCATAGGCATCACTCTATAAAGTAATGGAGCATAATCTTCCCATGTTCCTGTGTAAACCTGACGATGCCATTCACTAATAACGGTACAATAAATTAGTATCAGTGCTTAGAATTAGTCTACACTTTAATCCTCTGTTGTAAGCTACACCACCAAATTATCACTCTAGAAATTATCTAGTTTGGAAGGGAGTGAGGGAAGCTTTGTTTCCCCTAATTCCGATAATGTTCATGACTGTTAAACAGAAAGGCAATCCTTCAATACTTCATTTATTGTACAGAAGAGCATTTTACTATGAATTTTTTATTAATGCAACGTCGTCCTAAAATAGACGAATGAAATGAAAAGAAAAAATAATTTTGACCAATCATAACCGGATATCGCAGGGAAATTATTGTAAAGTTATGCAATTCCTTTTATCACGCGAAGTGCATTTGTTTTGTGGTTAGTGTTGCCAACTCTATACCTGTACAAATAATTCCTGAACACGCAGCACTGACCACTTTGTGTTTTCAGTAATTTTACTTTTAACTTGAAGTGTATTCACTCAAGCAATTACTTTTACATATTCAGCCAAACGGTCTGAAACCTTTTGTAAATTATGTAAAAATATCTGCCTAAGCAACCTTTTATATTCCCATTGCATTCTTCTGCAATGCATTTTTGTCATTATTTTCATATGACCAAACTTTTTTTTTTTGACTAAACTTTCTTTCACCAACGTTTTCTCTCGTATTTCTTATTTTTCTTCCTGGTTAAATTCTCGTCGAATATTGCCAAAAAACCTATTCTATAGAATCTAATTTTACTTAAATGTTTTAAGTTTTATTTCATAGGGCAGGCTTTAGTTCCACATGTAATTGGGTTCTTTATAATAGGATTGTAATATGTTAATTGTAACATTTTACCTTATATAATACTGTTTAATATTAAAGTTGGTCTTAATTTGTTATTTATATATTTGTGATTTCCATTATTTTCCATTTAGTTACTTTGGCTTCAAACGTGTATATTAATTACAGTGACAATAACCAGAGCATTTTGTTCAATGAACTGAAAATATTTGGGCACAGTTAAAGCATTATTAATTTTACGCAAATAATAAAAATGGTATCAATACAACAACAATAATAATAATAATAATAACAATGCCTACCCAGAATATATATATATATATATATATATAAATGTAACAAATTAACAGTAATTATAATAGTACAAAAGGATAAAACACTAAGAAAAAGTCACACTTGAGATCGCTATATTTCGGACTCGTGGAGGCCTTCTATGGCAACAAGACAAGACAAGCAAGACTTTTGTTTTATCCTTTTGTATTATTATGATTACTGTTAAATTGTTCCATTGTTAATAGTTTTACTTTATTTTTATTTTTATTTTATATTATATATATATATATACACACACACACACACACACACACATATACAAATTTCCTGGAAAACCAAAGTTAAAACAGAAATGGCTTTAAGGTAAGCCGGGATCAATGGGGTAAAGCGGAGTCAGTCTAACTGCTAACAATAAACAATTTTTCTATGACCTGATTTGTTACCGTAAACCATTAAATCACGTGATTGAAACCGGTAACACGGAATAAAGGTGTTGATTGTTAAATATTTTAGTCCAGTCAGAGTAATACGTTAACACTAAGAATGGAATATATGCTCCAACTCGCCGCATTGAGAGACATTGAGGAACATTTACTTGAGAATGTGCTGTGCTTTTACACAAGCTCTTAACGGACAGAAATGTTCAGAGACTATGATTAGGAAATCTAAAATTGGATTAGGATTGCATTGGAACAGACGATTTGTCCTTTAGAGTTCAATTAGAATAATAGTATGACTTGCAGATCTAATAAGATTTGTTAAATAAATAATTGCGACTGATTTAACTTGTTATAAATGCTACTAAATACAATGTACAGGAGATATTCTAGGATAAAAGTGATCGATAATTTTCTATTATTTTATTTTTAGGCAATATGTATTTATAAATCATTACTCTAAGCTTAAAACTAGACCGTTGCCGCTTGGCTTAGGTAGCGGTTAACAGTGTATCATTTCGCGTAAAATACTTCCCGGTTTATCGCATATATCTCGTACATTCGTAAAAAATGGAGGAATTTCTACAAATCGCAGCATATGGAGGTATTGAATGTTAGTTATAGGAAGATATATTACACAATATTCAGAGTGTGTTTTTATTCTGAGCAGTGTTTAACGCCCGTTTTCACTGCTGAGGCACCACAGGCGGACAATATTCAGAGAGGAAGAAATGTGCAGCCATGAGACATAGATTTAAATCGATTTACCAAAGAGGAATGCCGAATGCATTTCCGATTTGAGAATAGATCTAAGTCTAGCAGATGCTTTACCAATACCTCCAAGAGTTATATCAGAACAATGACATTCCTCTTCTGAAATATAAAACTAAAGAAGTTTCTGTGTATTATGGAACTATAACAAGTTTCAATAGGTGATCCAAGGAAAACGTTTTCCCTGTTACGGTCACAGTTTTCTGAAGAATTTCTTTCCATAGTTTCGTATCATATGGATTAGAGGTAAAAACCTCTCGGTACAAAGTAAGATAATCGTTTATGTTGAATCGAAGTTTTTGGTACATGCAGAGGGTTTTCCTGGTTTACAGTACTCATTTTCCTTACCGTTAAACTTTCATCAATGTCGTTTCACGTTATTAGATTTCTTGTTACGGGAAACTGACACATACGCAGAATACAGACCACGTGACTTTGTCGTTTACTTTTTTTTATTGGTGTTTAACGCCCATTTTTACTATTGAGGCTCCACAGGCGATGGACTTTAATGATGCATGAGATGAAATGATATATTGGGAAAGGATTTTTTTTAAGGAAGGAAACGTTCCAGCCCCAAGTTTAGGGTACCTCCCGGCATTTGCCATTTATGAGGACCGAGGAAAACCTAGAAAAAGCCTCAGTCAGGAAGGACGGTCCTGGAGGGATTCGAACCCCAGACCTCCCACTCTCGAGTCCGTGCCATAACGACCTCTGCCACTCGTAGCGGTTTGTCGTTTACGGTAACTCAAAGTAAGCGGGGCAAAACCTCTCATTTAAATGGAAACTCTGGTGAGGATGCACCGTTCATGTAGATTTTGCCACTTTCCCAATAGCTATCTGACGAATGCTTACACCGAACGTATACTGAAATCCAAAAGATGTTAACCACCCTCTATTTTAGACTCCCATGCCCGAACACTCAGCAAACAGATCTTAAAGGTAAAAATGACGTCATTAGTGATCAATACCTGAAGGGATGTGAATTAACCAATCAGGAGCTGACAGGTCTGCTAACATAAAGGAGAATAAAACAAAGGAGAAAAGGGAGATAAACTAGGAAATGCAAAAATAAAGATAGAAATGTACATTATAAGGGCACATAATTAAGTAAACCAATGTTATCATGATGATACAATAATTACTATAAAACAAAGATATACAGAAAAATTAAGATGTGTAAATCATAGAAATATAGTAGTCATCTTACTGTAGTTAAAAATAAATAGTCTCAATAACATGAAAGTCACTGCACATAGCCCCAAGTTACTGACTATGTGGCACAGAAACTTTGAATGTGCTCTCGAACAAAGACAAGTAGTTATTCAAAATATCTTCCAACATCCAGAAACAGTTGCAGAAATGTTCTAACAGAATATAACTGGAAACTGCATTAACACAAAGTAAAAAGATTCTTTCTGATTGCTTTCAGAAAATGCATTATACAATAAATAATAAAGATTAAAGTAATATAATAAATTCACCTTAATGATAAAACGACCATATGATAAAGATACAAATGACCTCATAACGTACGGGTAAAAATAAAAGTATTCTATACATAAAAAAGCTAAGAAAAATAATAAAAAGAGAAGTCTTTGCAAGTAAAAAATGTAGCTTCTTCAAGAGTAATGACATTCAGGAAATATTTTATTTCTCTTTTAGTGCACGTGATAAATCTCAATATCATACACTTTTGTCAAAATACTTTGAGAACATACATGAAAAAAGCCATAAATGTCGAAATAAAGAGCCCATAAAAGTTATAATTTTATTTTCTACCCCATCATAAATGTTTTAAATTACCTGTACGTACTTTATGACAGTGATGAATGCTTTGGGGAAGTTCTTAAAACTGCAGAAAAATGTTCTTAGGTAAGAAAAGGGACAGACATAACAATCATATACAAAATCAGTATTACGCTTGCAATGTTGAGTAGGTAATATAACTCGTGGTTTATTTTAAAAGAAGGAATATAGCAGTGTACTTAAGGGAATTTTGTAATAAATTGTTCAAATTGTCACTTTAGTAAGTAAACGTGAAACAAGATTAATTTTAGTACCTTAAGTTAACAGTCTCGCTTTCGTAAAGCTCTAGTTGAATAAATAAATAAATAAATATATACATACACTTCTTGATAGAAGTATGTAATAGAGTAAACGTTGACATGAATAAAAACTTAATAGCTTTAGAAAGTTCAGTTAGTACCCTTATTTAATGAGACTTCAATTTATCACTAAATGATTAGTAATTTTGATTTTTAACAAATTATACTAAAGTTAGAACTTTATTAATATTTCAAAACAAAAATAAATGTTTTAAAATTCAATCAAAACATTTTAGTTTTGGATTGAGAAAAACTAATACGATTTTATAACTCAGTGATTAAATTTGGCATTTTAGACATAGAGCTTGGGCAGACAATTTAGTGGAGTAATTTAGCATTTCTGGGCAGAAAATATTCCTTACCACCGGATACAAAAATAATGCCAACAATAAAAATGTCAGGATTGTTTGCTCATTTACAAGACATATGGAAGCTTATCTTATAAACTATAACTGAACAAAAATTAACTGCAAAAAACTAAACAAAGATAGAAAAACTTTAACAACAATCACCCAGCGTTCCTTTACTCCTTGACGATAAACACTATATTCTTGGAGTATTCATAAATTTACAATTTTTTACTAAATAATGCCTTAGATTTTTGTTTCAAGAACTACAATCCGTTTTAAAAAACATACATTTTTAATATTTAAATTATTATAAATTTAAAGTTGGGAAGATTTTCGCTGTTTACCAGTGTAATCTACCGAAACTACTAAAAACTTTAATTTCCATCTTTCATTTCCTTTCTTACTAAATTTTAACAATAACTTAAATATCAATGCAAGTAAAAATGCATTTATAGATGCTAAATGACAAGGTTTCACAATAATTTAACAGGAAAAAATTGCACCAATTTAGTTTTAATTAATTAAATAAGGATATTGATATATCAAATATCAGGTCGAAACCGATTACAATTATTTGTTTCTTATTTTAAGGATAATTGACTATTCAATACTTTTTAGTGCAAATCAAATAATCTCCTAAATAATCAAGAAACCAAGTTTTTAATAAACAGGCGAACAACAAACTTTACCTAATTCTTCATAGAAATATATAAATTATTCTCAAATATTTTTATAATTAAATTATACATACTTCACTTTTAAAGACATTTTTGGATTCATTATTATAATTATAATTATAATCTTAACTATCATATTTTAACCAAAAATTATTAATCTATAAGGCTTAAACAACAATAAAAAATTATATTTAATTTCACATTTAAATAAACCTCTTCCTAATTAAAAACCAATTAATCTCAAACTTTTAGTATAATAGAAATTGTACAAAGTTTAAGAAATAAGTAACTTTATTATTATTATTATTATTATTATTATTATTATTGTTATTATAACATTCGCTACTTATTAGTCAAGGCGGTACTATATTCACAAAACCACACCGTATCTTCCTCAATGGCTTATTAGAGCAGGGGTTCTGAATATTTTCTAGTGGCGTACCATCTTATTCAACGCATGATATTACATGTACCAGTGAGCAAATTTTACAAATATTTTGTGGTAAAAGGGTTAAAATAAGTATTTCCTACATTTATATTAATGAATGATTTAGTTATGTATTGCATGTAATATTAAGAGTTAAGACATTTATTGGAGAAAAACTGTTCAATCTATTTCTATTCAATGGATTGTTCTGTGAAATATCCTAAAATTATTTTTTTTAATGTTAAAATATAGTGAATGAATACATACACAACGTCGACTAACATATACTCCTGATATTGGTACTGGATTATTCAAGACTTAAATCAATTGAAGCTATTAACTTTACAAATTTAACTAATTTATGACTCACATTTTCGTTTCATTTCGAAGGTTGGGCCTGTTTAACTAAATACAGTTATTTAATGTTTGGCTTCAATTGACTTAATTTTAGTCTTAAATCGGGATAACATTCAATTTATTTCCTTGCTTGTTTTTTTATAAAAATTATAGATGAAAATCCACGTCACAAACCCGTACAAAAATTTCACAACTTTTACTGAGAGCATTGAATATTTGTTTTTTCTTGCCAGTAAAATGTCTATTAAAGACCTAATTTTGATCATTCGCCTGAAACTTCCCTCATACAATTACTCCATCAATTCATCTTTCTCGGAAGGGGTCAAGGTTTGGTAAGGCCTCAGAAATAGAAAATGAGTCTGTAATCGAAAATTCTGAATCCAGGTTTTCAGGGATGTGTACATTGAAATCTGCGATGAGACTCCCAGGGTGCTTTTTAATATTCACTGCCAGTTGAAGAGGAATTTCATTTTTTCACTTAAGAAAGCATTCAACAGTGGAAAGGGCGGTATGTTTCCAGTTGATTTCAAGCTTAGTTTTTTGCTTAAGAAGCTTGTAAACTCTTGTTCAGCAGGTTGAGGTGGCAAAATACATCTGCCAAGTAAGCCAACAGGGCAAGCCACAGCTCATTAGTGAAACAAATGAATATTTGTGGTTTGTAAAACAAGTCATTGATTTTATTTGCTAGACTTTTGCGTACCACCCAACAGTAATTCACGTACCATAATGGTACGGTAACCATAGGATGGGAACCCCTGGCCTAGAGGTTAATAGTGTAGAATTGGTTTTGATATTATATCTGTAAACCTTCTCGAAAAGCATTCCATCCAACGTGTTCATTTGTGTGTTGCACATTCTGTACCGCTTTATGTTTTTGGGATTCTATGTTGCACTTTATAGTCTTTCACTGCTGTGAAAACTCCATTTTGACACCTTATAATAAACATAATTCTTCTTCCCCACTATCCACATTCCATTTGCATAAAACAAAACTGCCAAAGCCACCACCTTGCACACCTTAAGTTGGTCTCTCTAAGGTTTTTCTTCATGCCCGCTTGTTTATTAGTGATAATGTCGCATGTACTGCTGAAGGGTGTGGCAAATTAACATTTTTGAAAGCTAAATTCGTTTGGTTTTATATTTCATATCTTTCTTTTGACGCAATCACTTTAGGAATTTCAGTGTAGCGGTCAATCACGTCAGAGGCTTCTTACACGTATTTTATAATGACATTAACCTCGTAACAGGCAAAACAGGATGAGCTTGAATCTGTCACTCAGTGTTGGAAAGGGTATAACACCTACGCAGTACTTTCTTATTGATTGATATAATTCAAATCTAAGGCGGTAGGACACCATATTTGGTATAGTTTGTCACAATGTAGAGATCCCCCTAGGCAATCGTAAAACGATACAACGGGAACCACAGCCACGGCTCGGTCTCCCTCTTTTTGGTCTTTGGTCGTTGCCTGCCCCTGGTCTTCGTCTTCTGCCTGTCGTCTTTGAAGAACGACCTACTGGATACACCCTCGGCATTACGACAGATCCTTAAAAGGTAAGGGCCCGTCAGGGCTATCACTTGTAATCACGATTCAGATTGGGGACTTGTCTCCTATATAATAAATTGAGTTGACATGGTACTTTGGGGTTTGTCTCTACCATCACCCTCCTAAGTAGCTACCCTCTAAGTCACAACTTTAGTCGTGACAATAATATTTATTAAACAGTCTTTCAAATACTGAGACTCTAAAATATTATTAGAAAGCATAGTTTTACTTATAGAATTATATCAATAAAATCCAGCGATTTCTTCTGGAAAAAATAATTTAATATGCTTTTCATGTATAATTTATATGCTAAGTTGTTAATTGTAAATGATGCCGTTCTCAAACATAACAAGTAAATCGTCATCTGACTTGAACATTGAATATAGGAATATTTTTCGTTATATCTTAAATTTTATATATAACATTGCACTATTTTCTTAAAATGTCATCCATACGGTGCTAAATAATGCATAAGAGAACTCATAAGTCATTGGACAATTGTTTCTTAGTTTTATTCTATCTTTGTAATTTTTCCTCTTCTTTTACACAAGTAGTGTCCAACATTCTCTTAATACGCTCTTGGCTACTCAATTAATAAATAAATGAATACATTCTATGACAGAAAATTCTTTGCACAGTGATGTACATTCCAATCAGTTTTATATGTTAAAGCACGTACGTGGCGTTCCAACGCCTGAATCGTATATTTCTTAATACACAATTTCTAATTTCCCCTTCTGTTACATCAAAATGCTTCATTATTATATTACTAAACGGAGCGTAGATGAACTAATTCCATTCCCGCAGGCTGAAACATTGTTCTTCCATCGCGTAACATAAAGCTCATCAGCCTGAAGTTAATTTGTTTCATAGTTGCTGATGAATAACCAGGTTGTACAGGTGCCATTACCCAGTTCATTACACGGAAAGTGCTTTGCAACGTGTTGCAGTGGCAATGTGGAGTGAAAAGAGGTTTGTACTCGCTATGGACTAAGAGCCACAGTAGTGGTTTCATTCTGCATAGATCTATCCTTTGTGCCCTTTCATGCTATTTGTGCTTTCTCATTCCAGTTAAAGCGTGGCCTGTCAGTATTTGCTTGTGGTTTTCAGTTCATCACTTCACATGAATGAAAAGATAACACTGAATCACTCGACCGGCAAAAACTTACTGCTTTCTGCTCAAAAGGCTTCAATATACGATCCCGCCAATGAAGCGGTTAATCGGAAAAGTTTGCTGCTCTCCACTTCATCATCATTGAGCCGTTTGTCCAATGATCTGCTATGTGAGAAAACATGCTCATAGACCAAGCATTCTGGTATTTTATGTTACTTCCTTGTCATTGTTCAAATAGAACGTAAAATATTATATAAAATAACCAAATATGTTGAAGCTGAGGGAGTGAAAACTGATATATATCCCTTTCAGAGCCAAATAATTATTGCCAACCACCTTATGGTTTTATAAAGAAGTAGGATTTCAATAAAAGTAGCAGTAGTAGTATTTACTATTTCAGTTAAATGTTATATATATATATATATATATATATATATATATATATATTAATGAAACATAAAAATAAAGAAACACTATTAACAATGTAACAAATTAACACTAATAATAAAGTAGATAAAGATAAAACACAGAGAAAGAGTCACACTTGAAATTGCTATATTTCGAACTACTGCGAATTCTTCAATGGCAAGAAGCTATATTATTAGTGTTAATTTATATATACATTGCCGATCACATTCGCATGGACCACCACGGGTGGCCGAGGGCCGAGATCGTTAAGGCGTGGACTCGTGAGAGGGAAGTCTGGGGTTCGAATCCCGCTAGGACTGTCCTCCCTGATTGGGGGTTTTTACCGGTTTTCCTCAGTCCTCATAACTGGCAAATGCCGGGGAGGTACCCTAAACTTAGGCCTGGAACGCTTCCTTCCTTAAAAAAAATATCCTTTCACAATATATAATTTCATTTCATGAATCATCAGTGTTCACTGCCTGTGGTGCCTTAGTAGTAAAAACGAGCGTTAAACACTTTAAAAAAAAAAAAAAAAAAAAAAATCGCATGGATCGGAAGACCGTTTGTGCTCTTGTAAAATACTTATTTCTGAAATTAATTCTCACAAAAGAAAATAACAGTAACAAGAAAGCAGTCACACACAGGAAACAGACATATACACAAAGTTCTGATAATCATATAATTTTTCGTATTATTTATCTAAAATGTGTATAGAAAAAATTTGTCCCTAAAACTACGCATTTCTTTCAAGAAAATGTTCAGGTTTAGTCAGTTTTGTCTATTTACAATTAAGTCCCAACATGCCAGCCAGCCTCCTCCTAGTGGAAGTCAAAATTGAACTCGAGAGAAATTTTATCCTAGCATCTTCTATATATATATATATATATGCTTAGCCAAAATGTGCACCCAGTCTTCCGGTTCCGAGCATAATGGGAAATCCTGACTTTCTCGTCAATAACCTTATGTACCTTTCAGCCTCCCAGTCTAAGTCATGCTATTCCCGACCTCTGCTGTATACCTTGCTCCATGATGCAGGTCTCTTTACCCCATCTGGTTTTAATTTTGCTCTGCAGGTCCAGAGATTACATCTCCATCTCGTTTTTTCATTATTTTTCTCTACCTGTTTTGAATACCCTTCTGCCACACAAATATAGTTTAAAATTATTTTTGACATTTCCCGCTGTACACCCGCTGTCCACCATTTTGAACAATGCACCAATTGTTTAATTGGGACCGGTAAAAAGTATGGAATACAGGATGAACATAAAGATTTTATCCATTTTGTATCTTAATTCAGCAATGCCGTCATCCATTTTAAAGCATTGCGTCCAGCGTTCGCATTCAGAAGAAAAGATGTTTGTGATCATTACTGCCTGAAATCGGTGCACATGATTTTTGAATTCGAGTCTTGAGGTCGCGAATATCTCTTACTTTGGTTATGAACACTCGTCAATTGAAAAGCTCTAAAGTAAACAAGTCTAAGAACGTCAAATTAGGTGAACATGATCAACGTATTCGAGATGAATCTGTTGGGAAAATATCGGTAAAGTATTCTGTCGCATCCAACTAAAAATGAAGGGGTGTTCCATCTTGTTGAAAGGCAATGATGTCCACAATGTCATCCGAAAATTCCTAGTAAACTCCTATTGCACCTCTATGATTATTTCTATTTGTTTTATTAGATTCTTTTTTTATTATTGCTATCTTTATTAATATTTATTTTAGGGATTTATTATATTATTCGTTTTGGGAAATCTTTTCCTGATTATTTGTTGCAATTTTTAATGGTAATTTCTGGCAAACCCCACAATCGAACACTGACAATATTCACTCGTTTCTCTAAAACAGCATTCTCTGGTAATACCTGAAATAAAAAATACAAATAAAAATAGCATAAATGTTTTCAGAACTTTATAACACAGCACTTTGAAATGGTTGGTGCTTATGTTAAAATATGATACACACACACACACACACACACACACACACACACACACACACACACACACACACACACACACACACACACACACACACACACACACACACACACACACACACACACACACACACACACACACACACACACACACACACACACACACACACACACACACACACACACACACACACACACACACACACACACACACACACACACACACACACACACACACACACACACACACACACACACACACACACACACACACACACACACACACACACACACACACACACACACACACACACACACACACACACACACACACACACACACACACACACACACACACACACACACACACACACACACACACACACACACACACACACACACACACACACACACACACACACACACACACACACACACACACACACACACACACACACACACACACACACACACACACACACACACACACACGCGCGCGCGCGCGCGCGCATGTATTTCATTTGCAACTAAACATTATTCCATGAACATGTATCGAAACTTGTCCATTCTGTATTTGCTTGTAGATTATAAGTTCCAGTTCATTCATTTACTCAAGCCTTCAGCAAATGGTCAAACGTATATAATTCACCTGGTCCAGTACACAATAACACAATGTGTTTTGCTTCTTAAATTATGCGCTAATTAACTACTGATAATACATGGAGAGATAATCAGACACTGGATAAACCTGTTTTACAATGCTGTTTATCTTCCTCCTCTTCCACAAGGTATAGACCTGTCGATCTGTTCCTCCTCATTTAAGAATATCACTTCAGGTTGTTCTTGGTCTTCCTACTTGGCGATATCCTCTGAGTTAATATTTTATTGGTTTCCATTCCTCTTTCATCCTTAGTGTATGCTGGTTCATATTTTCATTTGCAATTTTTTTTTCATTTAGATTATATATTTAGCTGATTTCGAATTTCTTTATTTCTTTATATATCTAGGGAGGTAAATCCAGCTACTGCCCTTAAAATTTCATATCTGCGGTTTCTATTCTTTTCCTGTCTGCTCCGTTCATAGTCCAGTTTTCAATTCCATATGTTTTCATTAGCACTGACATTATAGAATTTCATTTGTATTGCTTTTAATGCATTGCTCTTTAATGTTTTCCTTATTGTTTCATTTAATTTTTCTTAATTGTTTTGTTTATATTCAAGTCTTCGTTTATACAGTATGCTACATTAAAACCTAGATATTTAACCTAGAAAATTGTTAAATTATTTATTCATTAATATCTATCTACATACTTTTCTCTTTAAAACCATTTATTTTGTCTTCGTTGTTGAAATCTTTAAATTATATATCTCTGTGATATCTTTTATGTTATTAACTCTTTTCTGTAAACCATTTTCTGTTTCCTCAAAAATAACCTGATCGGTAGTATATAAAAATCTCTTCAACTTGTATTTATTATTTGCATAGTAAAATAGAATAGTTTTTCCACTCTTTAAGGGCTTCGGCTATATACATAAAATAATGCTGTCAATAAAGGGCATCCCGGTTTGACACCGGGTTTATTTCTTCTGATTTGTTTCCAATTCTAGCGCCATTGTTAATCTTAATTCTTGCCCTTTTGTATGAACTCTCAATTTTCTTAATATGAATATTAGGATATTTGGGCAACTAAATTCTTCATTCTTTCATCAGTTCCCAAAGTGTTGGAGTCGTTCTTCTTCTTTTCTATTACTTAGGTTTATTATCTCTCTTCTTTATTCATATATTTCATAATTTTGTAAGCTTTATTTTGTGCACCACGAATGACTTGCTCTAATTCATTGACATATTTATCGCAACCATCTTCTTTTAGCTTTTTCACTTCTCTTCTCACTTTCGCACATTGATGTTTATACTCTTATCCGCTTCTGAATTACTTGTAAATACCGTAAAAACGCTTTCTTCTTTTCTTCTACCATTTTTTGCATTTTTCTCTCCACATCCTCAGGCCTTCCTATTGCTTTTTCTGCCGCTTTTAATATTATATTTTAGGCCATTCCATTCTAGTTTTATATACATATGCTATACTACATAGTGCTTTTATACTTATATGGTTCAGTCGAATCACTGTGTTTGGCATTTGCGTTTTCATTACTAGAGGAAGAAAAATACGCACAAACATGCCTAAAATAAAATACTTTGAAGAAAAATATTTTGAAGAATGTAACTTACAGTGCACAAAAATAAAGTTTGTATGAAGTATTATGTTTTCAAATATTAGAAAAAGATATCAATAATAGGTACATGATCAGCTATACCAATTGTTTTATGCTCTATACTGAAGGTGTATAAACTAAACCATCGAGAAAGTAAATTATTCAGAGCAGACGACTTTGTTTCTTTTATACATTTATTAAGGAACTGCGTAACTCAAAACATTTGGGACATTCTTATTACAAGAATATGTTAATATCTCTTTAAAATTTGTTGAAGACGAATATAATCAAATGGTTAAGTAAAGTCATCGAAAATTACAGCCATTAGACTTTTTTCACTTTTTGGGTGATAGAACATTTTGAAAATTAAAAAGCATGCAATGTGAACTTGAATAGATTTGGTATTAAAGAATCAATATGTATACGTTGTTTCGCGGATATTTAAGCCCTCTTCCATAAATAGCATCTGGAGGAAAATTATGTGGGGTTTTTAGTAGCACTTATCGCTCGTTTTAACTACTGCGGCATCGTAGGCGATGGACACTGGTTATACATGAAGGATAAACAAAGGATTTTCTTACAGGAAGAAAGTTCTCTAGGCCTAAGTTTAGGGAACCTCCTCGGTATTTGCTATTAATGAGGAAAACCTAGAAAATCCTCGGTCAATGACTGGGAATCGAACCCCATACCTCCCGATCATGAGTTTACGCCTTAAAGACCTCGGCCACTCGTGGAGGTGAAAATTCTGATGAGTTTTTCTTTAGAAATTTCAATATGAATTAGTAATTTCTCTTGCCAATTTATTCGTACATAAAATAATCGCTATCATCTTTACTAATATAAACATTTTAACTTTTCCATTAGAAATGTTCCACGTAATTTTTAATATTCTTTTTCATATAACAAATTTTGGAATATTAACCAGTCAAGGTGAGTTCACTGAAGCTCCACACGCGTACGGCAGAGGACAATGAGTTGTTTCATTTTCAAGCTTGCACCCCTGTTAGGTCAGACCATATTACACTAGATGACGAAGATGAAACAGAGGAATGAAGGCACCGATAGAACAGTTGGTGGAATAAATAGCAGGATAAAATGGAATGTCAATCGTTTCGGACGCCACTTAACGCTACAGTTGCTGGACTCGAACCTGCTCCGCTTGGGTTGAGTAAGCGAACTATGGAATTGCGCCAAAGTGTAATAAATTATAAATGTTAAATGTTTTAATGTTGATTAATATTATTTTATACCATCTGGTAGCCTCATCGAGAATGTTTTGGGTTTCTTGTCAAGCAGTGAAGAAAGTGCAACCACTTCATTCAGAGATTGAAGCTACGTGTCCTAAGTGGATGTGAGTGTGCAGATGAAATGCTGGGGAAAGGGTCTTAAATTAAATTAATCTAAACCTACTAACAGGCCACGGTCTCCATGGAGACCCATCCGACAAAGACAGATCCCATGATAAGTACAGGAATCAAATCAGGACATCGCAGTAGTAAACAGGATCTTTGAGCAATATACCACGGCCTGGTGGCATTAATAATAGTAGTAGATATATTTTTACAAATTTAACTCTCCCATGTTACAAGGTTCCTGGAACCATACTGCTTTCCCAATACATTAGGAAACACATGAACTTGCATAAAATCAATATTTAAATCTTAAGAGACAAACAATATATATTAATGAAATAAATATATAATAGAAAAAATAATTTAAAAAACCTAAATAATAAAAAAGGAAAAGAAAACAATACACAGTAAATAACTTACACTCCCTCATATATATGTACAAATAATTGAACGTATATGTCTCATGTACCCCCCCCCCCCATTCACCTTTCCGGTTGTCTGTCTCTCCCGAACTGAGCTGTATCCGTTTGTTTAAAAATTTACCTACTCTCTCCTCCTCCTTCCTATCTGTTAGCAAAATCCAGCACTGCCACTGCCCTCTCCCATCGTTAATATACGTAGCCGGTCGGTGTCTCTCCATTTTTCTTTCCACTTACACTGCGCCAGAATATGTTCCTAGTATTCTTTCTCCGCACATATAGGACAGATTTTCGGATCTTCTCTGTCTGTTACTTTAGTCATCCACCACGCAGCTAACCTAAACCAAGCCAGCCCCTGTTTGCAGAGTTTGACCCCTGTTTCGATGTAACGTTCCATCCCCCAGCCGATTTTCAGCTCAGATTGTATCTCCAGCGAGACTTTTTCTGCACACTCCTAAAGAATCAGCTGCTAATAATGTCCCTCAAGGTTTTCCTCCAAACTCTCTCCTGTTTCTCAGCTATGTGATACAAATGTTCCCCATTCCTATATTTTCCAGATCCCTTCTTAATTTTGAAACCTAGGTTTTATTCCTACCTATCGCCCTAATGGTCTGATCTCCATGAACCATTTTTAGCCAGTACTTCACTGCTCGGACCCTGCATTCTATAATCATTCTATAATCACTCACTCTTAAAATACTTTCAGAAGAAAGGTCCAATTTCTGTGTTCGTTTCCAGCCCCAAATTTCGGCCTCATAAATCATTGTAGATCTACTACTGCCTCATATACTCTCTCCAACAGCCCTACCGGCAGATCTGAATTTCTGCTTCGTATACGGAAAGTTTCCGTGGCTTTCATATTCGCTTTAAGCTTCATCCTACGAATGTGTTTGGCTCATCTTCCATTCATCTATTTTGTAACAGTATTAGCCAGAAGTTACACTCTTGTTTAAATTGAATCATGATCTTGAAACAAGTTACGGATAAAAACACGTATACCATACGCATTATATAGTAAATGTGTATGTTTATTTTTATTTTCAAACGAATGAATAGATCTATAAAAGTTTGTTTACTAGGTAGGAGAAATATGCGGCGTTTTGCTACATGAATACTGTGCGTTAAGATTATGGAACATGAAATTATTACGGTTTTGGAATTCAAATCAGCACAAATATCAACTATGTACAGTATTTTATTGCAATTTCAACTCTGCAATTATATCTTTAAAAAAAGTACGTTTTACAGCAGAATGCCATACAAATAAACATGACTTAAAAAGGTCCTTTCATACAAGGTTGTAAGGTAACAAGGGTTGAAAGATTGGGTAAAAAAAAATAAATTGAAAGTAATAGTGGAGAATCAAGGCCGATTACTTGTCAATGCTGTAGCCATTGTTTATGTGTTCTAGAATTTGTATCTAAAATAATAAATATAAATGATTTTCAAAAATATACTGTAAGGCGTACAACTTTTTTTAAATTCTCAATGAAAGGCAATTCAAGAGATTAATTCTTGCTATTAAGTATCCTACAATAGGAGACTACTGAATGACCAGGAATTTCATAAACACCTAACGAACGAGAGCAGCTTACGGAAATGAGTAACTTAATAAAAAAGTCCGTTGGACAAAATTAGAATCATTGCAATCTATTAGTGTCACAAAAGAAAAACCATATTTTTAGGATGATGATATCATTGAGATTACACCACAAAAAATAAATGGTGTGCTGTTAATTAAACGGAATATATGACCACTGATAGACAAAGCTGTAATGTCTAGATATTTTTAAGGAATTTTTAAACCTTTTAAAATGTAATGATTTTTATGAACTGGTCCCTTGAAATCATTTTTACATTCACTAAAATAGAAATAACTCAATGTTTGGACTTTGTATTTAAGAAGAGGTTCATATATTTCAATAAAACAGTAACATGTTACTATTCAGAAACAAATACAATATATTAAGAAAATATACACAATCAAAAATATACAATCGAAAATTTCATCAATTTTCTGAAGGTTATTAGAGCGCTCTTAATATACAAATATAGTTTCTACACATATATTAATTTAATAATTCACAGTTTCTGTCATAACGAAATATTTGTGTTAAATATAAAACACTAGCATCGTTATGAATGTAGTTTATATACTGAATTAATTAGTCTTTTTTTAAACAATATAGAGAAAATTAAACGCCAGAACTCTTTTTTTAAATTTCCATTTTCTACTATATTTCCATTCCTAATGGCTCGACTTCCCTTTTTTCAGAAACTACTTTTATTTTATTTAAATAATACATACCGAGTTTCATTGCGAAAAAACAAATATTGGTACCTATAGAGTAATTTTTAAACTTTGAGTTTCAGGTAAACCCCTCTCCTAATAATCCGATTTCACTTATTTTCATAAAAAATATTTTCTTATTTTATATAAATGGTACATGTTGAATTTTGTTGCGAAAAAAACAAATGTTGGTCCTGCTAGAACGATTTTCAAATTTATGGTTACAGGTAAATCCCTACTCCTAATGGCGTGCTTTTCCTGATTTTCAGAAACTTTTTTTCTTCATTTTATGTTAATGAACAGAACTTTTGTTCCGGAAAAGCAAATATTGGTGCCGCTAGAGCGATTTTTAAGTGTTGGGTTTCGGGTAAATTCCACTCCTAATAATTTTATTTCACTGATTTTCAAAAACTATTTTTCATATTTTATTTAAATGGTATGTGTCGAGTTTTGTTTCTAAAAACAAATATTGGTGCTGCTGAATAAATTTTTACATTTTGGGTTTCAGGTAAGCCCCCATTTCTAATCATCTGATTTCATTGATTTCTCGAAATTATTTGTGTTTTTATTTTAGTGACATATACCGAGCTTCCTTCAAAAAAATTAACGTTGCGGCTCTTAGAGCTATTTTTAAAGTTCGTTTTAATCCCTTTTAATGGCTCAATTGCCCTGATTTTCTTAAACCATGTTATTAATTTATTTTAATGAGATAATCCGAGTTTGGTTGAAACAAAATTTCGGCCGCGAGAACCAGTTTCATTTTTAAAAAAAATCGATGTAGGTGAATTCCCACCCCCATGGTTCAATTTTTCTGGTGAACAAACTCGATGAATTATTTGTTAACTGATGGCTTTATGCCGAGCATCGTTGAGAAAAAACGAAATTGCAACCAATAGAGCGTTAACGGGGGGTGGGGAGACACACACACACACACAATTTTTTCATTGTCATTTTCGGTGCCTAGCAGGTAGGATCGATCGAGACTTGAAGAAATTTTTCAAAAATTGCTTAATGTGTGCAACGGCAATAGTGGAATTCGCTAATAACAGTTGAAGCTACTTAGCACAAAGCACAACATGAAGAATATAGCCCAACTCGAACTATACAAGCTGAAAATATGGACAAACCAAAATATTATGATAAAAGTTGTTAAGCCGGACAGAGAGCGATCTTTGAAAAGGAAAGTAGATTTATTACCATGCTTGGTCGATTAAAACAAATTTGAAAGCAAATGAAAGTTTAATGTGGCTAATGCTTGCAACATACAAATGGTGTTAGATTTGGTTTGTTTGTTGCTCTTGAGCGAATATAAACCATTTGTAGGAAGCAATGTAATTCTTAATACAATGTACCCCATAATCTGTTAATAAACAAAATACATTAGCAGGTATTTGGAGAGACTGTAACGTAAAATTGTTAATTTTTCTCCTCCGAAAACTAAATTATAGCTTTAGAGTGAGTGTCCTTTGTCGATAGTAATGAAGAAAAATATGCAAACTCGATCAACTGGCCAATGAAATACGAAATAGAACATAAAAGTATAAGGTTCACGCCTGATCATTACCAATACAATGCAATAAATCTACTCTGAAACAGGTGAAAAGGGAAATCATTGTTAAAACATTACCTCCAAAATTTCAGACCAGTAGGAATGTAATTGAGGATTAGGACAAACTAAATTGGTCTTATGAAACTCAAGAGAAATTGCGAAACAAAATTTAATGAAAGATCGGAAGTTTAAACATTGCAAAAAAAAAATTAACGGGGCGGCAGTGACACAGGTGACAAAATTTGATGGCTAAGAACCTAATAAAAATAAACACGCACAAATAACTTTGTACCTGGAGTAGCGCTTGAAAAGTGTTATTGGTTACAAGCCGGCATTGGTGATACTGTTTCGTGCATTTGTTTAAGAATATACTTTTAGAATATCCTGTAGTTAGTGATAAGTTAAAAAAAATGGATAGCTGCTTAACATAAACATGAGATATTTCCTTCCCCCAAGTATTATCCATACGGTTCTACTGTTCAGATAGGTAGAATTCGGAGGGATTGATGCTTTTCAGGGATTAACAAGCCACTTTCATATCCTGGCAGCAATACTTCTATTCACTTCCACACTGTATCAAATACTTACTTTTACAGTCTGTAATGTCTTGGTGCACCAGCCACGCATCCTTTTACGAACGGTAGCAGAGGGCAACGGAGAAAGCCGAGCCCATGACTATCGATGCGGAGAAATTGTAGTGTTAGGTACTTCAAAAATACAGGCGGATTTATGACTATATCGGTGCATAGAAGTTGTACTGTTACTTCAACAAACACAGGGGGATATAACAGTCGTAACGCGCAAAAGAAGCAATTGTTTGCCAAGCCTAATTCAAGGAATGACTATATCCATGAGAAGAAGTGGTAGTGTGACTTCAACAAATACAGGCGCATATAACAGTCGCAACAGAAGAAGCAATCGCATGCCAAAAATGACTTTGTACGAAGCATGTTAGTAGTTAATGACATTCAGTACACAACGGAAAAATACATGTAGCAATATAACACCCAAAGGAAATGATAATTATACGGAAAAAGCATGCACCTCAACGGTATAACTTTTGCATATATTCCGAGGCATAGAAGAGACGCGGTGAACAATCACTAGGAATTCTCCACTGTCAGTCGCTGCCGTTCGTGAAAGGAAACGTGACTGGTGCACCAAGACGGTACTGTCCGTAAGGATAAGTTACCAAATCTTACATGGTATCACCTGAGCAATTAGTGTGGCATAAAGTTCGCTTGCTGCGAACCCGAAATGCGACCTCTGTTTATTTCTGGAAGAAATAGAATAATTTTGCCTCTGAACTTTCATAGCGTATCTTTCAGCTCCATGTGACACAACTACTTTGGCAAGAAACAAGTGATTGATGCATAGGGACTGTCAAAGAATTTACTTTAGCCAGCTATACATTTCGCTGACTGAACTTCTAAACTGAGTAGGTTTGAGTAATACAGCAGCGATAATTTATCAGGTAGAAGTACTTTCACATTCTCGAAATTTCATCTCACGTAATGAAAAAAGCTACAAACTTAGTCCTGAAATATGGATTCTCATGACGATTAAAGCTTCCATTTTATAGAAAAATGAAACTTGACTAAAATGTTATCCCTTGTTATGATGCGAAGATAAAAATATTAGGTTTTTTATGTGTGTTTCAAAATGCAATAAATGACTAAACAATATATAACTTTCTTAAATTTTAAGGGCATGTATAAATGTAACGTTATATTGCTCTAAATGTCGCTGCTTGCTCATGGCACAGATCAATATGAACTTAAAATTCATTTCTTGGATTCCATTTTATATTTAAGAACAATCTGCTATTTACATAATGAATATTCGTCTTATAAACTAACGCTAGAAAGGATGAAAGTTTTTTATTTTCAGTTGAGTATACATAATGTCATTAGAAAAGATGTCTAGCTGATGAATTTTAACCGGATTAATGTTTTCAATGACTTTATATATTTCATGAATACTTATATTTTAAGGCTAATGAGATTCAAGCGGTAAGTACAGTTTACTATGTTAGCCCTGCCCGGTATTAATGCCGAATAACTAGGGCGAGAGAGATTGTGTACCTATCAAATTGCTCAAATTTTACATTTAAGATAATTTTATTAGTTTTACAATGATTTACTAATATTAATGTATATTATAAAAGGTATTTAAACTGAGGTTATTATATTTATTAAATATAGGTGGTTATTTATTTTATATATTCGCTTTATAGGGATGCTTGTTGAAAAAAACTAAGAGATAATTTCAATCAAAAATAACTTAGCATTACTCTTTTTTTCTATTATATGAAATGCATTCATTAAAGATGAACGTATCACGCCGTAGTCTTTTGGAGAATCAGCACTAATTAAGACTAATTAGGTAGCAATCTAATATTTATTACTCTATGAATATATTAAATATGCAATATTCCATTGCATTCTGTAATTATATGGTTGTACTGGGAGGCTATCTTCAGCAATGCTGCTAATGTTTTGGTATCTTAATTGAGGTTAACGAATGTTTGTCACGAAAACTTCTTTTCGGAGGCAGTGAGATAATCGAATCGAAGTAGAGGTGATGGAATGCATTAATATTAGCTTTTGTTTCAAGAAGGATTTCGAAGGTGTCTGTAATTTAATAATTAAATACAAATGAGCATTTGAGCTTATAACAACAGTTCATTGTAAAATTATTTATTTAACTGTTAAATAAATTTAAATCACAATTTTACTCCTTTTTATTTATTCCTTTGATAGATCCCTAATGAATCGAAGTAGCGATTATAGGAATTTAAAAAATTAACGCAGGAGAATAAACTGTCAAGTTATTAGTTTTTGAGCACCAAGCTTTAAAAATATCGATTAAGTTTCATTCTGATTTGTGAATAAGGTGACAATGAGACCGTGCATTAGCTGAAAGGCGCTCGCGTGCAATTATTACAAGTAATATCACGAGAGGTTCTGATATTGTTTATAAATTCGCGAAGCTAGAGAATATCTGGAAATCTCAGACCCTTGAGTGACATTTATTAGGACTATTTCACGAATAAACTCAGAATTTAAATATAGCTCTTCCAAACTTTGCCTACAAAGTTTTAATAAATGCACATTTGCAATTAACCATTTCAAGCAATCTTGCGACAGAAGTATGCCGGCTGTCAGCAATGCCAATAGAGAAGAACAAAATACGGGTTTAGTACTATTTCATGAATAGAATAAGAATAAAAGTGAAAAAAAGCTGAAATTTGAGTAAGGAATATTAACACATATAAAATGAAATACTTATGAACCTACCTATTCAGAAACCGTGAGACTGAAATGTACAAAAGTCGACTATTACAATCGCTACCTTTAGGTTTTCTAATGCCAACTGAGGAAAAAAAAAAGATAACATACAGTGTATCTATTTTTCTTTATATGTTGCGGTTTGGAATTCCCAATGATAAGATCAATTTGCACATTTGAGGCTTGCGTTTTGTGTTGCCTATGTGTCTTGTCCAGTTTCCGTTCATAGCTAAGGTGACTCCCAAGTATGTGAATTTCTATAACATTTTTCAATGCCTTATCTGCATACTCCCACCTCTCTTTCCTGCTGTACGTCAGTAATGGCTGGTTTAAAAAGCTACCAGTGCTACAACAGGTCAGGGGTTAAAGCCCCAAACGGAGTTAAAAGTCCTTGAGTTTATTAATCCTGCAACTGCATACCTTTGAAAAAAAAATTCTCACATTACCCTGTTGCCTTTCCAAGCTTCTGCAATGGAAAACACTAGACTTTTAATTCTTTACAATTCTTACATAGAAGTTAAGGCTTATAACACACATATACAAATAGGATTTATATTATTAATTACAATGTCAAAATATGATGAATGGGTTTACCTAAATGTACATAATAATTATATTTCAGTGAGGGTGGGCAGTAAGGGTTGTTTCAAATTATGAAGTAAATTGACACTAAACATCTATATGTATCGACTGTTGAGCATCCAGTATCGAGAAAATTTGGTATCGACCCATCTATATAAGCTTATATATTATATATATATACCCAGCAAATGTGCAAATCATATCAAACTGAAAATTTCACGCCCACGCTAAAAAGCTATTGTTAGTTTTAGGGATAAAAAGGGGGAGTTTAAACAGTAGCAGGAGCAAAAAGAGACTTGGAGTAAAAACCTACACTTCTGAAGTATTTGTGGTTAAACTGCATTTCGATAAAAAACGCCAAATTTGCTCACAGATAAATTAAAGCACAAAAATAATAGGAACTGAAGTTCGAAATTACAACATTCATCAAATTCACTATCCCTGATGCCTAGTTGACTAGTTAGGCTGATGAAATATGCTTTAAGTGATAATTCATGGAACAAAATGAAGAGAAAAAGCAAGCTGTGTATAAGAGGCTTTCATGCCAACAAAAATTAAACTATTTTTGCACATATATTTTATGCACAATTTGTAAGCTTTATACATATCATCTCACTTAACTAGGTATTCCCATATTTATGTGTAATATACAGCTGAAGATAAAATATGTACAAAAGTTATTAATAGAAAGGGCATCGAAAAGTGGGTGAATTTCAAGATTAGGTACCAATAGTCCGTTGTGGTGCTACGGGCTTGAACTCCAAAGTGCAATTACGATTATGAATAATCAAGATAGCAGAAATCATAGAAGCTTACTTTAAACAAGTAATTTACTCTGTCAAAATGGAGTATTACTTCAGTAGATGGCATTAATTGGAGTTGAAGTACATAAAACTTTCATATTGTAGGTGCTGCGCCATTTCCATTGAGTGAAAGAACGTAACTTGTGGTTAGACTGAGGTGCAGCCTGCTTACTACTGCTGCTCTATCAACGACATTGGTTTGTATCTTACAGGTTATGAACACACGTTACATCGCAACGTAGGTAAAACATTGATCCGTATAGCACCATATTGATTTCCGTTTACAATTCCATTACCATAATAGTTCTGCACTTGTATTTTTTTTAAAGAGTACATTCTTCCCCCCCCCCCTTTCTTTTAGAATTTTTCATATACTACTTGTGCAATAGATTTACATTTTACATCTTAGGCTTAGTATTTAACTGACATTTTTTAATGTTTACCTTACACTTTTTACTTTATTCAGAACTAACAAAGACGATCTGGTTTCCTGGCATACTTTTGATAGGAAGAAATCGTTAATAATTTTGCACATTTATCGCATTACAAACAAACAAAATTCTCTGTCAACTGTACGTAAATTTGAAGAGAACTTTGAGTAGTGTCTGCTGTGATTTGTTACTGTCTAACCCTTTTACCAGAGGTCTTCAATTAAATAAACAGTCTGCCTTGTAAAGTACTTCTAGCTCTTCGCCTTCATTAAATCATAACCGCATGGGACGCCATTCAGCGACAGACTCTCAGTCCAAATTTACGACTCTTTGGAAAGTCCTTAATCAAGTTCACATTGCTGCCTGTTAAGCCAGGTACATACACACCAAAAGAAGAGCTCAGAACAAGAAATAGAAATCCTTTCACATTCATATAAACATAAAAAAAGTTTGAACAGGACTTATTCACTAACGTGATTCTGTATTAAATTATATATTTTAATGTTTTAACACCAGCAGATAAGATAAAACAGAGACGAAACCTATGGAGAATGACTGTAGAGAAAGAATTTTATTTTAGTTTAGTTTAAGGGATTTTTTGTGTTTAATTTATATTGTGAAAAATATTATATAAATTCTATGCTGTGGCAACCTGTAAAAAACTGATTAAATATTGTTCTGTTAAAATAATCCCACAGATCTTAAACGTTTCTAAGACTGAACCGCATGTTAAATGAAAGAAACGCGCAATTCCATCAAATGTACTGGCATAAAAAAGAAATATTTTATTAAAGTGTGTATTTCTTAAAAATTTCAAACCAGCAATATTGAAAACATGGCTAATATACATGTACATAATGTATATACATATATTATGTACACAGTAGATATCTGTTTAATATATTTCAAAGTTGGACCGAAAAACAACAGTAATGTGTCGTATGATGTTCTGTAAACAGATGTGACCGTTATACATTATAATAGCGTTGCTATGTGACAGGTAAATCAACAATGAACAATGAAGCCAAGATTATCGTATGATATTCTGTAAACAGACGTGACTCACATTACGTTATGCTAGCGTTACTACAACAAAATGGAACCAAGATTATCATTTGAACAGCGGAAAGTAATTTTGAAGTGGTATTGGAAAACCGAGAATGTTTTAAGTTCAAAGGAAATGGAGACGTGTGTACAGAACAGAACTGCCAACGCAGTAACAATTGTACGCATCCGAGACAAATTTGAGACTCATGATATCGTATGCGATGTTCACAAGGGTAGATATGGAAGACCTCTCACAGCAACAAGCCCCGCGTCCTCGGCTATGATTTTGGAACGTTTTGAGCATCACCGCGTAAATCTACAAAGCAATGTGGAATGTGGACGTGAAACTGGGATTAGCAGAACCATATTATTAAAACAGCAAGGTTGAAAGTTTTCATCCCAAGACTTTTTGCATGCATTAGATGATGACGACCCCGAAACGGAATGTGTTGCAATCGCTGAGGACACTTTTGCAAACGTTGCTCAATCAATAGCTCAACGTACTCAGAAGTGTATCGACATCGATGGTGGGCATTTTGAGCAACTTTTGTAACTGTAAAAGTCTAAGATGATTAGTGCTCATCATTTTCTGTTTGTGTGAATTCAGTTTTATTGTGTTAACACAGTTTTTTCTTTGTTTGATATGTGTAAACATTTTGGCACCCTCTGTATACATGCTATTGAATAGAGGATTATGAATCGCCTTTTGAGGACTGAATTATATATATATGAGCAATTCATTCCTTAAATGGCGATTCATAATCCTCCAGTAGTATAGAAACCTGAGGGACGTTTCCGGGGTGTGTTGAATCAAATGAGAGAAGTGTGTGGTTCCATGTTTGGAAGAGTACATGGTAGCTATTGTTGGTAGAGCATCAGCTGGGAGGTTGAAGTTCCGCATTTCAAATCTTAGCCGTGACCCGAAAAGTTTAAGTGTGTCTTCATGTCCAATCTATGTCCTACACATCGCCAGTACAATTTCCATTATTTTATTTGTTATGCGTTTATTTATTCAAGTGTTTATTATATAACTTTACTATAATTGACGATATCTTTTTCTGCAACATAAACATGAAATATTCCATCAAATAAGTTAGCCTCAGTTACGCACGCACGCACGCACACACACACACACACACACTCTCTCTCTCTCTCTCTCTCACTCTCTCTCAAGGGATCTATTTGAGTATTTTCTTGCTGGAAATATATGTCCGTAAATTTCTTGTTACCGAGCTAGAGGAGTATTAACGATTTTAAAACACTCGTCGGGTTAGATGAAATTCCGCAGAACAGATCTCAGGGCATCTGTTTTTTCGGTTGCGTTTTGGAATATCGCTTGGGTTCGGTTTTTAACATTGTTTATATCAGCATTAACTTAAAATCTGCTTACATTTAAGTGGTAAAGAGATTGCATCGCATATTATACAACAACTTTGTGGTTCCTACAAGAGGTGCCGGCAATCTCAGCATACATCGGGACATACTAAAGTACCCGTTTACAATCAGGAATTTCAGGCTATTGTAAAATGTTCAACTTTACGTACCCAAAACTGGCAGATGCATTAGTTTATGGTGCTGCTTGGGGAAATGCGAATAAGGCACGAGATTTTTTGCTGAGCTTTATCTAAGGAGACATGTGCCTCGTCACAGCAGCTTTGCTGCCGTACATCAACGACTGCGAGAAACAGGAACTTTCCGGAAACAAGCCCACCGTTCGGGAGTTCAAAGAAATATAACAGTGACTTTAGAAGAGGGCGTTCTAAAGTCACCAGACAGGCTCCATAATTCTCAGTTTACAAGCACAAGATCAATAGCTCATGCCAAGCTACAAGCCAGTTTTCGGTTGTCAGAATTTCGCGTGAACAGGAATTATATCTCACTCGAGTTCAAGCATTCAGGCCAGATGAATTTCCACCCCGACTGCAGTTTATCCATTGGTTTCTTCATAAATGCATTCATGGATTTCTACAGTCATATTGTAGCCGGACGAGAAAGTATTTACATGAGAGGGTATGTTTAGCACATATAAACGTCATATTTGGGCACAGGAAAGCCCTAGAGCTATTAGAGTTGGAAATTACCAACACCGGTTTGCAGTGAACATCTGGGCTGGCATTGCTAATGACGCCCTCATCGGGCTCTATTTACTCCACGTTTGACGGGATACATTTACCTAAAGTTTTTACAGCATACTTTGCCAGAACTTCTGGAACATGTTCTTTCAGGAATATTCCACTAAATGTGTTTCAAGGCGATGGGGCACGCTCATTATTCCGGTGACATAAGGAATTTCCTAAGTGTAACATACCCTTATTGCTGGATCGGTAAAGGAGCACCGACATTTTGGCCAGCCGGTTCACCAGCTCTAATCCCTTTGGGGATTTTTTCCTTTGGGGCTATGTTCAGACTCTTGTGTACGAAAGTCGGTTAATAGTGAAGAGGAGCCGATGGCCAGGATCTTCATAACCTTTAATGCTATTTGTGATAAGTCAGGTGTTTTAAAGAACTCGGCAGCCATTACAGGATGCTATGAACTATTCTCCGAAGTCAACGGTCGGCATTTTGAAAATCTTGTATAATCATTTATGCACTTTTACAATTCTTGTTTTGTTATTTTAGTTAAATTAAATAAATATTCACAAATTACTAAGTCAATTTAAGAATACCTGTTAAGCATGGTTTATAAATAAACTTACGCTGCTATTCTTATTCCAAAATTCTCCCAATGCCTTGCAGCACAAGATAACAAGGCATTACGACATACGTTTCCTGTAAGAGAAAACTCAAATAACCTCCTGACACACGCCTTAGACGAGTTGTTTGGTGTTATTCTGACCCACTCTGTATATATACACATATGTATACAAATATATACACACATATTGAATGGCTCAGAAATAAATAAATATATATATATATACACACACACACACACACACACACACACACAAAGGAAACCTAAATACGAGGGCTGCAGTATTAGTAATAAATAGTAGTGGTAGTGGTGGTGGTGGTGGTGGTTCTTTATTGTGATACAATTTTCTGAATTACACAATTATTTGTTCCATATGTCTTCAACTGTATACAATAAATTCAGTTTAATGATGGGGGGAGTCGCTATGTCACATAAAAATCTTAACTTAACTGCGATACATATTCAGAGGGAGAAAAAAGTATTTACAGATATATGAACGGCAACAACTTACTTATAATTTATAGTTATACAATTTTAACAAAAATATGAATTGCTTCTAGCTTTGTGCACTTTGCGAAAAATGTTTCATATTTACCAACCACTTTGTGTGATTCTTAAATAGAACCCCAGTATGCTAACCGGCTTCCCATTTTTGTAAACATTTTATGGAAACAGCTTTTTTCTTCAGGTGTTCCAGTGCGCACACTTGGCCAGAATAAGCACTTATTTCTGATCCCCTCCACAAAATGAGCATATTTCTGCTACCAACACTGACTCAGTGTAAACCAGGATATTCCTAATCCTGTCTTTCTCCCTAGAATGATCGTATACTTCCTTACTCCGCTTAATTTCATTTCATCGATAGGCTCAAGAAAACATTCGTATGACATTCTGCCTCTGCCGGCTGATATCTGCTAGATGTACAATGTTGCTAATGAATGTTTGAAGGGCATTAGTTCTCAGCATGTCTAGAAGTACATAGTCGCTCAATACTAGAGCACTGTGCACAGACAGACGAAAATGAAGCTGTCAAGTAGAAGAGTAAATTTTGGATTTCCTAAAGCTATGTCATCTAAGTGTGAGCAGATGCATGGATTAAAATGGAGTTGCGATAGAGAATATTATGCTTTTCTTCAAGAACTATGAAGCAATGAAATCTTACCATATCACCCGGTGATCCATTAGGCGACATGGATGGATGTGCAGGTCGTCCTGTCCTCCAAGTGTATTAACTGCTGGAAGTGGATCAACGCAGACGGGAGCTAGCCGCAGAAGTCACACTACATGTTGTAATAGGTCGCTTGTCATACATAACAATATTGACTTAGCTAAGAGTGTCCAGATGTGCAACAGCGGGTGGTAAATGCTACAGGGAATTATATCAAAGTCTGATTATGAATATCTAGCCGTTACTTTCTTTCAAACATTTGAATTTTACTTTTAACAAAAAGTGTATTTCGGTCTTACACTGAATCTTTAAAAACCACAAGCACTATACGTTCATATCGGATGCAATACATTCCAACTCTCTAAATAATATTTCTACAAAACATTCGAATTTTGAGATTACTGACGGTATGGTTGATCTCATTGAACTTGTACGCATAGCTTTCTCATGGTATTAGTTGGTCTCTTGGACATTCATGAGGCCTCTTTGATTAAACCACCTCTTCATGATCAAACGTGTACTAAATAGCAGTCGTTGTGAAATTACGCTCTGTTCTCAAGGTACAAACACGGTGGCATCATATTTTCAGGATGGTGATATGCTGAGGACTCCATCAATTTCCCATATAGCTCCAATCTAACACAATTGCTATGCATTATGAAATACATTTCCGGATCAACTCTTGTGGGTTGTTTTGGCGACTTATTTCACATGAATGGAGTAATCATGTTTGAACAAAATAATGTTCAGATTGTCACAATCGGCCATAACGCTTACTCAGAGTTGGACTTGGAGCTACCAAAATAAAAAACAAAATCTATGGCAGGACTACGTGCATTTTCTGTAGTATTTCTTGTACAATATTTTGATACTTGATAATATATACCGTAGATATGTTTACTGTACAGGTATGGTTAATACATCTAGTCCTAATTAAATTACATGATACGCATCACTCCCTCCATATCACTTCTCAATCAATATAAGAAATATTTTGAGCACATATATCTTAGAGAATTGTCAGCATGTTTGAGCCTAAATCAGTTTCCAATCGTATTCAATACATTTTAGATATTTTTAATGTTAACCTACATGATACTGTTGTTTGTAAGGCTTGAAAACCCAAATAATTAACCTACATGTTTTATTAAATTCATGTATAAAATCATTTCATGATGCAAAAATCTTTAATATTTCTCTTCAACACACCAATACTATTGTTTCAATTAGTAGGCTTACAAATGTGAAATGAATGAATATAACTTTGTCTCTACCATAGTTAAAGTAAGAAGTCGGTTCTGGTGGTGTGGGATAACCATACTTGCCTCGTAAACCCAAAATCGCGGGTTCAATCCCTGCCAAGGTCGATGGATATTACCAGGTGTAAAAATCCTAAGTAAGGCTTCCTTCGGAAGCGAAGTAAAGCCGTGGGTCCCGTGTCGCACATTTACGGCACGATAAAGAATCTCAAGCCTGAAAGAAGAGCCCTCTGAGCAAAATTTATAGGCCGTTTCACGCCCTGAATTGAATGGGATGCTGATGACTTGATATGTTAAAGAGAGCCCTTAAATAAAAGAAATAAACAATAGAAGCAAGAAAATCTAATACATACACGCATCCCCAGAAACAGAACGTTTCATTTGTTGCACTTATTATAGGTCGTTAGCCTCAGCTATGCACTGAGAAATAACTAAAGCTATTATCACTTGTTAAAATCTGTCCTTGTTTGAGAAATGAGCCCTGAACGCTGTTTAGGTACACACCTATAGACCTCTCCAGTTTGTGTCACTGTAAAAATCCTCCTTCTCGATCAACAAAATTGCTTCGGCTTTAAGTTACAATATTGTCGAATTGAAATATTAATGAGTTATGAATTGCCTCTTTATGTACCGTACCTTCATGGGAAAGAAAATGGTAGTTGTCTGTAAATAACCAGAAATACATGTTCATAAACCATAAGGTATAGGGGTAAAAAAAGAAATCAATAGCTTTATAGGAGGAACAACTTGACTCTTTCTTGTCCTAACTAAAACAATGAAATGGAAAAATGTACCAGCAATGTTACAACAACGCAGCCTTTCTCGTAGCGAATGTAAATTAAAACAATCCGAACCCTACACCCACAACGACGCTCAGTACATAATGAAAATGGCACAAACAACAAGTTTAACTGCAAGCCTATTTTTCATTCTTTCTTTTTCATATCTACACATACATTGCCTGATACACAGGATATGAACTTGTATAGTATTAGCTCACTCTCATAATTAACAAAATAAAATTTTGCAAAAATTCGTTTTGTTGATAAAAATAGTTCCACTTTACGATCATTTACACGTATTAAATAAATATGTTATTCTTTTACTCTTTCAACAACTTTCGTTTACCGAATACAGTTATTTTTTCTCTTTTCTAATGAACACAATCACTACAGTAAAATTTACTTCACTAAAGATAAAGATAGCCTAGGAGTCTCTTAAAGGGCAAAGACCTCCTAACAAGTAGGAAGAGCTTGTTTTACTCCTTAACATGGGGATCTATCCCATGCTAATTGTTCGTATGCTATTTAAGATATGATGTCTGTTTTGTTCCATGGTACACTGTACAAATGCCGCTCCAAAGATTTCCATTTTTATCTTCTTCTTGCTACTCTTGACCAATCTGGACCTGCATGTTCCTTGAAGTTGATCAATCTGGACCCGCATGTTCCTTGAAGTCTGTCCATCGATTCTGGGCAATTTTCCTAGCCGAGTGTGCCTTGTGGAGTACTTGTAGGTCCCCTTGTTGTCCTGCAGAAAGCAGGATATGCGCAAGAATGGCACATTTAAATTCAGAATATTTAAGTATTGTAAAATAATGATTGATTTGTATTAGTATATTTAACCCATTTACAGTAACCATTTACTTAATATTTTGTGTACAGATTATTTTATGTGTCTAAGAAATTAAATTATCAAAATGCTGATATTATTTTACAGATTATAGAGAACACAAATGTATTCTCTAAATAGATAAATATTACATTTGAAATATAAGAATGCAAGTTGGTAGGCTAACATAACATCAATGTAAATTATAAGTAATATGTACATACAGTTATGTGTGTGTGTGTTTTTTTATAAATACATACTCATATTCAGAACCACCCCCAACATTTATATCAAGTTTCTCTTTTCATCCCATTCCACACTCAGTGCTGCAAGAAAACTACTTTCACATTCCTATAGAGTTACATTGAAATACACTATAAGGCACTTATAAAACTTGCAGCGATCTGCAGGAAAACGAAAAGGAAGAGGGGAAAAGATATTGTTGCCTCTCTATTTCCGTATTTGAATCTTCTACTACGTAACACGGAAATATGTTAGAGGTAAAAGCTTTTTTCCTTAACTCTGCCTTTCGTTTTTGCTTATTGAACCATTAGAAAAGCAAGGCTATAGAATAAGGTTACTTATGTTACGTGGTTTTACAATTACATTATTAAAGGAATAATGGAACTTCTGTTATGTACATATATGAAACGTTACACTTCAGAACCCCTTGTATTGTAATAAAACTATCACATTAGTGTTTTTTTACCAAAATCCCAAAGTTGTGTGTTGATATTTTTTTCAGAAGCTATTCGTACATGATGAGTGCATGCATTTTTAGATAGATACTAGATATATATCTGAAGTGTAAACACCATCATGAAAATAGTAAATATAATATGTCAAATGCATTAATTAATATAAATTAATGTGACATTATATACACTACCTTCATTGGTAATTGTTTAAAGACATTTTTGTACAATAAAATAAAAACATGCGATTTTATATTCGGGGAACCAGAAAAATGTATAAATTATTGTGTTATGTGAGTGAATTTTCAGGTGAAACCTTATGCAGAAGTCCATCTCATTATAAGCATTTAGCTTTCAAACTTAATAACTTTGTTTAATGTATTAAACATATTTCTGAAATACGTAATATTTGTGTAACACATTTTCGCATCATTTTGTAAACTTTAATGAAACGTAAAAATGGTGAAGCAGATTGAATTCTTACAGTTATTAAATACTTTATCGCATATATTTGGAGCTCGAATTAAGTTTTAAAATTTTTAAAAAAAGTGTTTTTTCTAGACGGAACGAATGTATTCATTAAATACGGTGTTTTGAGGGTGGAGCTCTTTATACCCCGACTTATTTACTATAATACAATCCACGAAAAACCGCTCCCCATCTCGTAAATGAAAATGGACTTTGTGTAAATTTACCTTGTCTAAGCATCCATGAATATCAGTAATTACAGAAAGCTTTTGAATCTAATCAACTCACCGAATCTGGTAAACTACTCTTTGTAGGCAAATTAACTTCAGAAAAAGTTTCTGCCGAAACCTCTCATTTTCTTAATGAAATCGGACGCACCTGTGCCTCTGCTATTGAAACTCTTTGTTGCAGAGAATACGATTTGAAGGTGAACGCTACCTTACGGCATAAAAACCCTCCTCGTACATACGCAGACGTTGGAATAGCCACTACTTATGGGCTATAATGCAAATTTCTTCCTTTTTCTTTCCATTTTCTGTCAGATTTCTTTATTATTTGTCTCTCCATGTCCTTGACTATATGCACAATGTGGTTCATAGTGGCTGGGCTAATGTTTCGTAGCCACTTAGTAGCAGCAGCCAGAACGCGTGCGCACACACACACAAAACAGATATACATACAATAATTCTAATATTCAGGTAATTTTTGGAATTAAATATGTGCAATATTTATAGAATTTTCTTGTTCCTAGCACCATGTATTTGATTTTAAAAAATGTCCAGCTTTAGCCAGTTTTGTCAATTTATAATTAAGTTCCATGCCAGGCTTCTCCTCCTACTGGTAGTCAAAAATGAATTCGGGAGAATTAGCACCTTCTGTCTGAACACACTCAGCCAAAATGTGTACTCAGTCTTCCGGTTCCGAGCATAATGGGTAAATCTTTCTGCTGTCCTCTTCAATAACCTTACGTGCCTTCCAACCTCCTAGTCTAAGCCGTGCTATTCCCGACCTCAGTTTAATGCCTAGCTGCATGATATAGGTCTCTTTACCTCAAGTTTTAATTTCGTTCTGCAGGTCCAGAGATAACATCTGCATGCATCGCGCTTCTATTTCCTTCCGATTTAAGTCAGACAGGTGTCTTTTGACTTTTATCACTACTCTATCCTGTTTTCAATACCATTCTGCCAAATATCTTTAAACTCATTTTGACAATTCTCCTCTACATCCGCCACCCCCATTTTGGACAATGCATGTTGATTAATTGGTGCCTGTAGCATATTGCCCTCAGGGTTTTTTGTTCTTTAATTATTCTTAGCCAGTGTGTAATTGCATTTATTTTACTGTAGACTGCATCTTCCCAGCATCCCACCTCTTGTAGTACACCCCACACCTAGAATTCACTTCCAGAAATCTCATTGTAATTTTTTTAGACCGTCTATTTTATTCCATCTTCAAACCTCGCTTCCATACAACATTGACTACCTAACATTGCCTAATAGATATTTTTTATGCTTTGACTGGCATATCCGGTATCCGCTAGCAGCCTCAGTACCTCAGAGTTCACCGTTCCCCTTGTGCTTGGTAAAAACTGTGTGTTTATTCCATTTTTCACACATGTCAAAAGTTATTTCAAATTAGTCAAATTGTTTAACGGTCTGGATTACTTCTCTCCCATATGTTCATTTTTACAGCTTGCCGTAAACATGGCCATTTTTATAAGAGAGCTTAAGTTTTAGATGTATTTACGAGTATGTACCACTGTTTACAACAATCTTGTTCTGCGTTTAGGTGATTTTGCAGGCTTATTACCGTCCTAGAGAGAATTACAGTATTTTTGATCTGCAATTAGCGGTACATCTACGAGATATCTTCATTAATCATTACAGTAAGGATACCATCAATAAACAAAGTAAAGAGTAACGGTGATAATATACAACCCTGTTTAGTCCATGCAATTTTATTAGAAAAGTATCTTTTTCGCGTATGCGTATATTAAATGTAAAATAGTTAACCTACTTTTTAAAATGGATTGCATTTAATTTTAAACAGGACATTCAAAATACATTAACAGAACCAAAATTAACTAATCGTTAATTTTATGAAAATGACGCATTATGTTTTATATACCAATTTTAAAATGCAAATTTCAGCATTTGACATATTCGTAGCCTAATATTAGAAATTGACTCGAGAAAAATCGGCCACGCTAGAGGCTGGCTTGGCATGGCCGGCCCCTGTTTCATAGGCACCCATTATCACTAAGTACTGTGACGCACAAAGATTAATAAGCGCAAATATAATATTTTAAATAAGTATACAACATACAATTCTTTACAATGTAAAGGGCTTCCTTATATAATATGATTAATTATTGATTTAAAAATTAAATCGCACACTACTAAGAATACAACTGTATTCTCAAACAAATTAAAACAAAACCTTAAACTAATTACTACAAAACCTACAACACCTTTATTTTCTTGTGTTGTATAGGAAATGCTAATTAACAATATTTTGCTGAAAAACATTTTTATATTTGTTTATTAGCTTCCAAAGACGAACGACTCCAGTATTCTTTAAATTGGATAGGATGGATCGAATACTTTTGTCAATTTTGATAGTTATCAGTTGCTTTTCAGTTCGTAGGTTTCAACCTATTTTATCCCTTACTTAGTATGGTCACTATTGAAGTATATACTTTCGTTTGTCATTTCTTGATTAAATATGCCAATCCTATAAGAACTAATGGCTAACACGAGTTAAAAATCTACAACAGGCTAAATTTAACATTTCAGAAAAAATGCACAGTTGGCAATACTACATGAAAGTCCTACTGTTAGCAGGGAAAAGGTTCATGAATGAATATATATATTTCTTTAAGCTTCCTTTCCTTCTTTGTTTTGTTTTGGTCTCCCTCCCCCCATTGGGCCTAAGGAAGACTTGCAGAGTTTGTGGCGATAGTTACGCTTTGCGAAGCTGGTAGTTGGCTGCACAGCACATTGTGTGTGTTAACAAAGGAAAACATTTATTTAAATACAACTCAACAATAAATGAGGCGTTAAAAAGAAGTTTAATTGCTGCTTTAATCCAATAGATTACTGCTAAAGACTTAACGAAAATAAGGCAGAACAGTTCATTAAAACAGTTAAAATCTTCCGGGGGGTTTCGCCGTGGCCTGGAAGATTTTAACTGTTTTAATTATAACACCGGCCGGGAAAACCTAAAAAATATCAAGGCAGTTCATGTTTAGCATAGAGAGGAGGATATTTGAGTGCTGCTCCAAGCTTTTGTTGCTGAACATACCTAAAGTGAAAGAGGCAATAAGTAATTTACTTCGACAATGTATTCTTAACGATTCCCGTTTTTGTACACATGGAAAATTAATATTGTGTTGAATTGTCTAAACCAATTGAGCTGTAACAAACATTCACGTTTCGAGCAGCATAAGGAGTCTACCATCCATGAAAAAAAAAGTTACAAGCAAGCATAAAGTGTTAACTCAACCGTTTATTTCACCTTTTCTGAAAAGTTTTACGCTGGGTCTTTTCAATATCAGATTGTATGAGGCACTTTTGTCGGCACATTTGCCATGGAATGTGCTGAAGGACAAGACTTTCCACAGTTTCCGTGAAAATATTAGTGTTGGCAAAGTTCCGAACTAGTTTACTTTGCGTACGAATTATTTGAGCCACTCTTATGAGAAGATACTGGACACAGTAAGATGTGGCTTTGTGTTGACGAGAGGAGGGACAGTTGTGGCTGATACATTGCCAATGATGTATTCGATATAACAAAACCGGGGAAACCGCATCTGGCCCTTTACAAAGAACTAGAACTAAAACCTACTGTGGCACTTGGTCACTTATGTTGAATACAAGTAAAACGACGATTATGACCTTCAAAATTGGAACTATTTATAATGAAGCGGAGGTAAGGACCTATGCAGGACGACACTAGCTAACAGGAAGAATAAGCTAACGATGAATGGAAGATGGGGCGAAACTTAAAGCGAATTTGAAAGCCGCGGAAACTCTCCGTATACGAAGCAGAACTCCAGAAATGTCAATAGGGCTATTAGAAACAATATATGGAGCAGTGGTACGATCTACAATGACTTTTGGGCCCGAAATTTGGGTATGGGAACAAACAGAGAATTAGGATCGGGTGAGGACCGGTTTTCTGAAATGTATTTTAACAGTGGGGAAGGGTACAGTTTACTGTGGAACCCTTAGGGAAGTGGCGCCTATAGCGAGATTATAGAATGCAGGATCCAAGCAGTGAAATACTGGCCAGGAATTGTTTACGGAAATCACACACTAATAAAGCGATCTGCTATCAGGAGTAGCTGAGAATGGGGGGAAATAAGATCTGGGTTTCAAAATTAAGAACGGGTCTGGAAAATATAGGAATTGGTAACATTTGGATCGCTTGAGGAACATTAATAGACAACTGACTATTTCGGTGTGTGCAGATGGGAGATGGAGCATTACATCCAAACAGTGGTCAAATTCTGCAATCAGGGGTTCGCTTGGTTTAGCTTAGGTGCGTGCCAAATGACTAAAGTAACAGACAGAGAGTTAGGAAATCTGCCCTATATGTGCGGAGAAAGAATCTTGGGAACATATTCTGGTATGCTGCAAGGAAGGAAGATTGGAGAAGAGATATCTACAGGTCCCGTTTGTTAACGGAGGAGAGGGCAGTGGCAATGCTGGACTTTGCTGGCAGATAGGAAGGGGGAGGAGGGAGTAGATACATTTTTAAATAAAGTGAGACAGCTTACTACTACTACTGCTACTAATACTTCTATATTCTATATCTATACTTCTATATCGTTAGAGAAGAAAGTAAAGATGAAATGTTTACCTTCTTCCTTAGCAATAATATTACTTACGTGATGAAAGCAGAAGAGGCTCTCACAAGGTTGTACGTAAATATGATTCACGTAACGTTACTCATGTGTTACTCGGCTGGCGGAAGAAGTAAGAAAAAAAATTACCAGAGTAAATGAAATTATATCATCGTTCAAGAAAAGTTTCTTAAATCACCTCGCATTCAGATATTCAAAGAGATGCTGATAGAAATAACGCTCCTGTAGAGCCAATTTTCCTGGTTTTCCTGCCAGCAAATTTGTCGATAGTTGATTTATGTCTGGAATCTGTACAATGAAATCTTTTTCTACAGAAAGCATCATATACTTCCTATATTTTAAAAGCACACTTGACTGCAATTATCACTTTTAGTTGTCTTCAAGTTTTTAATTTCAAGATTTTTTTCAATAGTTGCAAAGAGTGCAGGTTTTATATAGTATTCTCATTTTCTTTAGATTCAATTAATATAAAAGTTCACTTGTTGCCATTCATCTACTGCCTACTTCTAACAAAATAATTATCACTGTTGGAGAGTGTCTGCTAATGTCAGCACGACAGCATTTTAAAATTGTTTAATATTGAAATAAAGGCAGATCTAGATAAAGTTTTAATTTCAGTGCTTTCACAAGCCAACACAAGACATCTGCTGTTTGGCATTATTCCACACTTTAATTCTAATATTTATAAAACTATAATAAAACTGTAGTAACATCTCTTAGCGAGTCTTGAATCCTCAAAATACGGTAGATAAATAACGGTATTTATTTTACAACTATATACATTCAATTTTATAAGATATACACAGCATGGCTCAAGAGGCCATACATGCTACTACATAAAACCGGTGGACAATGTAGCTATACGATAATAATATTTACGTATAGCTGTTAACACTCAAATAATTATATTACGTGAAAAAACACAACTTTCTCTTTCTTTCATTACGTCTGTACATCACAATTATGCATTGTTTATGCACACAGCTTATATTTGGGTGCACTTTACATAGAAATACACGCAGCTTTCTTCCTGTGAAAACAAGTCCCAACATGCTAACGTGTCCTATTTCAGTATGTAAACTTGACTCCAAAGTCCTCCAGCCACTGCCAATCTTCCAGGTTTTCACAAAGAGGGTAAGTTCTATCGCCTGTTTCATTGGTTATATTTTGTACTTTCCCATCCCCCAGTCTAACATGATCGGTTCTGAAGATTCGTGTTATCTATGTATAACTCCTACTGCAGTTAACTCATTACTAAGCTCCAATGATGCCCCCCCCTCTCTCTCCATACTGCTTCTATGCCCTTCTTGTTGATGTCAACTAGTTTTCTTCCATCTTTCCTCCATGCATTATTTCCCCCGTATCTCTTATACCCATTCCACTTCCAAATCCCCTCTTTAACCCTTCTACCCAGTAACTAGGGTTCCAGTTTCTTACTTGATTGAAGTAGCAAATTGCCTTTAGTGAAGTTTATTTTTTATTCAATATTCTTAGGCAACATTTTAGAGCCAGGGTTTACGATGAATGGTATATAAAAAGCTCCAAAATGTCCTTAAAACACCACAATTCGCAGTACCCCTCCTTAAGCTGAGCATCCATTTTAAGAAATTATTTTGAATTTTGTCTAACTATTCCACTTTACCCTTCCCCATATCTCACATCCATAACACATTGTCATGTCCTCGTACATTTTTATCAGACAAAATTTATTAGCAGTCTGTGATGGGGAAATTCTGAAATAATAAATTAACCATGCTTGAAAATGGAGAAGTAGTAGGGAGCTATACGAATGGTTTGGAGAACCAAACAAAATATCCTTAATTAAGAAAGTTACATTAAGAGGTTAGGACAGGTAGAATGTATACAGATAAACTACCCAAATGGCGTTTATGAACATCTAGGAGGAGTAAGAAGGAGAGGAAGACCTAGACTCCCATGGTTCTAAGATTTGAAGAATGACTTGAGAATTGGTTTGAGAAGTTGGAGATAGCTAGCACAGGATGGAAATGAGTGATTTCAGTTAATTGAGGCTGCCTAAGGACCTTCATGGAATGTAACACCAGTGATTAATGAGTGGAAATAACTGCAAATTTTCCAGTAATTAATACATTTGACTGGGTTGCCATTAATGAACTGTTTCAATATAATTATCTAATATATTATTCAATTTTATAATGCAACAACAACCCATATACATCGTATAAAGCTGGAGGAAAACATTCGAAGAAACAATTTAGAGTGGGTGATGTTTCAGGTGGTGCAAACGCATGACGCTTATGGACAAGAAAGACCGCTTTCTCTCACTTCCCCTATCAAAATACTCCACAAACTTAACTAGACATTGGTTTGCACCGTGACGGAAAACAAGTCCCCTACAGATAATTCCCGCATATCAAATATCAGTCGTAAGATCAGTCGTAAGATAGAGGTCCTCTATATGTGTGTGTGTATACTTATATAACGTCTTATTATTCATTTACTGTTGTATAATGCCATTTATCTTTCGTTACGTCACAAAATATACTTAAGAATTTTTAGCGTTCGTTCGTATAGAGTGGTTTTGACAATATTGCAACAAATACAAAATCGCTTCGTTTATCTGATATTTGATAACCGAATACTATTCTGAATCGTCGTAAAAAGAAGAATCAACTTAAAGAATCTTTCTTAAACTTCGCTACTAAACTATTCGTACCCCATCTTAAGCTATTGTTCTCGTTTCTACATCGCATTCAGCTTCATCATACAATTAAAGTGAAATACCGTGCGGTGCGTTTACAAAAAAAAATGTCTCTTCTTATTGATAGCTCTGCTTAACAAAATTTAAACACCTGAAATATAAAAAAATCTAGGAAAGCATGAAAGCATTGGACCTTTAAGGTCATTCAAAAGTACAGACATGAAATATGAACACAACACTTGTATTTCTGACCCGTGTCATTAACCATCCCGAAAATGGCCATCTTAAACGGAGCTGAAAGCTGTATGTTCTATCCATATATTCACATATATCTCGTATAGCTTTCTCTTAGTTTATTATGATATTTTTAAAGCGTACAGCAATTTAAAAAAAAAAAATCTGGCACTGGCTACATTATTCATTGCTATTCTATTGGATGTCCAAAACCCACGCGCACGAAATAAACGTTTATGCCTTTACGCCTCTTTCGGAAAGTAGTGGGCGGAAAGAGGAAGACGAAGAGATATTAGCATCCTTTTCTTTTATCCTTGGCAGCGGTTCCAAGAAATTTGGCCGAGGCTAAGGCGTTTGTGAGAACTGATATAAAACTAGAAGACTATAAAACGAAAACTTTCTATCTTTTTTTCTGCAACAGAGTAGAATTCTTTGGTCATTAGGCTTTGGTACTTAAACATTAGAAATTGTGCAGAAAACAAAATTGACACCAGTTTAGAATTAAAAAAATAATTGGAGAAAAAATGCTAAAAATGAAATAATCCTTGTATTTTAAATAATATTCACGAAAACGGCTAAAGTTTCGTGGAGTTACCGTAAGAACAATGAAATGACAATGACAAATATAGTGAGGATATTTGAGTTATGCACTGGGAAAAATCTCTGATGGGCTGCAGCTCAAATAACATCACTTAGCAATTTCACAGTAAACAGCTGATATTCAAAATGTCCTAATACAGCCCCATCACTGCGCCATATCTTGCTAGACTAGACTGACTAGACTTGGAAACTTAGGATTCGATAGTTCAGAGTACTGCGGTTTCAAATTAGGCAGCAAAAGGTGGGAGCGGATAGAGAACACACAGAAGGCTGCTCTAACAATGTGGCTCGTTTCTTATTTTACTGAGCATTAAGGACAGCACCACTTGCTTTATACACGTAATTAACAAATACTATCGAAAAAGAAAAGTTGGTAAAATGCAGAGTATATTTCGGACCTTGCCAGTTATGGAGACAGTGTTATATGTAAGCTGTGCAAAGTCAAAATAAGACCAAAAATGCCAATATATTTACAGAGTCACTGTTAACACACACAAACATAATTTACATCTACATATTCTTTTCAAGATAAAAAAGAATTACCATTTGAAATTTTCTTTCAAATAAAGAATCGGCATTCTTGCTTAATCATGTGAAATGATAGTTTCGAATATAAATTTTTAAATTCAAAGCATTTGTGGAAAAATATAGCAATAAAATTTCCGCTTCGCTGTGTTCAGTTGTTCAGTTGTGCATAAAAAGGCTATGTGTAGAAGATTGTGAAGAAGGATTGGTCGAGAAAATATTGAAGACAAAGTGCGAGCAGGTCGCCCTTAGAGGTGCTTGCTCCTGAAAACATCGCTCTTGTGGAAGTAGAAATTATGGAAGATCGGCGAATCAAAGTTACAGAAATAGCAGCAAGGCTGGGCATTTCTAAAACAACATTCCTTTGAATTATTCATGAACATTAAACATTAATAAAGTTAGTGCAAGATGGGTGCCTAGACCTCCTCTTTCCTCAGTCCAAAAGCAGCAACAAATCATCTGTTGTCAGGCATTTTTGGACCTCTGTTGTGCCAACGAGAAAGAAGCTAACCGTTGTTACAGAAGATGAAACTATGGTCCTCACTATGCTCCCTTGTCCAAAAGAATCAACGGAATGGCTGTGGTAAACCTGAAGAAAAGCACCGCTCTAAATGTCAAGGTCACTCATTCAACCAATCTTTTGGGACTGTGAAACAATACTCTTCATTAACTTCAAGGAGAGGAACACCACAGTAAATGGGGAATACTTAGCTGGCCTACTGCACAGACTACGTGCTTCCATTAAAAAGAAAGGGCGAGGAAATCTGAGTTAGAGTGTGCGCCTTCTTCACGTCAACGCGCCTGTGCACAACTCTTGTTGCAAAGGAAACTGTGAAGAAATGTGGCATCAAGGAGATCGACCATCCACCCTACAGCCCATATCTAGCTCCCAGTGACTATTTCCTCTTCTGAAAACTGGCGAAGGACCTTCGAGGAAGGAAATTTAAGTGTTACGAATAAGTGATGGATGCTGTTTATGCGCATTTTGCAGACAAAAGATTTCTGTCTATTTTTGGGGTGGGGAAATTGAAATGTTAATTCAAAGATGTGAAAAGTGCATTACAATAAAGGGTAACTATATTGAAAAGTGATATATATATTTTTTTTTTGTCTAAAACCTAGAAAATGGCTAGACCGGGAACATATGAACCTAACCTCATAGAAGAAAATGCTCATGTTTAAACTTAATCCAAACAGTCGGTAGAATGCCTCTGTTTACTTTGCGCTTTACCGACTTTCTCCCTGCCGCTTTTTCAGATCAAGGGTGACTCGAGATTCCCGTAGTACACAGTATAAATGCGTGGTATATCTTATGGTATAGTGTCCTATATTACCATGCCTATTTGCTGCTTTACTGTCATTTTCTGATCCTTATACAAATATATTTTACAGCTCTCTTCGAAAAGACAGCACCTTCATAAAAATACCGTGATACACGTTTAAATCCTTCCATACACAGTTCGGCCGCTTGCCGGCGAGACTCCCTGTAATCGCCTGCATTTGATGCCACATCTCCCATTTTAAAACATTTATACTGCAAATAAAATTAATGAATTCTCTATTCACCCCTCTTAAGAAGAAGCTGGAAGGGTTGCTCATTTTGTACACCGCCTATCTACATCTTCACATTTAAACTCGCCAGTCCTGCTGGTAAATTGAGGACATGTAAATGGTGAATTAACGTAATGATGTAGAATTTTAATTTGAGCAGTTTTGTCCTCGTCTTGCAGATTCTCATACATTTCTGTCTGCTGCGCTGGACGTCTCAGAGGTTTTCAAGGATGCTGCTTTTCACTAAGTGCTTCTTCTTTAAGCACATAATCTTTTTATGATTCTCAACGAACTTTGTGGTTTAAACTTACTCACTGCAGTTTTTTGATAGAACTAAGCCTTATTTTGTTACATGCTTTCTTGCACTTTATGTACGTCTTCAAAATGAATACGCATACGCAGTGAGCACAACACACTACTAACCCGGATAACGCACGACTCGATCAAAAAACAGGTAATAGAAGTACATGACGCATGTTAAAATGGATAAATTAGAAACTACAGCAGCTCTCGTAAAGGTATGGCACCGAACATTTTAAATTTGGCAGCATGTTATCTTCTGACATCCAATATCTCTCTTTCATATACGCAAACCCGTCTGTATAGTAGATCCTGATGGTGTAGTGGTAACCATATTGCCTCCTAAACCCAAGGTCGCGCGTTCAAACCCGGTCAGGATCAATGGATATTTTTCGGGCGAAAAAATTCTAAATATTGTTTCTTCGGAAGGGAAGTAAAGCCGTGGGTCCCATGTAGTACATTTGCGGCACGAAAAAGAACCTCAAGCCTGAAAGAAGAAGCCTTTGAGGAAAAGTTGTCGGCCGTTTCACGTCCTGAATTGAATGGGGCGCTGATGACCTGAGATGTTAAAGAGCGTCCTAAAATAAAACGAATAAAAATAATCAATCCGTCTTGGTTTTCATTGCTTTTTCATTAAAGCTTCAATTATTTAGTGCATTTAAATGCTTTTTCTGCTTTTCAGATAAACTTGTGCAATAAATCCTTTGTTTTTTTCTGAAAAAATGCTTCCAGTTGAAGAAATGAGGGAAACAGGAGGTGTTTTTCAAAAGAAAAGTAATATAAATGCATTTAATGTTGTTTTTTATTCCAACACATTAAATAGAATGCAGCTGAATGTATAGTTTCCATACAAAGTAATGTGCTTACATAAAGCGTCTCCATAATAGACAGCTTTTGATATATTGGACATGTAAAACCTACACATGCGGAAATCAGTCCCCAAGCTAAAAACGCAATAGAGGGAAGTTAGACCGGCAGTCTCTATTAATTACTGTTGATTTGAAATCAACCAATCATATAGCTATTCAGCTCCTTCTGGAGACCTGGCGGAGGTACACTGTAATGCTACCGGAAATATCTACCTCGGTTCACCCCCTGCTCAAACTGATCCACACAGTTCGCAACCGGTGTGGGGGATGCCGTTGGGGTGGGGGGTGTGGAGGGCTTTGGTGAGTGGTTGTTTGCGAATGGAAGGTTTTAAATGTCCCTGTACTCACGCTGTTCTATTTATTTATTTCTATACATTCAAATATAACTATTCATACATTTAAAAATGTTATTTAAGAAGTTATATATAAGGTATTATAAAATCCCAATTATAGCTTTATGTTGTTAGGCATAGCTTATTTTTTCAGATTAAAGATACATATTGAAAACTAATAGAGATTTTTACAACAGATGTACCTTTCCTTTTGAAAATGTTTAACGTAGACACCGTTGTTCTAAAATGTCTTTCTTATCCAAACTAAATGTTTAACGTAAATGAAAATCACCTATTTTCATGGTTTCATGGCATAACTTATGAGAGTAGGTCAATAAGTTGCTGATCTAACCATTTTATAGATATGATAAAAATAAACATTATATTTCACTTTTTCAATTTTCATTTTTCAATACAGTTACCCTTATTGCAATATACTTCTCACATCTTTGAATTAATATTTGAATCCCCCCCCCCTATATAGTCAGAAGTCTTGTCTGCAAAATGGGCATAAACAGCATCCATCACTACTTCGTCATAATTATATTTCCTTCCTAGAAGGTCCGTCTTGAATTTTGAGAAAAGGAAATAGTCGCTGGGAACTAGATCCTGGGCTGTAGGGTGGATGGCCGATCTCCTGGAAACCAAATTTCTTCACAGCTTCCTTTGCAACAAGAGATGTGTGCACAGGCGCGTTGTCGTGAAGAAAGCGCACACCACTACTCAGCTTTCCTCGCCCTATCTCTTTGATGGAAGCACGTAGTCTGTGCAGTAGGCCAGCACAGTACTCCCCATTTACTGTGGTGTTTCTCTCCTTGAAGCCAATGAAGAGCATTCCTTCGCTTTCCCAAAACATTGTGGCTATGATCTTGGTTGACTGAGTGATCTTGGCCTTTAGAGACGGTGTTTCAGGTTTACGCCACTCCATTGATTTTCTTTTGGAAAGGGATCATAGTAGAGGATTAATGTTTCATCTCCTGTAACAATGGTTGCAGAATTTCTCTCTTGTTGCCACGATAGAGCTCCAAACATACCTGACAACAGATGACTCGTTGCTGCTTTTGGACTGAGGAAGGAAGTTTAGGCCCCCGTCTTGTACTAACCTTATTCATGTTTAAACGTTCATGAATAATTCCAAGGGCTGTTTTATGAAAGTCCAACCTTGTTGCATTTTCTGTAACTTTGAGCCGCTGCTTTTCCATAATTTCTCCTTCCAAAAAAGCGATATTTTCAGCCCTCCAAGGGCCGACCTGCATGCTGTTTAATTTAATTTGGAGTAAGTCCTTTTTTGAGAAGAACGTAATAACAACTTGAAACTCTATGTTCGATACTTAGAAGAGTTAATCACTGTAACTGTTATTTTCTCCAATCTCTATTGCGGTATAACAATTCTAATTATGGCTTCCTTCGGAAGAGTAATAAAGCCGTTGGGCTGGTGTAGTAGATTTACGTCACGTAAAATAACCTCAGACCTGAAAGAACAGGCCTCTGAGCAAAATGTAGCGGCCGTTTCACTTCCTGAATTGAAAAGGTTGTTAAATACCAGAGATGTTAAAGAACGTCCTTAAATAAAACTTATAATAATATTATACAGTGTATAAATAGGTGTACACCGAATAATAATAATAATAATAATAATATTATTATTATTAATAATAATAATAATAATAATAATAATAACAATGTATTTTTGGTATTAATATCTGACAATTTTCATGATTACAGTGTTTGAAAAAGGCAGCTGAACTTAGAAGTAATGCGTTACTCGAGTGCCATGATATTTGTTAATGAAGTTAATTTTTTTTTCGTTTTGTGCACTACCCGAAGATTACTCTGTTCAAGACTTTGGAGTAATTTCTGTTGATAGTCACCATACCTTAAAGGGATGTACACTTCATTATTATTAGATTCCTTTTCTAAGTTGACTTGAATGGTTATAACAGTTGTACAATTACTTCATAAACGTAGAGAATATACAGTCTTCAAGAATAGCAGAGGTTTTATAAGGTTACTGGGATGTATGTAACAGGTGTAATGGATTGAAAGTGCTTTAAACAGTTCGGCAACCCAAACAGGTTAATTTGATGTGTTGTTATTGTTATCGTCATAACATAAATGTTTTGTTTGTTGTTTAAGGTGTTTACCGTAAAAGATAAAGCAAGTTGGCGAAACAAAAATAAGCGATTTTGGCAAATTCACCATTCATACATACAAGTAACATGCCTACAAAATTGTATTTAACCAAACCACTGGACAAGATGCTTATGAGTGAATTCCCTGTTAGTATGCTACAAAGATTTGATGATGACCCAGGTTCCATGTGGGCGATTGCCAAATTTGGGGCTCAGAAAATGAACGTGTGACACACGAATACATTCGAAATTCTTTAAAGGTGAACATTTGGTGCGGCCTAATTCATATTAGATTATTTTCGCTTGAAACCAACATCATCTCCATTCATGGCCATGCTACAGAACTTTCTCCTGAGATCGAACGAATAGAAATGGATGACACTGAATTGCAGATCATCTTTTAACAAGATAGGGCGCCTCCTCACTTCACAAATCGTGAGAGAGAATAGTTGATGAATATAACATTTTCTATATTGTTCAAAATCTGTTAAAATGCTGGAAAATAAAATACACCCTCACCTAACACACATTTCACATTAACCTCACCACTCATTCTCTGAGACCTGTATTAGGAGCTATTTTTCCTTGTTTCTTAACTGACGGGAGGGCCCACTTTTGTAAATTCATCGTTTAAAAATTCAGAGATGCTTAAAACATCCAATCGGCTAGTCATTCTCAGTGACTTTATTTCTTCCTGAAAGATTGTAGTTGCTTGTGTGCCTGAATGTCTTAAGACATCTGTACACACCGAATGATGTTGGTGGTTAATGAAGAGGGTGTAATTATTCTCTAATGTTAGTTCTAAAACACAACGTGTCAAATAAGATGAGTGAGCTTTCATTGTCGTGTCTATCAACTTCGAATCTCTCCTCAAATATTCTGGGCATATCAAACGTAGCTCAGAATTAATCCAGTCGCTCTGCGACAATGCCTGTCTATCGATCATTCACACGCCTCCGAATATGACCAACGTTGGATCAAACTTCCCTATAGCGTTTATGCATAACAACGTGTGTGGGCTTCTGCTTTGTCCCAGTCGCATGCTAGCTGACATATCTGACTATTTGCTCGCAATTCATGATGTAGTACAGTCCAAGTTAGTTCTAGTTCAACATCTGGCGTGTTATTCCAACTTCTTATAAAAATCGTTTAGAGAATTTTGTATTGGAAAAGTGCGGACACAAAATATGTTGACTGTCTTTATATTCAATCTGCCGTGTTCGGCGAACTGGAAGCAAAATTTTCAATTGCCATTGCATTCCCCACCCCTCACTTTATCCACAGATACGGAAAATCTACATTCCTCTTAACGAAACAGAAGAGATAATCGTATTTATTTAACTGCTGTTTTCTACCTTACCTTAAATAAAGATTAACGGTCTTTTAATGTATTCAAAAATACTGAAATGAAATCATGACTGTTATGAATCATTTATTGTTTCTTTAAAAACTTTCGAAGGATTTTCGCAGCGGTGTTTGTAATGTATGGGGTGTTAATGGAGGAAAGACTTGGAAAGGATTTCATTTAATGATAGTTTTGAATAATGGTTGGAATCTCAGGGGTAAATTTGATTTCCTCCTCTCCGATGATTGGTTTTCGCTGACTTATACTTTTGCTACGACTGTTGAGACTCTGCTGCTGGATATTTTTATGGTGCTGAGACCATAGGGGAAGGAGTCTAGGAAATTAAGAAGATTTCCCCTAATAAGAAACGAAACACAATTTGTTGTTCAGTCTTTTCCACTTAAATATGTCACCGTTACTTCTTGAAGAACATTTGGTAATATGTATCTCTTTAACACTAACTATGACTATCTATCAAGTTCTAACGCACTTTAATAACTCTAATACTCTGATTCTGAGCTCCACTAAACTCAACTAGTTCTGAGACGCGATTGCCTACTCCTCACTGATAATTATCTACTAGCGATACTCTTCCACTGAACTGAACTAAACTGATAGTCGGACTAGACTCTTTGCACTGGCGTGACTTGAACTAAACTCAGAATAGCATTCCGCTTCTAATGCCCCACGAGACTTGAACTGAACGTAAAATGTATCTGGGCCGCAAAATCACCAGATTAAATAAACATGGCAATATGCCGGTCTCACGAAGCTATCCTTTTTCTTTTAAAATGTCCTTTTAGAAAAATGTAGTATATTATCTTCCATCTTCGCGTCTCTATCGGGTAATCTGTACCCCCTGGTTCTTTTCTGCTACATTATTGGTCAAATGGCTTACGTGACTTCTTGCATATCACCCACATCCCTCACGTATTAAATGAAATCTTTAGGATCTCCCTTCGATAGGTTATTACCTTGTCCTATATTCCTGTAGTTGCCATATGTTTTATTACGCCTATCCTGCTTTACAACTCTCTACCAGAATATAAAATAAACATATTTTTCAAGGACTGTCTATTAGAAATTTCTCCAGGAAATATAGGTTCTGCTTGGGCCATCTTTACAGATATTATTTACAATAGGCAACAGGCATCTCTGTATCCATTGCCAGGTCAGTTTTTATGGCAAGGGTGGATTTGTGCACTCTGGTAAGCAAATAATATCACAAACAATAATTCAATTCTTATACAGGAAATAAAATGAAACCATCATAATGAAAATGAAAAAATAATACATAAAATTAATCAATAACTCTAATTTAATCGAGGCCAGTAGCTAATAAATACCACTTCATTTCTCACATCTTTCTTGTCTGCCCTTTCCCTCGAAATGAAGTCACCATTTCCTTAGCTTCTGGTGGTTTCTTTTTTTTTTTCTTTTTTTTTCTGCAGCCATTCTGTCCATTAACATTAACATCATCATATGAAATATTTTCCTGGGCCCATGACTGAAATACCAGATATATTCATATTAAATATAGAATACAAAGGTTATACATATGCAAAAATTAAAAAGTGAACGTAACAGGAATATTGCAGAACATTTTGTTGCGAACACTGGCCCAACATCTCTAATCTCTAATTTGCACTTCACGATGCAAATAAATAGTAAAACCTAATTTTTATAAGATGATTGTCTTATTAATCTTTTTCAGCAGTTGAGAGATAGATTGTCATCTATACCAATTTTCATATAGCAACTAATTTAGAATACGTGTGAGCAGTCCTAGAACTAGGAGTCTAGAGATATTGGCTAAAGTGGATGTGTCGTTTAAAAAGAACTTGTTTATTTTACAATTCACTATAACGAGAAAATGACTTGAGAAAATAAATACATTATTTATACATTCATTTTTAAAACATAAAACCTAAGTTGTGAATTTAAGTTTTTATCTATCATCATAAAGAGAAGGCGTGTGAATGAATTACGATGTTAGCTTGCGTCCAGGGAAAACGCCAATGAAGTGGCATTTGCAATTTAAATTATTACTTCAGAGTGCAGGGGAATGTATAGTCATCTCTCAGATTTGAAAAGATGGAGAATTATTAAAGAAAGTAATCAGTTTAGGGACGATTTATTTGTTTATTGTTTTTAACTGATTAAATCAATACTTAATATATACTTACAAAAACGAAGAGAAATATTTATAGGTCGGCATACCAACTGGCTTACAGTATATTACTAGGTGTACTACACTGAATAATATTCCATTTGCGCTTGAATAACAAATTGCGGTGCTAAATTGTCGTCATATCGAACACACTGGTAATGCGAATCAAATGTAGGAGTAAAACCTCAAGTGAAAAACGAAGTAAAAATGAACGTTCAGTTGTTTGAAAATTAGGCATTAATACCTATGTTACAACGGAGTTCGCAAAGGTTATTCAAAATATTCCGAAACATATAAATTTTTAAGTACCCCATTTGCTTATTGACCCGGCCTTATGTAAATAATGCCATAAGGCGCGAGCATTTGCACAAGTCTCGAAAGATCGCAGGCTCAACAATGGCAACACCACCCGATTTCAAGCACGTGTGACAATAGGAATACTTACCGTATTTACGCGAATCTAATGCGCACTTTTTTATCCAAATGTAGTATTAAAATGGTTGTACACATTAGATTTGACGGCATATTAGTGCAAATACTTTCCACATTTCGCAGGTAACTTCATTTAATTGTATCGTTTATTACGTCATAATGCATTGCTACAATTGTCGACTTCGTTACATTTGTTGTTGGTCTATTATTGCTTAGAGGGTTTGAATAGTAGGTAGTCACGAAATTGAGGGAAAATGAGAAGAACATCTTATGATGCTACTTTCATTGTAAAGTAATACTTTACAATGAAAAAAATGGTAACAGAAAGGCAATGTAGTCGAGAGTAACGTTCAATTGTAGCAGCAACAGAAATTGGCATATTTGCAACTAAAGCTAGTAGGAATAAATTCACAGGTCCTCGCAAAGGAAAGCATCGAAACATTAAAGAAAAATTAGGCGATTCGTATATGAAAGGAGCAAGAAGGGGCTACCTGTGACTAGGGACACCATAAGAAATAACTTTTTCTTCTTTTACCTACATCAACTGTCGTGACAACAGCATGAGAGATGGATTTCGTTCTACTTGCTCCAAGAGGTAACAATAGTCTAATTATATATTTCTGATCGATTTATGAAGCGGACGCCCTTATCTCTAAGATGCGGTACAACAATATGCCAAATTCTTTTTTCTTGATTTTAAGTTTCCAATTTGGGGTGAGCATTACATTCGCGTAAATGCGGTATCATCCTGTTGAACCCTTTGTATACATACATATATAATAAAGTAAAACCTGCAGACATTTTTCAATATATAAGCTTCTAATGGATATTAAATAAAAAATGCAAAACCTATGGTACTAAAATGACGAAGAATGAAGAAAAGTATAACATTCAGCAGAAACCACTTAAAAGTTTATGTGAATAAAACAATTACTTTAGAAACATGTTTACCCTCGCTATAAAGGACATTTATTTTCTCAGGTTGGTCCAATACAAAGCAAATACCAAAAGTTATCACAACATTAAAAAACTTGGCTAGAATAACTGAGTATTATACATAATTTATAAGCAGTCAAAGTAAGGTACTGCTGGAAGCTGCAGAGATGGCCAGCGACAAGTGCGGGAAGAGGAAGACTTTATCTGCCAAGTAAAATATTACCCATTGCATGTGTATCATCTATTCAAATACTTACGGCTATCCGTTTTCATTTCGTTAACGAAAGCAGAATATTAATAATTGAAAGGTGGACGTTTTAAAATGTATGTTTTAGTTAAGTGTAATTGTAAAGTATTACGTATATTTTGGCCTATTTATCGTAAATAAATACAAATAATGGATGTACCACAACAACGAAAAAAGGGGGAAATGATGCACAGTTAAGCTCGAGGAATTGAAAATATTGATAGTTGCCTGTGATAAGTTGAGGCAATAAAATTTATATTAAAACAATCAAACTTACGTGTATCCCACTATACCGGTGTTTAGTGAGAGCAAGTACCAGGGTAAGTAACCGGCGAGTCTTCTCTGTCTACTCCAGGAAACAGACCGGAGCGTACAAAAATGAACTCGGGTGTTTTTGACAAGAACGAGAATAGCTGCTGCATAGAGGAATTTTATTTAGTGAGAAAGGAAGTTCTTACATGTCCAAAATCTTTGTAAGATATTCGTATAAGAAAGTATTGCATTTTCTTAAGGGTACACTCTCTGAGATGAGTTCTTAAAGAAATGAGCTACAAACTGGAAAAGTGCCAAAATTAAAGGAAAATATGAATTGAAAAGCCAAATATAGATGGAATGATCTTGTATCTGAAAGCAATACGGCGCTTTAGAGAACAGAATCGCACTATTATACATAATAGCACTATATTATGTATAATATATTTCTACTTCTCAATTCTTGTTGTTTTAGTTACATTGTTCCAAGAGTTTATTTTCATTTTAATTTTAATATATATATATATATATATATATATATATTTGTTAATGAAATTTGGGAGGAGAATAATTTAACAATTAGGAAATGCTGGCAAAATGAAAGTCAACCAAGCGTATTGACTAAGCTGAATTCCGGTAACCGTCTCATCGTCGTCCATTCAGAATCCAAAAATGTTTGTGAAGAATTCGTTATTTTTTCAAGCAGTCAAAAACTCGGGAGATTATCGTAATGAATTTCAGAAACTTTGATCTTTGGATTAACAATCAGTATCTTTCCAAACTCCCAGAGGAGAGTGGTGTGGTTATGGATTATACTCTGTAACATCCAGGAAAATAAATTCTTTACGAAATACGCCGTAAGAGAAGAGGTGAAATTATGGCTGTAAAATAGAATTCCTTGTTCGTAAAGATACATGATACTCTGCATATTGATAGAGATTCATAAAGCAAGAAAAAGTATTCCGTATTGATGAAATATGAAAATTACATGACCATGAAGCATTAAGTTTGCTGACACACATGTGTGAATTAAACCCAATTGAGTTTGCGTGGTCAAAAGTGAAACTGTTGCTAGGAAAGAAAAAATGTTAGAGTGGAAATTAATAAGCAAATGCTACTGAAACATACGCTTGTAATATTTGTAAATACACACGTCAGCAATATTAACCACAACACAAAGATTGTAAATGTTTACCGTGCTGTATTGAAATATTAAATCTCTATTTATGATACACATTAATAAGCAGAAAAAGTAATATAAAGTAACAAGTATATGATATGTAGTGACCTAAAATGAGGTGTATGAATTTGTTCAATTATATTTTATTAATTCGTTATTAAGTTAGGAAATGTTAAGCATATTAAGACTGTAGGAGTCAAAAGCGCATCATAACACAAGGATAAGCTCTGTTTACGATGCGTGCGCTACTGGTGAACAATGCATTCCTCGGACGCATTGCGTTATCAGTACATTCTCATGACTAGCCATTTCTCCAGCTCCCAGCAGTAAACCTTGCTGGCATGCGATGGATTGCTACTTACTCGCATCTTGCAGCTGGGAATGTAGTTCTCAGGAATTTGGAATAGATCCGTGTCAGGTAACCAGACTTGGAATGAGCAGCTATGCTATACATCACACATCATTTGATATTGAAGGATCTCTCCCCACGCCTTTAACTCTCTCATCCTCTTCCTTCACACAAACACACAAACGCGCGCGCGCACGCACAAAGGCTGACGTCCACAGAGCTAAAAACAGTGGATAAATCGATGCAGCACTTGGAGTAAGCGCAAAGTTAAACAGTTCTAACGCTTGAATTACAAGATGAACATGAGAAACTAGTAACATTTTAAACACATTCTTTTAGGCACATTGTGCACTGAAGTTTTAACATTTTAGTGTGGTAATGTCATTTTGGGAGTCTTGGGAGTGTCATTAGGGCGTTGTCTGCCTTTAAAACGGAGTCCTTGTGAATAATTTTTGCACATCAAGTTGATCTAACAACTTCATATTAAGTGTGCATTAAAGCATGCATTTAAAGCACACGAAAAATAGATAAATTATTAGTTGGGATTTCCTTAGGTATACAATATATACATTTTAAAACATCAAATACAAGGAATTTTGCATATACATTCATACTATGCATAAAAGTACTTAACGAAAGTAATAGGGTACAATAGCATGAAAAATGACTATCATGAGGTGAAACGAAATATTGATTTTCTTCTTTTAACAAGGAAAACAAAGGAGAAACGAAAAACAATAGTTTTTCTTTTTCTCCATTGCATGACTTCCATCCATATTTTATTTTTTTTTCTTTATTTTTCTGCTCCCGTATATAAAGTAGTGAGACATAATTATTCAGTTATTTATATTAGCAATAGATTTATATCTTATTTAAGAGCCTTAAACTAAGTGAAAATACGAGTATATGCCTTCAGTATCGTAGAATTGAATCAATATGCACCAAGATGATATTAATTCCTATTGCAGAGACCCAGCTACCTATCGCTTTGATTTTTCTGTAAACATTGCTCGTTTTCTAAAATAAAATTTAATGAAACGGTTTGCCATTATTCAATTAATTTATTCTGAAATATGCACGTAATATAGAAGTGAGTTAAGTTATTATCATTGTTAACAAAACAAAGTCCCTGATCAAGCTGCAGTAAACAAATAAATAAACAGGTTTACAAAAATAATTATTTCCAACAATTACTGTTTCCATATTATAAACCTTTAAAAGTAGACCTTTTTGTACCTAATGTATATACGAGTATGTATATACATTATTTATATAATTTATGAAATATTTTTCTAATGTTTTCTTGAAGTTTATCGCAATATTTGTCAGGGCTCAGAATAGATTGGTTTTTTTTCCAGATGCTCACTCAATGGTATAAATAAGAAGAGCTCAATTTCATCATAAACGCTACAGAATATCAACAAGTCCTGTAATTTCCATATTGACATACTCCGTCAGTTCCATAGTATGGTATAGAAACTGTTCTAAAATATGACATGGAAATGCATCAATATTCCTAACTGTGCTTTGGAAACAAATAACTTAATGGATTCAATGTATGATGCAGATATACAGTGAGAGCAGTTTAAAAGTCTCGCATTAATATCGACTGCTCATTAGACCTACCCCCTCCAATTACTGAGATTTACCACGGTGTAACCAATCTCTCCTCTAGTCAGTTGCGAGAGGAATTTCGATAGGAAAGGATCGTTGTGTTAATAGTGCAGTATTGTCATGCAATAATAATAATTTCACTGGTCGTTGTATTTCAACTTCAAAACATACATCGGGAAGAGAAAATCGTGTGGTAGAACAATACAGGCATTTAGGCCCGGTCCTAAAACAATATTAAAGTTAGTGCAGACGTTTAATGACCATATTCTTGAACTAAAAAAAAAGCAACTAAAACTGTTCATCAATTCATGACTGTTTTGCGCCGTAAATTTGATCCCAGAATTATTGACCCTGGTTTATGCCTTTTCGTTCGCTAGATTTCTTTAGGGGACATTGAAAATTAGAAACACTTAACTAACCCTCACACACTAGAGGAATTTAAAACAAACATTCAAAACAAAGCTACATCTATTAATGATCATTTCCTTAGACGATATGGAAATGTGGATTGTGCGTCGGAGAGAATGGGAAACATTTAAGTAGAGGGAGTACCAAAATCTGTTATTTACGAATGTTGTAACTAGGTTTTAGAATGATGAAGCTCTTGAGTGCCGCGAGTCTAAGCAAGAAAATACCGGCGGCAATGCAAGGTCTAACTGCCGACAGACTGGACTTTGTATCGGGACTTTTAAACTGAACTCGATGTACTACGCATTTCATAATATGAAATAAAGTTGACGGCATCCCTGTAGCACTTACTAGTAACTGAACTGTTAACAAGAGGATTTTAGGATTTTTGCTACGTTAAACTAAACAGTTTTTGCCCTTGTGGCCGCAGTTTGCCTTTTTCTGCAAAATAATATCAATGCATACCTGTGATTATATTGCATTTTTGCACGGTGCCAATTTAAAAATTAAAATTAAAAAATTTGCCCGAAAATTAACTGCAGTAACTTTAATCCTCCATTTTATATTTCCTGAACTGTAGGTATAATTACAGAATAATATTGCAACCTTCAGCTGTCAGATGATGTATCTTTGATCTTCTACTCCCACTTGGCTGGGTTATGGTTTCCAAACTTGTAGAATATCACCACATCTCAAACACTTTGGTTGCCTACACGATAATCTCACTCATTGCATTCAGTTCTATATACCATTTTAGAACGAAGGGGGTACTAAGAATATTAAAAAATATATACTTTCTATATATACCATTTTGAAAACAAAGTGTCTTAGATTTTTCCACATCACTTCATGTTACAAAATACATTTTATTTCTTTTAGCCAAGTGTAATCGAATTCTTGCCATACCTTTCTCAGCATATCCCCTATTACCGTTGCGGCAGCTTCTTAAATATTTCGTCCTGCTACATCTTGTGGTAAATGCGAGACATACACATAAATGTTGATACAGCCTCACAGAAAGAAACCGCATAGAGCTAAATCCTGCGATCTTATAGGTCATTTATAAAAAGTTCATCCTCCCCCCTGCAGCATGATCGATCCAAATATTTTAGCAAATTTGTGTTTGGATTATCGCAAACATCTTGATGGAAACTGAGCATCATCCAGCTAGAAAACTAAATTTTAGGAATGCCTTTGCATTATTGGCATTAACTATAGCTCCAATATCCAATTATAAGTCCTTAATATTCTTCTTTTAGGAGTCTAGGTCCCCCAAATTAGAAACTATGTCTATTCCATTTATGTGAAACATTGGTTTGTCACTGAAAATCGAATAATTCACAAAGTATTCATAATCTATCCATTTTATATGCTTTTGTCAACTGATTTTAACTGATGTCGTAGCTGTAGTTTTAATGATTGGACACGAAGTGTCGTAGCTGGCTTTTAGTTCTTTTTGGATGCTATAAGAACTTATTTTCAGACATATTTTAGAATATTTCTCTGATTTGCTCAATATTCTCTTCCCTCACGGTACGATGGCCACATTTTTTCTGCAGGTACAAGCAGCTAGCAGCAAAATTTTCATCCAGTTGTCTTGTTGCTTCTTTGTCATATTTAGCACGGAATTTTTCTTTCCACATTTGTAGCATTTTGCTTTTTATTTTAATCCAAAGAAAAGAAAGCACACTCCACACCAGAATGACCAACTGTGGCAGAACTAATAGCTTTCGCGGTAAAATTTAAACGAAATTTCAGCATTCGGAAACAATTTATAATAGTGACAATTTTTACGAAACTCTTGGACACGTCTTTTATAGGGCGATGGATTGATGGCGGTTGTAATTAGAAGTTTTGTTTGTTGTCAAGTAAAGAAAGATGTGGTCAAGATGTGGCTACTATCATGGACAAAGGTGAATTGCATAATTTTTGCGGAAGGAAGGTGTCAAAACTGCAGAAATTCATAGACGTTTAACTATTGTATGTGGTCAAGAGGCTCCTGAACAGAAGATTGTTTACAGCTGGTTCAACGGTTCTCCAGCGAAAGGAATCTGCACACAAGAAAGTCAGTCCTGGTCGTTCGTCAACACCGCGGTCTCTCAGGAACATGAGGCTATATCTGAATTGATTGTGGCTGATAGGCGCGTAACTGGAATGTCAGACAGGCATAGGCCGTACAACCTTGCACGCCATTAAGCATAAAGTTTTGAATCTGAAAAAGGTGTGCGCACACTGCGTTCTACGGGTTGAAAGGGCACAGGACAAAAGGGTTGAAGTCTGTCGTCGGCTATTGGAAATGCATAATAAAGATAGATTTGAGATTTTTTTTTTTTTTTTTTTTTTTTGAAAAGCTGGTGACTGGCGATGAGTCATGGTATCACTACCACACATCAGAGAAGAAAGTCCAATCCATGCAATGGAAACATCCAGGGAATCCCCGGCCCAGGAAATTTCGTGCGGCTTCATCTACGGGCAATGAGATGAACACATCTTTTGGGACACCTCAGGCATACTGCTAAAGGAACGAGTGTCAATAGCATAGAGACCCTATGCGCACGATTCAGGGAAAATGGTTGACTGGGGTTTTTCTTCAACATGATAGTGCGCGGCCCCAGACCAGCAACTACGGCTCAAAGTTCGCTGTTGTGTCGCACCCATCATATTTACCAGATCTCGCTTCGTCGGATTCGACAACATGAAGGGCTCGTTGCGAGGTTAAAAATTCGGCAACAATGAGGAGATTCAGGCAGCTGCTCACGAATGGTGGCATAGTACTCGCAAACAATGGTTTCGCGACATCATAATGAAATTACCAGGAAGATGACAACAATGCATTGACGTTGGTGAGGTGTTGAGAGAACCCACATGCATTGAACCATGTTGCATAATAAATGAGATACTAAAAGTACTATGTAAATCATTTCCGAGCGCCCCTCGTATAGGTATATATGGAAAAGTTGTATAAACTGTAATCCTTATGTATTAAATTAAAGAAAGCGTTACCAGCATTTGTGAACACTCTGTACTTACTGTGTCTGCTTATGAATGTAACCGCAGCGTTAATATTCATAGAATGGAATATTATATTTATTGAATTTAAAAGTGAAGTTGTTAGTGAAATGCACATAGCATTACTTGGATTAGCCTTGTTGTATGCGTTTTATTAATTACTAGAGTTTTAGTCTGCACTCTCGTGCATGAAACTTTATAGAATTAAATACTGGTGTTTTTAAATTATTTTTATAAATCCCTTTGAAATGATTACTAGCTGTTATTCAGAGAGCAACGTATTTAAACTTTGAAACTTTAGATGTAAACAGACTATGAAACAAAGTGAAAGTATCTCATATAAAAGGTGTGATGAACTTTTTATTGATAGTCTGTACTTTATTGTGCAAGTCATAAGTCTCTGAACTTTACCCACACTTTAAAGAAGTACAAATACTCTAAGGGGCAACATATTTAGCATTAGCTAGTCTGTAATCTAATACACTGCACTCTCTATGTAATTTTCAATCGACATCGAATCAATGACCACTCGAGGTTGAGGTTGTGAGAGCAAAACGCAGTTTTTCAAAAAGGATTCGAAGTGTTTGTCCTGCGTCTATGTATAGAACAGACTATAGACTTACGTTGATACACCGTTTTTCTTCCATTGTGCAGCCTGTTTTATATTTGATAGCACCACAGTGAAAGTACTTCACTTTTATTCTGTCTGCTACACTCTTATTTATATTGGTTTTTCTGCTGGCTGAAACGGCTAACTGTTCCACTTACCTGTATACTGCTTGCGGAGAAATATGAACAATTTAATTTACTGAAAAGAAAAGCATTACACGGCTATTTATTTCCATATCTAGTACTGAAACAATTTGAAATCATAGCCGGATATCCGGTTTTCATTCTTCATATCCATACCTTTAATTAATTACATTTTAAGGTGTTTAGGGCTAAGCATTTTAATTAAACCAAAAAAAAAAAAATCAACGTGAAGAAGTTAGAGGCAGAACTGTGTTATCGAGAAATATAAGAGGAGTAAACTTCAGAAATAAAATGCTTGGTCAATTTTTGGACCGTGTTCTTGGCATGCATATATTGTCCATATTTCACGTTACATTATAAAACTATGTTATTAGTAGTTTTTATAACATGATCTGTGGACAATCTGGGACATTTGCGATTTGTTGTACTTATTTCACTTTATATTCACGGTGATTATCAAAGATTTGTTTCAAAATATGCCAAAATTCACTTCATATTGTTCTTGACAAAGGTACGGAAAATTGGATCTTACGTTATTGTAATTATTTTCCAGATTCAATATTTACCAATGTATGAATACCTACAGTTACACTACAAAAATTCTTAGACCCAAACAGAGACGTATTTTGAATAGTGTTTCATTAATGTTAATATTTTCCTCAGCAAATGCCTAGTACAATTTGATATATTGCATAATATAGTAAGTGCACATTGTTTGTTTTTCATGTACAAGTTGTGTACTTTGACTTTTTATTGTTAATTAACATGAAAAATAATACAAAATACTGGTTACAAAAGAAGGTTCGGTTAGAAAACTACCTTAAGAACTATTCTAGAAAAAAAAATTCTGTATATCTAACGTGCTTAATCTTGTAGCGTTTTGAAACTTCAAAATGCATTTCTGCAAAAAAGTAATAAGTGGATTATGATTGTTTTTCCCTTGTACCCTTCCAATGTATTAGTAGCAAAATACGGTAGACGGGTGGCTGAGGTCGTTAAGGAGCGGGAAGTCTGGGATTCAAATCCCGGCAGGACCGTCCTCCCTGACAGGTTTGTTTTCCCGCCTGTGGTGCCTCAGTAGTAAAAACGAGCGTTAAACACTATTAAAAAACCACCCTCTGGTGATGAAAATAACTTCTTGTTTCTGACTTCCCAGCAATATCGTGACACATAATCACGACATCACATAATTCTATCAATACCATATCATCAAACATATCTTCTTTCTCAGTAGCCACTGCTTTGTCTTAGAATTCATTGTCACAAGATATTACGAGTAATCGAAGTGTAATACCTTTAAATCTATATTTTTTTAGGAAATTTCTTTAGGAAGTGGAATTTTGTTAAAGTTAAATATTACTTCATACCCATGCTTAGAATGCTAAATAATGTTAATACTGCCAGTATCTCTTGTCATTTCGCGCAAAAATTAATATAAACAGGGGGCCAAAGTGTATACATACTTCAAGCATGAAAAAACTGTATTAACATTACAAAACCGAATTCACACAAACAGAAAATGATCAGTACTAATCATCTTAGACTTTTACAGTTACAACAGTTGTTCAAAATGCCCACCATCGGCGTCGATACACTTCTGAGTACGTTGAACTACTAACTGAGCAACGTTCGCGAAAGTGTCCTCAGCGATTGCAGCACACGTCGTTTTAATTTCTTTCCCAAGTGCTGCCAGTGTATCTGGTTTTCTACGGTACACAACATCCTTAAGAGCTCCCCATAGGTAGAAATCCAATGGAATTAGATCCAAAGAACGGGGTACACATTTCAACAACATTCTCGGTTTTCCAATATCACTTCAAAACTGCTTTCCGCTGTTCAAACGATATATTTGTCTCCATTTTCTTGTAGCAACGATAGCATAACGTCACATCTGTTTACAGAAAAGCATATAATAATCTTTCCTTCCTTTGTTCATTGTTAATTTACCTGTCACATAGCAACGCTATCATAATGTATGTTAGTATATTAGACACTTCTGTTTACAGAACATCATACTACACACTACTGTTGTTTTTCGATCCAACTTTTAAATATAGTAAATAGATATCTACTGTAAAAGTGTGTATACATTTTTGGTACCCTCGGTATTTGTTTTGTCCACAACGTGTGTCATAACATTTTTACATAACTATAAATATCGATATTTGTTTTTCTTTGTATTTCCTATCATACAATGTTGCTTAGTGTTTTCTTAATCATTTTTCGTATCAATTTATATTCATATAATTATATTCTTGTTTTTTTTTTTTACATTTGTATATATCTAATTAATTTAATTTATGAATTTGTTATTTTAATCTCGTTGAGTTCTATCACTCAAAATAAACCATTATTAACATTACTATAATTGTAATTTTGTTATACAACCTGTATTTATTTACCTTTTAAAATATTTTTGAAAGTACTTCTTGTTTCTATTCTGCACTTTCAGTTGCTAGGTTTCTACTTCGATAATTATAGGACGCCCCACAAATCTGGATTGTATGTTATTGTCAGCTCTATCATGCGAAACTTGCATGTTGAACAGTGTCTGTGAACATTCACTCTGCCATTAAAGTGAATCACATCAGAAGCCTGATGCATGAGCGATTTGCTAAACAATATAACAGCGTCAGAAACCCGCTCGTGTTAACCGCTGCATCGGAAACCACACGTTCTGCTAGTTTTAACCGCTCCACAAAAGCACATCATGACGGTATTTATACGGGTTGCTCCAAATACATTACACAATGTTTAAAACTCTGCACTTGAACATGAAAAGAACACTTTTATTAACAAAATAAAACAGTTATAAAATTAACTAGAAACAGGTTCTCGATACTCTAGATTCCTAGGTATACGCTCGATATATCCAATAATACTTGTGCACATGACACAATTAGCACATTTTAAAGTGGTCGCAAGAAATACGCCTCTCATTAATAAACTGCGTAGTAGGTAGCAAATAAGAAAATGGATGAACTTCTAAGCTTAACCGTCAACTCCATTATAAAGCGGATCTCTTTTCTTATTTTTCTGCAGATTATTTGACGGCATCATCTCTGAGCTACATTTTTTTAAAAAAAAATTATCAGGGCAAAAAAGTGCTAAATTGCTTTTTAAAGTATTTTCGATCGCGCTATATTCTTTTTATTTTAAAGGTGTTATTTATTGTCACTTATACTGCACTGGTCTTCTCGTGATGTCTGTACACTACAAATGTGAATACTGTAGGTAAAGATCTGTTGTCATGAATGAAATGAAATGCATTAATGAATGCACAAATAAACTCTTGAGTCCTTGGCGCCTTAAAGCTACCTCGTATTCATCTTCTCATGGCAAGGAATAACTTTTTTAAAAAATGACTCGTACAGCTTAATCTAACCGGGAATCAATATTCGCATACGTTACTACTAGACCCGGAGGCGGTCATATACTCCATATTTACGTATATTTAAACATGCATATTTACACATGATTAAAACATTTAACTGCAAACTTTTAATTACTAAAACTCATTTAGAAATATGAAAGATGTAATGGTCCATTCATCTGGCAAGCATATATTAACCCTTAGGCAAGCAAATTACAAATATCACAATTCAATATAAAGTCTTGGATTTTAAAGAAATAAGATTTTAAAACTTTGCCAAAAGTGTCCTAAAACTTACTATAGAATTGAACATTTCTTAACAAAACATAAAATACAACATGAGTCAAACTAAAGAGTTAAATAAAAATTTAATAATTAAAACCCTAGCTACAAGTACTGCGCAATACCTAGGTTACGGGGTAGATACAGTAAAGAAGCACCCAGCATTAAATTCTAACAATAACGCCGGAAAATTAAAAAAAAAAATTAACAGAAGAGAAAAGTGTCTGGTAAACGGACCACGCGGCAGATCCGGTAATCCTTAATCCACACACGATACGAATCATTGCAACCAGTAGGCAAGCAAGCTGAGAGTCAAACTATTGCCTATGTAATAGCATAGAGAAAGGAGACGGAAGGATAAGAAGGAGCAAGACAATTTCACATATTGTTCGCAAATCCTGGATTTACGCAAGAGCTTACAAACGTCACAGGGCGACCAATCATGCCTTTCATTCTATAGTTCGATGGCTCAAGTTAGACGCATGAAGGTATTATAGTGCTCATGTTTATTCATTTTCGAGAGCGTTCTACAAACATTTTTGAAACTGCCTTTCGTTCCTCACACTCCAGAGTTCGGTTCCAATATGTGTAAATCAATAGGCCGAGTTTAATAGCTCCTCCTCAGTCTCTAACGGTTTATTCAGAGTGTTTAGGCATACAGCTTGCAATGAATGCAATTTTTATTAAGAGATATTTCTACAGAATAGAATTCCTTAAGATTGCAAAAGAAGTTATAATGATAGGGTTATTCAAAAATTCCTCAACCACATAGCAAGAGTCCCTCTACCAACCAGGAAACCATGTAATTGAACACGTCATCAATCATCCTCAGGAAGTTTTCAGGCTTTTCTAAATGAGCCAGGCTTCCGCTTGGGGACTACTTTAATCACGACCACGGGTGGCCGAGGTCGCTAAAACGGGGACTCGTGAGCGGGAGGTCTGGGGTTCGAATCCCACCAGGACCGTCCAGGTTTTCCTCAGTCCTCACAAATGGCAAATGTCAGGGATGTATCCTAAACTTCCTTCCTTAAAAATATCCTTTCCCAATTTATCATTTCATCTCATGTATCATCATGACCACCGCCTGTGGTGCCTTAGTAGTAAAAACGGGAGTTAAACACTACACACACACAAAAAAAAAACTGTATTAACCACAAACTGAAACGGTTAACGTCGTGGTGGACGATGACCGATAAGGTCCGATGCTGTTGCTTTGTGCCTTATCTTGCAAGGAGAGGGTTGGAGAGGGATGGTTGTAAAGCAATCACAGATGATTCGTAGAAATCTTAACGTTTATTTGTTGTTAATACTCATTGTGATGCTCCTCTACACATGTCTGCGTGGACCACGAAACTCTTGGTGTTGCCGGCGTGCGAACTCCAATTGACACGATACAAAACTGATTGTTGATACTTGAGTATTTTGCTGAGAATGAAACCGATTATTGATTTCGGTTAGTACCACAACGCTTTAAGCTTCCGTCACTTCTTCATCTGTAGGGAAATCGACGATCTCGTAAAGCATATTTGAGCGATCCAAAAGATGATAATCAGAATGGAAGATGATAATGTCGAACCGGGGAATGCCATCGATGAGGAAGCGACATACGTAGTTCTGCTTTTCAAATTATTCACGGAGAGCTCTACTTTCATAAAGTCTGATCGAGAAGGGGGCCAAGAGAGCTTACTGTAGAGCACAAGCACAAACGTGTTGAGATCTGCCAACGCTTACTGAACCACATCAAAATAGAAACCATAAACTTTTTGAGCAGAATAGTCTCAGGGATTGAAACTTGGGTCCATCATTAGTCAAAATCCAAACGCCAGAGTATGGAGTGAAAAAATTTGGGACCGCCAAAGAAGTAATTCCATACTCAATCTTCCGCGGGAAAGGTGGTGCTAACTTGATTTTGAGACTCAAAAGAAGTTATACTCGAAAACTACATGAAATTTTGTTGTATTATCAACAGTGCTACAGTTATTTACTGGTCAACAATCTGAAACCAGATATATGCACGAAACGCCGAAGAAAGCGTTATGGTTTCATGACAATGTAACGCCACGCACAGTAGACCAGAACATTAAAACCATTGTCCATTTGATTTTCAGGTGCTGAAACAGTCTGCCTACACCCCAGATATCTCGTCTGGAGGTTGACGGGAGTCCTGCTCCCGCCTTATACACCTCACTTGTCCGGCTAATTTAAGTTGTTCGATCCACTCAAATTCTACGCGGTTGAACACTCTGTTGAGTGTTGAAAAACTCTGCAATGGTATCATGCTCTGCTGAGTTTCAGCCTTGACACTCCTTTCGGTCAGAGAAATCGGATCACTGCTATTTGTTCCTCCATGCTTTACACTACTAGCGGATAGGCCAATGTTCACTCTGTTAACAGCAGTAAAGAAAATGACGCGAAAAAGTTCACGTAACTACAACTGGAAACAATGCATGCGCAGAACTGAGTATTTGTTTTGTTGTTGAATGGTGTTTAACGCCCGTTTTTACGACTGAGGTACCACAGGCGGTGGACACTGATGATACATGAGATGATATGTTATATTGGGATAGGATTTTTAAACGAAACGTTGCAGGCCTAAGTTTTGGGGTACCTCCCCGGCATTTGCCATTTATGAGGACTGAGGAAAACTTGGAAAAACTTCTGTCAGGGAGAACGACCCTAGTGGGATTCGAACATCAGACCTCGCTCTCACGAGTCCGCACTTAACGACCTCTGCCACCCGTGGCGGTAGAACTCAGTGTGACAAATCTAAAGAATGTAATGGAGAAAGCCAAAAAGTCGGCTCTGGTGATGTAGTGGTAACATACTTGACTTCTAAACCCAAGATCGCGGGTTCGATTCCGGTCAGGACCAATGGATTTTTTCGGGCGTAAAAATTCTAAGTATGGCTTCCTTCAGAAGGGAAGTAAAGCCGTGGGTCCCGTGTCGTACATTTTCGGCACAATAAAGAACCTCAAGCCTGAAAAAAAGAGGCCTCTCAGCAAAATTTGTAGACCGTTTCACGCCTGGAATTGAATGGATCGCTGATGACCTCAGATATTAAAAAGCGTCCATAAATAAATCAAATCAACAACAGAAAGCCCGAAGAATTTTTTTTTTTGAAATATATGCAAGAATCACCAACACAGATTTTCTCTTTGGAGTCCACTTAGAGTACATTCTTTTACGATCACAATCCCTTTACAGATCACTAAGCGCATTTTCTACAGCACAAGACGCCAACAATATGGTACGAGTGAAAGCGAGAGTCAATCACTATATGTGTAGTATCGAATTTTTTCCGGTGAATTGAATGGGAATAGCCAGTAGCAGGTCAGATTGTTATTAGATCTAATCCCATTGTTGTATATTAATAGTTCAGGGAGTACATTGTTATTCAATCGTGAAGTGACGGATAAAATTGACAATGATGATTACTAGAGCTCGGATTTTATGCAATATCAATTTCAGAAACATGTACATAAATATGTAGCCAAAATTTGTTAGATATATAGGTAAAAATGTAATGAAATAATTGTATGTGATATCAAATATTTACATTCTTTGCTATAAAATAGAGCGCTACAGGTAGTAAAATTGAGATTATATTAATCAGTTCACTTCTGCTGCAGTTATTTAATTATAATCAATTTTAGAAGATGAAAATAAATTCAAAAGTGCTGGAAAACTGGTGTGTCTCATTTGAACGTTTAAATTTACATTATAAGGAAATGCACGATTAAGTATAATATACTTTTCCAAATGTTCTGTTGTCATGCACAGTCTTCTGTCTGACAATAGTTTTTATAAGCAGAGAAACATCAAAAAAAGTCACAGCTGAAGAGGAGCTGTACTAGCAGTAATATTCTCAAGGGGTTCTACAGTTTCACCTTTAAATAAGCGAGACATAGTAACAAAAGATGAGTGTCCAGGGTTCTTATTCAGCACAGCTTGCAGTTTAGTGAAAACTACATAAAACACTTCCCTGGTACAACACTGGCACCTGAACACTACAGTTTCTTGATACTCTGGGAAAGCCAACTGAAGTGACTTGCGGTGTATGAAAGTGAACCAATCGCTTTATAACTTGAATACTGATTCATTCAAAGACACTGCAGGATCCGAAGTAAAGTTCTCCATCACTGACTTCACAGCTTCGAAGTGCTTGCTGTAGAAAATCACAGCTTTACTCCAAGTTACCCCCCCCCCTTGTGATCACACACTCCGGAGGCCGAAATACGTCAGGTATAGCTGGTTGTCGTTGTATTATGCATGATTAGCACATTTCAAGAAAACCTTTTTCATTGCTAATATCGATGCGTTTACTTCTGCCTGCTTCTACCAGTCTTTGCAATGCTCGAGTTATACAAGTAACCTGTACTAAGTTTGAATAAAATACATTAAGGGATTTCCCTGTATTCAACATGGATGTACCTGCATCTTCTTTAACGCCATAGTATCTTATATCCATCATTGATGAATCTTCCAATTGTTGCCTCTAAAGGTTTACAGGGAATTAAATAGCGTTTAGATGCAGTGTTACAGTTTAACATATTCATAATTAGATTCCCCATGAAACGATCTGGGATATATGTCGTCTCACAGCACAAATTCATATATGAGGGTAGATCCGCAAGTTTCCGGTCTCTCCGATATGGATTATCGCCTTCACAAAACATTTATCTGGTGTGATACCTAATCTGTTAAGTGTATAATTGCAGCTGTAACTCCCGCTCCGCTGTGTTAAATTGTTCAGATATATTTGTATAAAGAAGGCTATGTGTAGAAGATTGTGATAAGTTCAAAATGGGATTTCGAGCTGTTATTAATTTCTTCACAAAAGAAGGACTTACTCAAAATGAAATTAAACAACGATTGGACGGTGTATATGGGTAAGCATCCGCCTCATATTCTACCATAAAAGAATGGGCCAAACTTTTTCGAATGGGTCGAGAAAGCATTGAAGACGAAGGTACACACTCCTGAAAACATCGCTCTTGTGGAAGGAGAAATTATGGAAGACCGGTTGCTCAAAGTTACAAAAATAACAGTAAGGTTGTAACCTGTTAAAACAACAGGTATTCGAATTATTCATGAACATTTAAACATGAATAAGGTTAGTGCAAGATAGGTGCCCAGACTTAATTCCTCAATCCAAAAGCAGCAACGAGTCATTTGTTGTCAGGCATTTTTGGAATCTGCCGTGCCAACGAAAAAGTAGTTCTGTTACAGCAGATCAAACTATGGTCCTCTACTATGATCCTTTGTCCAAAAGAGAATCAATGCAGTAGTGTAAACCTAGCGAAACACCGCCTCTAAAGGTCAAGGTCACTTCATCAACCTACATTATGGCCACAATCTTTTGGGACTGTGAAGGAATACTTTTCATTGACTTCAAGGAGAGGAACGCCAAAGTAAATGAGGGGTACTGGCCTACTGCACAGACTACATGCTTCGATCAAAGAGAAAAGGCGAGGAAAGCAGAGTGGTGATGTGCGCCTTCTTCACGACAACGCGCATGTGCACACATCTCTTGTTGCAAATGAAGCGGTGAAGAAATGTGGCTTCAAGGAGATCGACTATCCATCTTACAATGCAGATCTAGCTCCAAGTGACTATTTCCTCTTCTCAAAAGACATTCAAGAAATTAAATTTAACTGTGACGAAGAAGTGATGAATGTTGTTTATGCCCATTTTGGAGACAAGACTGCCGACTATTTTCTCTGTGGTGAATTGAAATATTGATTCAAAGATGTGAGAAGTGCATTGCAATAAAGGGTATCTATATTGAAAAGTGAAATATAGTTTTTGTCTTTATCATATCTAGAAAATGGTTAGGCCGGAAACTTATTGATCTACCCTCGTATATGAATTTCCTATGTCAGCACCGATTTTTTCTAAGATGCGTCATAAAAAGAATCCAAGTAATTCTTCGTGATAGTTAACTGGTCCGGCATGTGGCGATTGCAGTTTATCTGTAAAAAATTTTTCAATTCAGTGCATGAAGTTTGTTGCAGAGTATGTTCGCTGCAAACATTGCTGCACATTCTTGCAAAATTCACTGTTAGCTGATGTAGACCGCCTCTGAAACCGTGTTAAGTAGTGCCTGTTCCTTTTAAGAAACCCGTTGTTTATTTCTAATATGCAGATTGCTTCGTAAATGTTGTTCAATTTGAGATTTCATCCTACACCCGATACGTTTATCACAGGTATGGGGGAGGACTGTTTTACCGTCTGTTGTGAAAGCATTGTCAATAGAAATCCATTTTTAGCGAAGAGCGACTGGTGCCACGATGACCCATACAAATAATTCTAATGTGTTTTGAGAACAAGAAAGGAAACCGTTTGAAATGTGTGATTGTTGACGGCATCGAACTAGCGCAATTTAGCTTTGAATGTAAAAAAGTATGAGTAGTATAGTAGCGTTTAAATTATTGTCCTTTTCTTGCTACGGTATTGGATAAGTAAAAAAAGCGCACAATAAACTGAACTTTTTATAACAATTCTGCAATAATTTTAAAATTTATAGTATTGTGTAAAATATATTATCCTAAATGTGTAAAAAAATGTAAAACAAACCTTCCTAACAACATTCCCATATGTTTATCTCGTCAACGTTTGTCTTCTGTCCGTGCATAAATATGTTGCATTAAAATATATAATTACATAAAATCCGGACTCTAAAGATGATGATGAGAATCCGCGTGGAATTGGCAGTTCAAATATTTCTTAGGTAAAAGTAGTGCGTGTGATATGTTCATTCAAAGTAACGCTACAGTTCTTGGATTTATGGTTAGTATTTTGCTAGTAATAAAAAATGTTTCCTGTTTCATTTGTACATTTAGTTACCTTTCCATTTGCGTCATCAAGTCAACCAATATATTACTAAACACTACTGTTTTATAAATTAGTACTTAACTATTCAACCCTACGTATACTTTCATAGCAATTGAGGCGTCAAGATGAGGGCATTATAAAATACAGGTCTGCTTGGTACCACTATGCACAAACAAGTAAATCACCCGGTATCCTATACGTACGCCACACTGCATTCTCTCGGTATAAAGATAGTGTTTCAAACTAAAACTGCTGTAGAGAGGACGATATTAATGAAACAGACAACATTTTTTAATGCGAGCAGTCGATTTAATTGTATAATTTAAAGCTGTGGTTTATTGCGTCGGCACAGATATGAGGAATTTTCAATACTGGTATATAATTATATCCGAGTAACATCAGCTTTGGCAATGAAATAGAGTTTCCCCCTACAGGCCTGCAGTTCACAAATGTTCAATTCAATCGGTACTGATAGATATAAAGCACATTTACTTATAGGTCTGCAAAGATGGATTTGGAGCATCTTTCCATTACCAGTGCCCTCATAATGGAAAGAAGGGACCTAAAGGTAATTAAAATCATGAATATTGCATAAATAGAAGTACACTATCGTTGTAGGATGAAACATTAGTTCATAAATTAAATGGTAGTAAGAATTGAGCAATTTGGTCTGCATATAAAACGTTTCATTTGACATGATTACAGTTCAATGTCAAAGCGGAAGAACCAACAAGACCATTTTATACAAATTAATGTTCGGATCATGAACTTGAGTTGCTGCTAGCATAGCTTTCTTGTTCATTTGTAATAATTTAATGATAAAAGACCCGTTTCCGATAAGTGCTATAACAATTTACTGGTTCATATAGCAACTATAATTCCCCTTACAATTTGCTAAACATTTCAGCTGAAATCTGTTAATATCCATGTAATAATATTTCCCCACTATGACTGAAATCATTTGGTGAAAGAATACAAAGGCCAGGAGGTTTGTTGCAATATTCGGCCTGAAAGCTCATGCTAATGTTTTCTGGAATATTACTGCAGACATTTTGTTGTAGAAACTCGTGCCATAAAAGACATGAAATTCTTGTGAAACCCACAGCTGACACCACTCCACAGAAACGTTGAAAGGAACTGTCAGCAGGCTCGTTGCTGCTTCACAAAGTGCCATCCCACAAGTCCCATGAATCTCAGGCTGCTATCAAGAAATATGACTTTATGGAGCTTGGCCGTCCCCCTTAAGTGTAAGCCTGCCCTAGTAATTATTGTATTTTTTCGAAATCTCAAACATTTCCTGCTTGTATGGTGATTTCTGAATGATCGTGTTCTGGAGGAAACAGTAAGGGATTAACTGACAAATGTTTATATTTGGAAGGGGTTAAATAACTATGTGAACGTTCACCAATATGAAATCAAGAATTATTCTACTGAAAAACATAGAGATGACTTTAAGTACCAGTGTATATTTGTTTTCTATGGTAGAAATATTATTAACGTTTCTGATAGAAATTCTATCATATTTCCAGATGCACGTTTGGTATTCGCTGAACACGTAAGTTAGTTTATAAAAGTGTGCATTTTAGAAATGGAGTTATAAAAATATTCATGGAAAGCCTACTGAGAAATTAATTAGATTTAATATAATCGTAATTAAGAGACACATATGAAGTGCATTATCAAATAATAACAATGATAAATACTGAATAACTTATAGGACATATACGAAACATACTTATAGATATAGAATGCATAAGAATGTATATGTACAAATACTATAACTGCATAGTACTTACAGCATATACTATAAGACATCCTTAATTTCGGCTGATTCCGTACGCGCGTAAATACTTCACAATAAATACATTTTCTCCATTACTAACAGTCATAACGAGATTATTAAATACACACTATTTCACAGAAACAATTGAAGCTACAAATATCTAGCATAAACATATTCACCTTCTTTTAAAAATATTACATACGAAATCAATTTTCCTTGTACTGTATTCGAGAAAATTTCTTTATTTAAGAAGTTTCTTTATTATGTCCAAAGTCTGGTATGTGACTGTGATGTGTGTATTCAGTTATCGTTTTCTTGACTGCCAGTCTACCGATTTTCAGAGTGCCATTGCGACCATACTGTATTCTGTATGCATATACAAACTTTCATTTCAAAATTTCCAATCTTGACAGCTATATTTAAATTATGTAAATTAAATATTTTTGTTGTATATATTTATGCCTTTAAATTTTAAAAGAGAAGTAAGAATATGTTTTTCATAGAGGGGACTGTGTTGTCAAAGTTTGAATTGGGGAAAGAATTCCCGTGGAGAGGGTTATTCGGAACTTTACTAATTTTAATCACTTGTTTGAAATTAAATTGTTTTGTTGGTTATGTGCAAAAACTTTTGTTATTTTTAAATTATTTTGATTATTAAAATAAATGTATTTTAACAAAATATGCTAATTTATACATTTAGAGGAAGTTTAAAACCAATTTTTATTACATTTTAGGTTATATCCCTCTTAACCTCGCTTTGAAATTTCAAAGGACACCTCAAACTTATGATGCATTTTAAAAGAAATTGAGCTGTTTTCTCATTTTTTGCTTTCTATCTTGACTGGAAAAATAGATTATTGTTAATGCTGCTTGAATATGGACAGCATAAAACTATAAAAAATACCGAGCATTTAACGTAATAGCTGCTTTTTGATAATAAATTGTTTCAAAACTGTATATATCATATAAGAAATGTAAGCGAATCAGCCAGGAGTTCAGAACTTTGATCTATTAATGTCTAGCAAATATAAAGCACATTTTGAATATTTCATTTAGCAAATTTGTAATATTACACAAAATAAATTGTATTTTTGTCCTATAACTAAATTGCATGTATTATTATGTCCAATTTCAAGCAACAATAAAAACAAATTAGATTACCAGACTACAATAGAAAATAAAAGAATGTAATAAAAACTTAACCCTCTTTAAAATTTAAGTATTATAAGGTGGAATGCATCTAAATGTCAAAGTAAGGAGGAAGTGAAACATAAAAGGTGATCAATTTTACCTCAATTTATAAATTGACGTGTTGCTTGTTTAAATTAAAATCTTTTAAATGGGTAGTTATTCGGAAGCCCTGTAAATCATGAAACAACTTCGCACTAAAATCCTTTAATACTCGTTACTGGCATTTCAAATAACTGAAAGCACATGCATTTAACAAAGAAAAAATAACATTTATACCCAAAACACAGCACAAATTAAATTCACTTCAAATTCCACTTAAATCCGTCTTTATAGTAAGCGATTCTTATGAAATAGCGACACTAAATGCACTTTTCTATTATAAGCAAACATAAAAGTTAAAACGTTTTAAAAGATTTGAAGCGGTTTAGTAATTTCAGCAAAGTTCGCAGGTTGAGCACCAATTTTGAAGCGGTTTGTTGTCGAGTGACCTCACGTTGTGATGCGAATTTTGAAGCTGTTTGGTAAATTGATAAATGATCGCTTCGGCTACGCCTCGATGACAACAATTTCTTAGGGTGAATTTTGCTATTTTGTTGATTCGTACTCAACAGGACTGGGAGAGAAATTCAAAGGTGTAAGAATATTTCGGAGCTCAACATATTTATTATGTTTTAATAAAGATTAGAGGACTAAATCATGAAGAATTTTAGTACGAGAAGACCAAATTACTAATATAATTTTAGTAATTATTTAAATAACTATTTTGTAAATAAGCACGTGACGCGACATAATATATATTTTATAAATATTTAATATAACTATTATGTCCAAATTCTTTCGTGTCCTCTTGCGTTTGCATACGATAGACCTATTTACGTCGAATACAAACTTAGCTGCCGCAATGGAATTTACTTTAGAAGTGAAACTAAGTACTGCTTGTATCGTGGAAAATATATATATATATATATATATATATATATATATATATATATATATTGCCACTAAATGTTTGCGTCGTATTCAGAATAACAAGTGCTTCTCGCAGCGTGTAAAACTTACAGATAAGTACCGCGGCGTGTGAAACTGAAAACTGCTTAACTGATGTATCGGAACTGTGCAATTAATTAACTGCTTCTCAGCCGAGTTTCAACTTAAAAACTACCTTACTGACGTATAGGGAACTGCGTGACCGCCGCCGATGTAGAACTTAAACTTGTATCAACTTAAACTTGAGGTGATTCTGGGAACTACGTGTCTAAGCAACGTCGAACTTACGAGTACTCCAGCCGAGCAAACACTTATATATTGAATTCAAGTAATCGTTGGCTTAACGAAGTCAAAGGGAGTCACAAAGGCACGCGAAAGTTTAGTGCCTATATTTAAAAGTTCCAATATACATTTATCATTGGCTGGTTCAAGTCCACCTGCCACACGTGTCATTCGCTGCTTTTTGAAAGTTTAAAACATTTTGTTGACATTGGCTAGTTTAAAGGCTCGCAGTACAACGCCTGTCGGGTTCAAAGCCTCTAACGAATTTAAAAGTCCTTGAATTTGTTAACCCTACAACAGTCGTTTTAAAAATGGTGTCACATCCGACCCTCGGGTTTCTTCCCCTATGAATGGAGTTTTATGATCCTCTTGACTTTCCAAGCTACCGTAACAGGAAACAACAGAGAATTTCTCTTTTGTCGACGTACAATTCACGTTAGCATTATGCCGCATTATATATTTATGATATCTACATTACCAATTACAATACATGAAATATTATGATAATTAGATTTGCAACAGACATATTATATTTATATTAAAGTGGAGGTGTGCCGTAATAATTATGTCAGAGTTATATCATAATTAAATCTGCGGTCTATTTTAGTCTATTAAATGGGATAGATAACATATCTCATTTGAATCTTCTATGAGCCTAACAATATCACTGGCCTACAAAAAAGATTTTTTTTTTTTTTCACCGGGATATATGTAATGTGAATGCTCTGAAATCAAATATGTTTTCAGTTTTGCTCTAAATGTTTAGGTTTTTGAGCAAAATCACATCAAATGTAACAATGTACGTATATTTTTGATTAAATATTATTAAGTTTTAATACACAAAACTAAGACGAAGCTATTTTTGTAGGTTTAATTATAACTTAAATATTGATGAAAATATTGAAAAAAGAGAGCTATGAGTCAATAATTATGAATTTCCAAAATATTTTTTTCACTATTAGAGAAAAGAAAACTGTGATACTGTGATATGTTCTTAACTAGTCTCTTTTCACACACCAACAGTAATCAGCCATCATTAACAGTACCCAATGACCTTGAGAGTGAGTTTACATTGTTTTAACGATTTTATGAAACTGTTCACCTTGTTCTTCACTCATAAGATTTGCAGGGAAGTAATCAATATGGTTGTTGAAAAATCCACTTTAACACTCATTCTATACTCTAGATTTCTAAAATGTAGCTTTTCCTTCACAATTTCTTTAAGTTTTCATATATATTGTTGTCAAGAAAATTTTCTGTCAGTTTGTTGTGTGCCAACCATTCTGACTTTTCTAACTCGGTCATTGAGGAAAGATCTTATCCTGCATAAGCTCACGAATTTGGGGTCCATCGAAATTACCTGCCGTTATCTTAGCTTCAGTTTTCTACGGGAACTTTGTCACAAGAAAGTTGAAACAGTCACTGTCCTTATTCAGAGTAGTAACAAATTGCTTCAACACGTCTAGCTTAATATGGAGAAAGAAGGACATTATAAAGAGAAACCACTGATTCATACATACTTCACATTTTTTTCTTCAGGAACTAAATTGCTCCTAGTGGCCAATATTTTATGGTCCAATGTTATTTAGCCCTACTGCCTCATTTACAAAGTGAACAATTTATTATCTTGTGTAAATCTTTCAGAATATTTACTTTATATATCTGCTTAATGGGCAAAAAAATTAAAAAATGATGTTTTATATAATATCCATTTATGAAAAACTGTAGCCCAATGAGACGAAACTAACTGGTTTGAGAGATAAGGAATTGGAAAATATGAACAGTTTTCATTCCTAACAGGCCAATATATTTTATCCGAAAGTAAATGTAATAACAAAAAACTATTTAAATAAGAGACCAGCCGGGCTCTGACTTGGAACTCGCATTCGGAAGCTTCTGGGTTCAACTCTTTGTGACCGACCATTATTTATTTATATATATATATATAGTTCCCCTTTCTCCAGATTATTTATGGTGAATCCTGATTTGAATATTTCTTTTCTACGAATTTTCCACTCTCCCATTTCCCCTCAATTCATTCTGTTGTTTCTGATAGCAGTCAAATGTGTCAGGAAAGGCAGGCTGGAGCTGTGGCGGCGTGGCAGAGGATTCGCGCTTTGGGAAGATTTCTGCCGTAGTCTAGTATGGAAACAACCCTTCTACAGGAAGAGATGCGCTTCGGGATGCTCAATCGGGAAACGACATCAGCTCATCCAATATAAATCTGTGCCTGATAGGCGTCTCCCTCATCTCATCCTGTTCTCCTGGAGATATCCTCTTTGGGGAGCGTAGGCACAAACAACTCTTAGTGTGACTGAGGTACCGAATTTTCTTCTCCATCTTTGTCAATCCAGTCCAACCCAATTGCAAGTAAGACTGTCAGATATGTTGTGATGCAATATTTTGGTTGTACCTAATATAAAATGTAATATATTTATTAAATGCGACGCAAGAGATCTTCTTAATGATGAGTTCCACAGAAGTTCACATTTTAAAACACGAGGAGAATTCAAAAAGTAACTTAAACTTGTGCCCTAATATGGCAATACTGCGCAAAGTATGACATCCCCAATTAGGAGTCAAAGAGGTGATAAATTTAAAGTAAGAGCGTTTCGGAGCTCAAGAGCTCACCAGTAGTATTTAAATACTTTAAGGAATCCGTGAGCGTTATGCTGTGAGCTCTTGAAACCACGTGGCGACTTTTTGAATTTCGTATATAAGGAAAAGCACGTCTTAATTACCAACATCGTTTTATCAGATGCTAGTTCCAGAGGCAGTAGACGCTCTGATTACCAACATCGCTTTACCAGAGACAGTAGACAAGAGGAACACAGATGCAATCTCAAGTAGCATATGTAGCTCGGGTCATTAAACTCACAGAGGAACATTTTAAATGCTGAAGAACGCAATGTCTTATTCTCTTTGATTAATAAACTGTCTCAGTTTGTTGGAGAATTATTTTTGTATTTATCGAAGATTTTTATAGCCTGCTATGTGTAAAATTAACATCAACATACTAAAGCAAACATAAGGGGCTAAAATAACAGCACCAGCCACTTTCAATTCCAAAGTAAAATCCTTTTGCATTATGAAAAATAGCACCCCAATTTAACCGTAATATAATGATAAAATACTTTTAAGTTCTGAAGGAAACGTTATTAAAACCAACAGGAACATCAGTAAGAACTTCATTATTATTATTATTATTATTATTATTATTATTATTATTGTTGTTGTTTTTGTTATGCCTTTTGTCCTGAAACGGCTAAGCTCTTCCGAACAGAACTGTAACAAAATAGGACTAAATAATATTTTAAAATACCCAGCAGCTGTTTATCATTTGCCATTGAAGTGGTGACCGACGCTAGATGATAACTAAAAATAGAGAAAACTGATTTTACCTTCAAAGGCGAGCCTGTTGTAATCATTGTGGAAGTACCCAAGAGTCTCTTCCCCGCTTTGCTTTTGTGTGGGGTAACAGCCTTTGTTGAGGAAACTTTTAACTTTCCTCGACTAACCGCACTCCCGTCTTTCTCCATCTCTCTCTCACGCCTTCGGGTTTTCGATTCCACGAATTCTCTTCTTGGAGAGACGCATTCCGTTTAATTAATCGAGTGTTAGTCACTATTACTCCAATTTCAACTTTTCTTCAAACTTCTTCCAAATTACTCGCGTTTCTTATGAAAGCAATGAAGGAAGTGAAGAATTCATGAACCGGTTCCGTAACATCTTTCTTTCGGCAGGAGTAATTAATTTTAACGCGGAAATGGGAGTAAATGCCATGAAACTAAGATGCAATAAAAAATGTGACCAAAGAAGAACCGTTTCTTGTCCTCTGAAAACGCTGTGAAAGAAATCACTCTCTATTCTCATTTAAGTTACCTTTGCTTTCTATTCATTCCTTTAAAAAAAGTCTTCATTAGTTCCAATTTTATGTCCACAAGTTTTGAAGTAACAGTACAATTTTGTGATCCACTATGCTTCACATTGGCTTCTCCTTTCAAGCCAGCTCTGTACTTTATAACTTTTATCTGTTGCACAGCTATTGCACTGGCAAGGAAGCAACAATATGTGGTAAATTCTACTTGTAAGACCAGAATAAATTCTATAACTTTCAATTTAACAAATATTTTCCAATAGCATTTTGGTAATTTACAGAATCTAATATTAGTGCAATACTTTCATATATTTCAGCCATGCAAACAGAATGTGCTACCTTGAGATTAGGGACTGTCCATTGCCATTGTGTAGTAATGCTGCTTGAGGCTGATTTTTGAATAATCCATAAATAAAAGTCATTCTTCAGATTCATTTGAAACCCCAGTAAATTCATAAGCTCATTAAGAGAGAAAGCATACATGAAAGTTTTTTGAAAATATTTTAGTCACTGTTGCTAACAAATTCTAATGCTTCAATCTCAAAGATAAGTGTTCTGCATATTTTTAATAAGTTTAAATCCCGCAGTAAATCTTTTAGTTCAGCTTGGTCAAAAAATGAGATTCCTTGCTTTCAGAAATGAAATCAGAGTCTGTAGTTGCTGAATCAGCATTGCTATCTATAGTTGCAACAGTTGCTCAAAATGCCCACCATCGGCGTCGATGTACCTCTGAGTACGTTGAACTGCTGATTGAGCAGCTTTTGCGAAAGTGTCCTCAGCGATTGCAGCACATATCGTTTCAATTTCTTCCAAAGTGCTGCCAGTGTAACTGGTTTTCTACGGTATACAACATCCTTAAGAGTTCCCCATAGGTAGAAGTTCAACGGAGTTAGAGCCGGAGAAAGCGTGGAAACTCAATCGGACCTCTTCATCCTATCCAGTGCCTTGGATACTTCAAAATTACTTTCCGCTGCTCATACGATACTCTTGGCTCCATTTTGTTGTAGCAACCCTAGCATAACGTAATATGAGTCACTTCTGTTTACAGAACATCATACGATAATCTTGACTTCATTTGTTCATTGTTGATTTACCTGTCGCATAGCAACGCTATCAATGTGAGTCACATCTATTTACAGAACATCATACTACACATTACTGTTGTTTTTCGTCCCAACTTTGAAATATATTAAGTACATATCTACTGTGAAAGTGTGCACACATTTTTTTCCGCATCCTCAGTATAAATATTTCTTCCTTATCTAGCTCTTCAATCGACGATGATGGTGGTGGAAATGGAATTGGCAGATTATCATCATGTGATACAGGCTACAAGGCAGATAATGTGAATAAACAGATGAACAATTTGGATATTAATACAGTTTTACCTTTTTTTTTTTTTTTTTTTTTTTTTTCGAAAATCCTAATGTATCTCTGAAGCAAAAGTTAGTCATTGGTTTGGTGCAATTGTACTTTTCAAATCAGTGAAGCATGGCTTGCCGTTTAACTACATACTTATGTAAACTTCTAAATATTTGCAGTGTATATGGTGACCAGTATTAGTCTTGATCTCCAAGACGATAAGCGTTTTTCACTTTATGTGAAATCTCCCCTTTCTGTGATTTGATCACAAATTTCCCGCACTCATATCAAAAGGTGTCTGTGGATTTACTGATTTTCCATAATTCCAAGAATTTGCTCAAATGTGCATATACTAGTAAAAATTGGATTAAAAAGTAAGATAAATTAATACACTAATACACTTCAGTGATTACAGGCCTTGACTTCTTAATTAAAATAAGTTCATGTTACTAACACTTGTTTAAGATCAGAAGTTTAATAATATAATAATATAAATGTCAATACTGAAAGAGACATTTTCATTTAAATGCATTTTTGTCACATGAATTGATTATATAATATTAATGAATTTTGACTTTCTAGTCTATCTCTGTAGTTTACAGCATTGTGAATGAAGTTTATACTTGTCCAATGAGTTCAGACCCAGTTTTTTAAAAATGGATTTTTGCTTCTTGAATTTCCTCATATTTTGTAGGTTCCAGGTTTAAATCCTGCAGCCGACAGACTTAATTGCAGAACGATCAAATGTTCGGATAATATTTCTCTGTCAGAAACTCACTTTTTATTCATCATTCCATCCTTCTGGGTGCGTCTTTTTGTGTTTGTGATGTTCTCGAGGCGGTCCTGACATTTGACCAACCATTTAGGGAGTATCTCGATGTGCCCACAGACAATTAGCTACGGGTGACTACCTAGGGATTGGCTTGTAAGTCCAATGGGAGGTAAGCCCTAATACCGGAGAAAGATAAACTTCAAAAGAAAGAAGATTTTTTTCTCCCTCAAAACCGATGTGCACTTTTCAATCTGGAAACAAGGAAAATTGAGAAAAGCATCCACAGCAACAAAAAGTTATTTGCAGAACAGTAATCTCTATTTAATAACCATTCAAAGTTCAATAAGAAATAAGACACACCCAGCACATTTAGAAGAAATACTCCTAAGTTGCATAATTTATAAAACTTACATTTTTAACAATTATTTCTAAATCTACACCAACTTCAAAACCCACTTATTACTAAAAGTATGTTTTAAATCAAAGAAATATTAACTGCATTAAAACAGAAAGGATAGCAACAAATCTCAAAAGATTCTTCACTCCTGCTCAATAAGGAAAATTTAGTCAGTCACCAGGCAAAACGAACAAGAACTAAGCAATCGAACAACTAACTTCCACGATTTAACAAGAGCCCCTTCCTCTAACAACGTGGTACAGCAACTTATGCGCACCTACCCGATCTAAAAACAATAGAGGTATACACATCTGGCTCCCCGTCTCCCCTCCTACTCTAATTGCCTTAACTTACGTTTTAAATAGGAAAGAAATACTAAACTGAAGAGTACTTTTCTGTTAGTGTGCCGAATAGGACATGTACCAAACTTTACCACTGCCTGTGACGTCACTCGGGATATCATATAATATGGTTCAACATGCACGAAGAATCCGAGTTCAAATTTGGCGATAACATTATTAAAAATGTACACATTTACAATCTTAGTGCTCTAACACCAGCACTCTGTTACTTCTATAAAATTACAATGAAACTTAATCAAATTATTCCTAATTGCAAAGAAATTCGTTTAAATTAAATGTACTTTAAGAGGTACAAACCATTATGAAAGCGATATTCTTGATATACAACATTACATCATCAGAAAACATCAGAATATTGACCAATGAACTGTGGCAGATTCAATGTTATTTTCCGTTCGGCACCGTAACAGGACATAACACTTCTTGTTAGCCCGTGAACAAATTCTCGGGTACGAAGCACATTCTCGTCCCGAACAAGAGATCGCTTGTCTTACTCACTCACTCGCGTGCCGGGCAACAGGACAAATTTTTTGGACAGCGAAAGACTTTAGCGAGAGCTGCAGTCCCGAGCGACAGCGGAGAGAGCCGAACAGACGGGAGATGCGGAATGCACTGAGGTTACTTTCCCTGTTTGCTTGCTTGCAGTGTGAATAAGGAAGTATAATTAATTGTTAAGTCTTGTGTTATGGAAAATTTATGAGTGCATCAAAACAGTTCGTGGGAAGGACTATAACTTAAATAAAACAATACTACAATAAAATGTAAGACATGTTTCTAAAAGTACACCCGAAAAAGTTGGATGTATAGCGCATGTTCTGAAAACTCAGCATTCGTACGGTTATCTCTATGAAATGTGCAACAAGAATTTCAATTATTCGTAAGTTTATCATGGTGAGGGTTCAGCTGAGAAGAAAACAATGACCTGCAGCTTATGTAGTCGAAGTTTCTGTTATTTGTATTTAGAATCATTACATGAAATAAGTAAAATCGGAAGAACTACACTTCTCACCCTGACGATTTTAAAAACTGGAGGCAAGAAATTGAGGGGAAACAACGGGATCGATGTTTGTAAAATATTCTAGTTCTCGCTCTGGTTCTGATAATATTACAAGGCAGTATTATGCCTGTCATCGCTCAGGAAATTTTGTTTCTGAAAGTAAAGGTCTCAGACGTTTAAAATTGCAAGGAAGCTCCGCCGCTGACTTAAATTCGCAATTGCCGTTCGGGACTGAAAAGTGAAGTATGAGTTTGGCTCTCTCAAGTGATGTTGGAGTGAATAAGGAAGTGTAAATGTTGCGTAATAATGGGTGCATTAAAACATTTCGTATGTCTGGTAACCAGAAAACTTAAAATGTTTCGCGCCTCTTGTAAAAAAAGGCAGCAATCGTATGGGTTTTACTGTGAAGTGAAAAACAACTATACAAGATAGGCGTACAGTGATAAAGTTGGGCTCTCTCCGCTGTTGCAAGCCTCTGGACGCCTGCTGCCGTTGCTCTAGCAGCACGCAAGTGGGTGAAACAAGTGATCTCTCGTTCGAGACGAGAATGTGCCTCGTAGCCCGAGAATTTGTTCAGGGACTAAGGTTAAGTGAAATAACTGACTTGATAAAACAAAAAATATACCACAGTACAATATAGAAATAAAAATAGCTGGAATTCTCGAAAGAAGACGCCACTAACACCAACAACGGAAAACTTAGGTAGGTAATGCATAAAATGTAGTTTCATTGTGCATTTTGATTAGCGAGTGAGAATAAAATTAGACTAACTGTTAAACAATGTAGGAATTCCAAATTGTGCCAATTGTTGTTTTCGGAAGGTTTAGAATAATTGAAAAAACAGCTCCATACAGGCAGTTTATCCTGACTGGGATTGAAACCAGTACTTGTCAGTCATTCAGGTGTTTGCCTTATTGGCTTAATCCTTTCGAGTCATATGACGAGTTGTGCTCGCATAAAGTAGTAATGGTGTATAAATTGCATGACAAGCACAGTGCGCAAGTATGCACTGGCCAATAAAATTGCATATATTTGCATTTCTAAGTCATAGGTTACATTCAAAGGCAATGAGAATATAATTAAATACACATAGTTCTTCCAAGTCGAAATGATTTGTATCGTCATTCGTTATAAGTTCGATAAAGTTACTCATACCAACCCTCCTTTGTGCTGATGGTCTAATATTGATATCCACATCAATTGATGTTTATAAAGGGATTACTTAGAAGTGTGTTGTCAGGAAGGAGCAAATAAGGTAAGGGTGGGATACGGGTCGAGCATCGAAATAAAGGAAAGGCCTGAGCAAAATTTAACTGGCGTATATTTGTTTAAGGGGAGTTGTTGTTTATGATTTGGTTTATTTATGGACGATTTTTAACATCTCAGGTCATCAGCGTCCCATTCAATTCAGAGCATGAATCAGCAAATAAATTTTGCTCAAAGGCTTCTTCTTTCAGGTTTGAGGTATTTTTACATGCCGTAAATCTACGACAAGGGACCTATGACTTTACTTCTCTTCCGAAGGAAGCCATACTTAGGATTTTTACCCGAAAAAAATCCATCAATCTTCTCTCATTGCAAAGTACAGCTAACCTCAGTAGCCAATTTGGTAAGACAGTGAGATGTGATGACGAAGATTTGAACAAATTTATTAAAAGTATTCTAAATAGTGAAATTGCTTAGCGAATTTTCTGATTTTTAAACAAAAAAAAAAATAAAAATACAATTAGTGCTGCTGTCAACGAATGCTGTGCATGTAGTTCAGAAATTGATAATTTTCTTTTTTGAATGGTGCTTAACGCCCGTTTTTACTACTTAAGACACCACAGGCGGTGGACACTCATGAGATGAAATGATATATTAAGAAAGGATTTTTTAAGGAAGGAAACGTTCCAGGTCTAAGTTTAGGGTACCTCCCCGGCATTTGCCATTTATGAGGACTGAGGAAAACCTGGAAACAGCCTCAGTCAGGGAGGACGTCCTGGCGGGATTCGAACCCTAGACCTCCCGCTCACGAGTCCGCCCCTTAACGACCTCGCCCACCCATGGCGGTAGAAATTGATGATGATGGTGATGATCATTACTATTACTATTATTGTTGTTGCTCTCCAGGTACTTCAAAACGCGCTCAAGTTGAGATACTAAAGAATCAAAGTGACTGTAACTGAACTCAACAAAAACTGATAATACTACTGTTGTGTATCAACACTGTGATTACAGTGAACTCCGTAAAGAATTAAATTATTTATTAAGACCACATTCAGAAATTGATTATTTTTTGGAATTAATGAAACTTATGAAATTTATGAAAAAAGATTGTGCGGAAACTAATGCTTGTGCTTCAAAGCAAATACAAAATGAAAAGAGAAAAAAGATGATGATGATGATGATGATGATGATGATGATGATGATAAAGGTTTTATTCTACACCAGATGAGATTAGAGCATACTTTGCTCTTCTGATGTCTCAAGTGCGAAAGGTACGAATTCAACTATATTGGAGTAAGACGAGTTGCATTCAGACACCAATATTTGGAGAAACAATTTTCTCAATTCACCGACAGAAATGAAGGCCACAATGATTCGGTAAAGAAGATTAGGCCTTGCAAAAGTTTGAGAATTATATCTTCCTGCAGAAGATATTGCTCTGAATGAAAACAAAATGAAATTCATAAACTGTCTTTCCTACGTTCAGTGCAATAGATACAAACGTACAAGATTTGGATTAAACGTTTACAAATTTGAGTATCTAGTTTTGAATATTGCTTGTACTTCATAAGTCATGTAGGTGACGACGTGATAGACCCTAATCTTCCAGCAAGTAGAATAAAGTTGTACTACACATGTGTGAATCATTATTACACAGAGGTCACACATTGTATCTGAATGACTGGTATTCGTCTCTACATCTCTTTAGAAGACGAATGGATGGAAAAACTAATACGGTTGGTACCGTGAGAGCAAAAATGCAGCCTGATATCTCTCATAATAAACTGAAACGTGGCTATTATGGAATCCTGCTGTGAAAGAATGTGCTGTATGTAAGGTGAAAGGATAACAAAGATGTTTATTTCCTATGGACGAAACACGAAGCTGCTGACATTACAGCAACAGGCAAGCTGAGAAGAAAGAAAGGTCAAACACTCAGGAAGAAAGTAAAGAAACCAAAGTGTGCCCTTGAGAAGGGAATGTGAATGAGTTTGCAAGACCAGGTGACAATTTTGTTTCCTATAATGCAATGCACAGCTAAAGGTTACAGGAAATCTGCTAGGCATGTGCTTATAGAACTGATTCATTGTGTTTCACAAGATGACTTGTAACAAGAATATGAACTATACGGACTTTACAAACGACATCGTTCATCAGCTGTTTCAAAGTGTAACACTGTCAGAGTACAACCTTCAGCTGGGAATACCCCATTGAGACAAGGAAAAGAAGCGAAAATGCTAAAACAGTTAACAGTTTTTGAACACCCAAATGCTGCTCTTTCTTCTATGCTGTCTCAAAATAGTCATTTCATTTTGAGTTATTTGCTGATTATTTGCACAAAATTCTTAAAATTTGCATCAGTCCATTTGCTCGTGTGCTTTAATTGATAGGAATAGAGCAGGAAATTTTCATATTTCAGGACTCAAGGACTAGCTATTTGTGTCTAAATGCGATCAGAATCCAGGTGCGGCAAGGCATGGGCTTAGGAAGAAACCTTTCCAAAGCGCAAGTCACTGCCACACCGTTCACAGCATCAGTCCACCTCGCTTGGAACTTCAACAGAACCAAAGGAATGAAATTAGGTTAAATGGGAGAGCGGAATTATGGAAAAATGCACCCCAGCATTAGCCTAAGTGACCAGGGGAAACCTCGGAGGGGAGGGGGAGTCATAATGCCCGGCCCCAATAGACTTGAACCCAGAATCCCATAAATGTGAGTGTCAAGCTTTACTGTCGGAGCCACCCTTATTGGTACATTTACACATACCTATGAAAATTACAGCTCTATTTTCGTTCTATCTGACGTTCACGTTACTGTTTCAAAATACAAATTCAGGTTTGAGCGTGGGCTGAGCTTGGATACTGTGTTTGTATACCTTAGCAGCTGCGATAGCAATAACTGCGTCATCAGTGCCTAGGGAAAAGCTCTCTTCTTTTATTTTCCCCAACTACAAACTGAATATGTCACGCCTGCTAGCGGCAACAGCAGCACAATGAACATCAACAGGGTCAACGTTGCTGGTATGACAGCTCGGTTGCGTAGGGGCAGCGGATAGGCCGGAATCAGTTTATTTTTACTTTGTGATTTTTAAATAAAATACTTTTCTTTGTTATTTCAAAAATGTGTTATATTTATTAATACTTTCTATTGTTATTGAATGAGAGACTGAACAATTTCTATATTTCCTAGTTATTACGATAAATGAAATTTGTAAAGCCAGAGTCCGTAGACACCTTAAGTTGCCCAGCATTCTTTTTTTTCTGTTATATGAAAGACTGGCAAACTTAAGCATTTTTAATATATTTGTTCTTTTCAGAAAAACAATTTGCACATTTCTTCCAAGTGACACTGAAAGTATAACATTTTAAATATATTATATAAGAATGCTCTAGCATTCAATTAAAACAAAACAATTTTACAGCATATTATAAGGAAACTGAAACATAAAAAGTTTCTATCTTTGAAGCAATGTAGGATTTAATTTAGCAAGGAAGAGATAGAACACAGCCTACCACTTACTCAAGCTCCAAAAACAAAATATAGTGTCCAAATATCTTTATGATTGATTGAGAACAATCATCCAATTAAGTATTAAATTTATTATACAGGATTACTATAAATGATTTATTCGTTTTCAGAACACTATGTTTTCCAAAATATTACATGTACCAATAGGATTGCTACATGAAAAGAACTGTGAAGTCGCCAAATGTATTCACCAGTTGGCAGAACTAGTTCAGTGCCTTTACACGTGACGGGTAAGCAAGAAAAGAGTTTCTGTGTGTTAGAATATGCGAGATGCTCGTCTGTTATGCCAGTGCAACGAGCGTTCAGAATAGAGCATAGAAAAGAACCGGCTTGTAAACAAAGCATTTTGCGCTAATATCGACCAGTTAGGGACACTGGTTGTCTTGCATAAACGGAAAAGCACCGATCGACCACAAGTACCAGGCTTTTTTTTTTTGAATGGTGTTTAACGCCCGCTTTTACTACTGCGGCACCACAGGCGGTGAACACTAATGATACATGAGATGAAATGGTATATTGTTCAAGGATTTTTTTTTTTAAGGAAGGAAACGTTCCAGGCCTAAGTTTAGGGTACCTCCTCGGCATTTGCCATTTATGAGGACTGAGGAAAACCTAGAAAAAACCTCAGTCAAGGAAGACGGTCCTGGCGGAATTCGAACCCCACACCTCCCGCTCAAGTGTCCGCGCCTTAACGACCTCGGCCACCCGTGGCGGTTACAGAAACCAGGTGAAACAGTGGAAAGAGTGAGGGAAAGTTTCTTGCGCAGTCCACAAAAATCAACGTCCGAACAAGTGACGTATTTTAAATACTGCAGGAAACTGTATGGAAGATTTTGCGACACGATTACCTTTCAATATCTGCAGTTCCCGCAATATAAAATCGAAGAAAATGCCCGGCGGCTGCAATTTTGCATCACAATGCAAGAGACATTGAAGAAGACTAAAGATTTCGCGCCAAGTTGATATTCAGCGATGAAGTAACATTCCATTTATCCGGGAAGGTTAATCGTCACAATGTGAGATTGCGGGGCACTGAAAATCCTCGTGCAATTGTACCACTTGAAAGAGATTCACCAGAAGTGAATGTTTTCTGTGCAATATCATAGACAAAGCTGTATGAGCCGTTTTTCCAGTGTAAGAAGACAGTGACTAGTACATCTAACCTGCATATGTTGCATTTGTGGTTTTTTCCACAACTGGTTGCTGATTCCATGGATTTTGTCTTCCAACAAGATAGGGCATTCCATCATTGGAACATTAATGTTCGTCTCTACCTAAAAGATGAAATTTCGGATTGAAAAGTTTGGTAAGAATGACGTAGCTCTGTTCTCTGGGCCCTCCAGGTCACCTTATCTAACGTCTGATGATTTGTTTTTTTCCTTTGAGGGTGCATTAAGGACCTTTATTTACGTAATCCCACTGCCTAGAACACTAGAAGAGGGCAGGAAACGCATTTATGCTACAGTGATGACCACTGACAGGATGATGCTACCAAATGTATGCAACAAGCTCGACTACCTCCTGGAGTGTGTTGTATGGCCCAAGGGGCTCACATGGAACATTTTTGAGTGTGAAGAAAACTTGGCGAGTTTACGATTATTTTAATACATAAATCATATTTGTACGTGTGATACTTTGGAAACTATAGCGTTTTTTTTTTTTTTTGAATGATTTATTTATGGACGCTCTTTAACAGCTCAGGTCATCAGCGTCCCATTCAACTCGGGGCGTGAAACAGCCGACAAATTTTGCTCAGAGGCCTCTCTTTCAGGCTTGAGGTTTTTTTTCGTGCCGTAAATGTACGACACGGGACCCACGGCTTTACTTCCCTTCCGAAGGAAGCCATACTTAGGATTTTTACGCCCCGAAAAAATCCATCGGTCGATCATGGATTTAGGAGGCAAGTACGGTAACCACTACACCACCTGGACCGACACTATAGCGTTTTGAAAACGAATGAATCATTTATGGTAGCCCTGTACAATGATCAATACACCCAATTAAATCATTTAAATTCGCTTATAAGAAAGTTATTTCCATCGGACGCAGATTAATGCATATGAAATCGGACATCAAGAATTCTTACAAATTACAAATTGCGTTCAAAACAGTCAATTTCTATCTGAGTAAATTGCAGACTGAGCCACTTCTTTACAAGAATTATGCTTTCTTATGCTCTCTCTTTGATACCTGCACGAACATGTAATTTGGGAAGCAACTAAGGAGAAGCAGCCTGGATATGGCGTAAATGGTAGTTTCCAAGCGCAAGGGAATATAATTCTTTGACGCTTATATTTATTACAATAATTATAATAACACTATTCACAATAACTCATCAATAGTGTTTTTAACAAAAATAAAATAGCAAACAGTGATTTTTATAAACTGCTTTAACATTCACATAAAAACGCAGTACATGACAAGCTCTTTACTAAATTCATTAAGAAAAGTTTATACAATAAATGTACTAGCCTGCAGTTTATTGATATAGAATTTTATTAACCAAGTACTTGTCCAATTTAAGTTTGAATATTATGCTTAACTAGCGTTTGCCTGTAATTTAACAAAAGAAACTTAAAGGCTAAGCATTAAAACAAACTTTACAAGATGCTAGCCCAGCATTCTATGCATCTAACATGACAGTTAAACATGAATTAAAATGTAACTATGTACATTACAGTTCTGCAGCCTTATCCATTGGGTGAAGCCTTAGAAAGAATAACGGTGCTAAAATTTAGAAATGGTGTCCAAAAGTGACCTAACCGCTATCTCTTCTGCAGCACCTGTATATCCTGCACCGCTTATGCATCTCCTTTCACGAAAGGCAGCGGAGAAAACAACAGGAATGATTGCATCGATGAGAAGCTGTAGTGTACTTGAAGAAATACAGGTGAAGATGAAAGTACTAATACACAGAAACAAGTAACGAAATGCAAAAAGCGAACTCTTTAGAATCCAGACTAAAAGTTAAACACATTCAATACACAGCGAAACTAAACGGGACACTGTAATGTAGCTATGTAAAATGCAAAGGACATAATTGATACGGAAAAAGACGTATGCTTTGAACAGTATAGGTTATGATTTTGTTTTAACTTAAGCTAACCTAACCTAACCTAGCCAAAATTTGCAACTTATGCATTAACAATATAACTTTAACATTTTCATTTTTAAACCTAAGCTAACCTAATATAACCTAAATTTGCAACGTGTATGAAATAAAAGTAAAATTGCAACCCATGCGTTGTTCTAAGCTAAATGAGGTAACGTTTATTACAGTAATAAAAGTGTAGACAAATTGGTAGACAAAAAAATAATTGGTCCGTGGAGGTAGCTTACCCACCACTTTCACTTTTGTAGCATGAAGCTCTATCCAACTGAGCCAATAGACCCTCATGAACATCCGGTAATTATCAGCCTACATTCGATGACAGGAAATGGGCTTGGTTTTTTCCGCTGCCGTTTGTGAAAGGAGCCGTGACTAGTACACAAGTTTTGCAGGCCAACGGCAAAATAGTGACTTCTAGGAATGTCCAGTATATTCGACGTTAGCGTAAACCAAGGAAAGTAAGGACACAGACAGCAGATTGCAGTATGGGTGGGAAAGCAAAGCAAAGGAAAGGAAATTAGGTATTTGACACAAAAGCGCATATTGTGCACCAATAGCACAGGTTTCCTCCCCGTCTCCCAACCAAAATAGAGCTGGCTTTAGTTGCCTTTTTAGCTATTTATGGGTAAATTGTCCGTAATAATGCGCCACCGATCCTAGTGGTATTAAAACCATTGTGTCTAAGGAAATATAGCTGAACTTCCGCAGGAATATTGGTCTGCTGATGGTTGAGTGTTCTAACAAATTCATTTCAGGAGCAGCAGAACACTCCAGAATACACTCTGTAGTACTAGGCAGCCAGCGTCAGACAATGTAAGGAGTCAGGAAGTATCTTCAGAAGCCTATAAAAAGGCCTAAGAGATATAAAATTATTCAATGTTGTTCTCTTTAAGTTCATTAGTGTTTTTGTAGATACATTTATCGTATATTTATGAAAATAAGCAAGTTCTAAGAAAATAAAACTGAAAAATTAATGCTAGACATTCAAAGACTTTGATAATATAGCTATAAATGGTATGTGCCACATTTCATATGCAATTTCAAACGAAAGCAATTAATTATAACATAGTTTACTAACTTCCCAATGGGAAACAGTACAAAGCAAAACTACTACAAAGTTTCACAAACATGTTGCATTATTATTTTGATATTCCATCAAGAAGAATTCTATTCAAAATAATTTGGTTAATTTATACTTCGAGTTCGCGGGTTTTGCTATTTGCATACACTTATGGTAATTTGGGGTCGAGCGAGAGGTCAGTTCTGTACTTTGAGAGTTGAAACCGTCATTGCGGCCCACCCCCACATATATATTATATATAATAAAAATAAAAATAAAGTAACACTATCAACAATGTAACAAATTAACAGTAATTATGATAGCAGAAAAAGATAAAACACAAAGAAAAAGTCACACTTGAGATCGCTATATTTCGAATTCTTGGAGTCCTATGGCAAGAAGAAAAGTGACTTTTTCTTTGTGTTTATCTTTTTCTGCTATCATAATTACTGTTAATTTTTTATATATAAGCCTATAATCATATTTTGGCATTGTAATTAGTAATATAATTATTATGTATATATTTCTGTCATTATCTTTAACTTACGAAGAACCGTACAACGAGAAAGAATATGACGTTTTGTTGCGGAAGCTTAGAAGGCCAATAGGGTTATGAAAATGCTCACAATAGAAAGAAACCCATGGGTGGCTTATGAAGCTCCTCTGTTTTTTAAAAAAGGGCTGTTTTGGCAAGGTTAATAAACGGAAGGACTTTTAAACACGCTTGGGGCTTTGACCCCGACAGGCCGTTGTATTGATAGCCCTTTAAACTAGCCAATGCTGACAAATTGTTTTAAAACTTTGTAAAAATAGCTAATTGTACGCGTGGCAGGTGGACTTAAATTAGGCAATGGATAATGTATATTTGAACTTTTAAAGTTAAGCGCTAAGATTGCGCGTGCCTGTGTAACCCCGTGGAATCATTAAAACGAACGATTATTTGATTTAAATTGAATATATAAGAAGGCGATTGCTCTGCTGGGGTACTCATTTGTCATTTCTCATTCGCCAATCCTATACGCGATAAGATATTGGCAGTTTAAGTATTACACGCGGCGAGAAGCAGTTATAAGATATATACCACGAGAGAGGTAGTAAGCAGTTCTAAGTTTTACACGCGACGAGACACAAGTAGTTATAAGTTCCAGACACAGTGACACGCAATTCAGTAAGTCAGTTCAGTTTCACGCTCCAAGGCACTCATCTGTAAGTTTCACACGCGGCAAATAAGTTTGTATCTGATAGCTAAGTCTATCGTACGAAAAACACCTGAGAACGCGAAAGAGATTGGTATAATAAAGTACGACACACACACACACACACACATTATGTGTATGTTTCGTATATATTATATAAGCTATATATATATATAGCTTCTTGCCATTGAAGAACTCGCAGTAGTTCGAAATATAGCAATTTCAAGTGTGACTCTTTCTCTGTGTTTTATCTTTATCTACTTTTATTATTATTATTAATTTATATATATAATGTCGCATCGCGTGCTCTTTTGCACAATTGACATTCTCTCCCAGTCCTGTTAAATACGAGTCAACGAAATAGCCGATTCACCCTGAGAAATTGCTGTCATTGATGCGTGGGCAACAACACCTAAGCGACTATAATCAGTCTACAAAACCACTTCAAAATTGGTATCAACGTGAGGCTACTCGGCATTGACAGCAAATCGCTTCAAAATTGGTGCCCAACCTGGAGCACTTAGTTGGAGCCTACTAAACAGCTTGATAATTAGGCTGTAATTGCTGGGGCCGACTAAACAGTCTGAGTGCTGTGTGATAACTCTATATTTAGTTGTAATTTTTCCGTATTTTTATTAGTTATTGTCTCTGTGAATTAAAAATGTCAGTTATTCTAATTTTCTATTTGACTTCAAATAAGGACTTCGCGAAAGAAGAAACATCTTTAGCCATGCACGCAACGGCCGGCCACAATTGCATAAACCCTGGGACTATCGGTCCTCTTGCGAATGCGTTGTACAAACTTCCTGACTGATATAGCCCTCCCTATCTGTAATAATGTTTGAGCTGAGCTCATTTACACGGTCTTTTGGTAGGCGCTCCACCAGCTGCACATAGCAAAGATCTCTCATTCGCAGGACTAAACTGATTATGTAACAAAACATGAAATAATTTCAAGGGAAAGTTTGGTCTCGAACAGGAGGTTTCTACTTAGCCTTTGTAAGGCAGCTTTGTCACTCTTGGAGATACTTTGTGATGATAAAGTTTCTTCAGAATATTTACTAATAAGGTTAACCAAAGTGAGTTTCTCCTCTTGACATTCACTAACGGTTGACTTCCTTTAGTGTGGTATTTCCATACTATACACTTTCTTCCATAGTGTTTTCTTCGTTCATCATTATCATGGTGAAACACTAAAGTTAGCTTTCATATTTCTAAATCAATGTATTATCTTGATCTAACATCGTCAATTTTGGGATAAATATTCCTCAACTTCGGATGCCATGAGCCATCCATTGTAAACTTGAAATTGTTTTTTATTTTTCTCTTACTTCAGTGACACATGCTCGTATATGTTACACCATAATTTTTTATCATGATAAAGTTTCTTGATGCTAAAATTAAAAATTAGAACACTGAATAGGAGCAGGACTTGCTGGTCCTGAAAAAATGGGAAGGTTTGGTGAAGGAGTTGAGGAAGGAATGCAGTAAGATGCATCGTGGTGAAATAGGCTCCAATCCTATTTATTTTTCTGTGATTTTTGGTTTAATTATAAAGCGTATACATATTACATAAAAATGTAACAACTTAGAAATAACATTCTCATTCAATATGAGAACATTTATACGTAAAATAGGGGAAAAAGTTTAAAGTCCAGGAGATATCATAGCCACAATGGAACTGCAGGGAGAGATCTGTAGTTTACTTCTATATAGCTAGTGAGCAGAAATTAAAGAAAACAGACGTGGTATGCTGGGCCATGCTATTCTCTTCTAAATGACAGTGGACTAGTGATACTGCCCAGATTTCAAGGGAAACAACGAAAAGCTGTGACTTCTAAATTGGGCCGCTCTGCCTAAAGCTCAGATCTAGTGACCAGCAATAAACCTTTGTCAAAATTGGAGAAATATCTATGAAAAAATATTTAATGTTCACAATAATGTTGAAGAGTGTCGTTTGAGAACATTTGTGAAGGTAAAAGTTCAACTAACTTTTTCAAAGACATAGAAATGCTTAATTCGAAAATGAACTACGTGTGTTATAATCGGGGACTTTGTTTAAAAGCGAATACTTAATCTCACTCTTATTCTAAAGGAAAATAAAGCTCGTGACTTATGGAACCCACCACTTTCTTTTTAACAAGAAAACCAAAACTATTTGTATTTATCATTGTCATAAAGCAACCTTAGAAAGTTTCTATTTTCTTGTTTATCCACTTATAAATGTAATTAAGTATAATTTTCTTTTTAGGAGCAGATAATCTAAAGTTAAATGTATAAACGATGCAAGTTTCTTTTTATACTCGTATCCCTTGGTAAATTATAAGAAATAGTTGAAAATCTTATAAAGAAGTTTAGTTCGTCAGAACTTTTCAAGTGCTCTCTCTGGCATTGTATACAATACCCCAGTTTGAAACCATTTCTGGAAGGACCCACGCCACTCGTTTTCCGATACTGCAGCTAATTCCTATCGTGGGCTGCGATGCTTAGTCCAGAGTTGGATGTGTTTCTTCATGTTCGCGAAAAGAAGTCACAGGCGGGCAAGTCGGGACTTAAGGTGATGCGCCAATAGTTTTGCTTCAAGCCAGCGTTGTGTTAGCAGTGAGAGCAGAAGGTGCAACGAAACACTCTTTAGACTCGTTCTTGCATTTCGTTGAACAGCTTGGGAAGTAGATTCAGTAGATACAGCAACTGATGCATGGTTTCCTATAACAGTGATGGGCACTTATTGTCCTTTTCTTTTCAGCAATCCTTGCGGGTGAGTGGTCATCAGAGAAGACCCACTTTGTTTCACGGTTAAACTATGAGGTCCGAAGTTCTCTCTGTAACAACGTCAAATACGTGCGAAATGTAAACATCAATCTGAAGCATTACTTGGCACCAATCCATTATACCTATCGATTATCTGCCTTTCGGTTAAACAGCGAGGAATCAATCTTGAATAAATTCTTTTCACTCGAAGGTGCACATGTAGATAAACTTTGTAATCTGATCTTTAAAGTCAACTTAAAATTCACGTGAGTGTACCTTGGATCGTCTCTGATCATTGGTTCTAGAATTTTCTTCGATCACTATCTTTGTTGACCTGCCACTGCTCTCTTCGTTTTTAAGAGATTGTCATTTCTTCTTTGCCGAATCAACGGATTCGTGAAGTCCTCAAGAGCTTGAAATAGACGCTAAAGAGACTGCGTGTCATTTAGGTCACGGTTATACAACCATCAAATAAGCGGGCTCGCTCTAGCACCATATATCCAAAGTCAAACACGACACGTAAGCCACTAACTGGTAACTATGAAATCCCAGTACAAGGCAGTGGAGAAGCGTGTGAGAAGCTCTTCAGTTGTGAGTGCACGAATCATGGAGCAATTTACTCCAGATTAAAGAAATTTCATTTATGCAACTTCATAAAGCACTAATCACCGTTGTATGTCCTACAGCATTTTGGAAACACTTTCCTGAAAGTGATCCACTTATAGGCATACAGTTCATAAAATAGTCAACAAATTAAACATTATTGGGTCGGTCTTGGAAATAATAATCGAAACGTCGCGTTTTAACAAAGTGTTATTGTTTAACAAAACGACAACATTACGTAAACAGAATAATAGAAATGCAAATCTTAAAAAATGGGGACCCGCAGAAGAGAACAAATTTGTGTACTTGATTTTTCCAGTCCGTATGCGGCAGCCACATATTCCCATAATTAATGCTATTCATTGACGAGGGATAATTTTAGATGAACGATTTATTAAGAAAAATAATCGCCTCTGGGTAACACAAACTCCAATATCAGTACGTGAAAGAATGTGTGAGCATTACCCGCTGACAGAGCGGGGACATGGTCACGATACAGCTGAGAAAAAGCCCGTTTAAACAGATGACGCTGTAGTGTCAAGCGATCATCATCAAACCAAAATGGTATTACTTATTTTAAATTTAGCAGCTTATGATAAGAATGGCACCCTTAAAGAGTCCCTGACATTAATAAAAGCTAAAATTCTTACTAATTTACTTAGCGAATTCCTTTATTTAAATGTCTCATGAAAAAAAAGTACATTTTGGCATATATAATTAGTTTATTTATTTTAAAAGTATTAAAAATACATGAGATCCTCAATTAATTCTCATTAGAAAGTATTAAAATTTCATTATAATAACATTAAAATTCATTTAAGTGGTAATAATAATATTAAAAAGAATATTTATGAATATTTATTTAAAGGAAGGGACGATGTGTTAATAACAAAATTCCATAGCCTGCAATGTATGGATGCAACTGTTATTGATATAGAATGATTTAGAATATTTTAAAAACCGTTAATTTTTTATTTTTGCGAGTAAAGGAAAAGAAAGAGCGGTAGTTTTGTCGGGAATGAAATACTGTATAACTGTGTTAATAATATTATCAGCTACAAAGTTCCCATTTCTATTTCGCACTTACTAGAAGTTAAAAGGACGAATTGGTTCAGGCAATAGAGTGCATAAACTGTGCAGCAGGATTTGACCGACAAACTTAGAGGAATGATAGGTCATATAGAAAGGACAGTCTTTGTTAAGGATTGCTGACACCTGCTTATGCGTTATGCATCGGTTTTAGAAGCTCATTCGGCATCGAGCGTGAAATGTGCACCATAAGTCCCTCTTATCCGCTCTGTTCACCACTGAAGTTGGTGTTTCTGTGCGCAGAAACGTGTAGTTCCAGCAAGATGGATTCCTACCGGACATTGTGGGAACATTGGATAGGAAGAGCTGGAACTGTTGTGAGGCCAGCGTGATTTGCCAAATTAGCGCTCCTTGATTTATTTTCTTTGGAAGGCATATAAGCGTATCGTACACGTGACAACAGAGCGGGATCGATTGACGGAATAAACGTTCAATTGGAAATTTTCAATTGGAAAAATAAATATTGTTTCTACAAATGTGTCAGAAAATGCATGTAAATTTAATTTAATTTCTGCAAAAGGTTTTGCCTATGGTCTGATTTCACGGATGCATAACTTCTTAATGACTTTTCAGCGAAGTGTGTACCTTAACAAAAAACTATTCTCTCTGTGTGACTTGTTATTCTGCAATATTTGTCGGCGAGGTGCTGCAGAGTCGAATGTTTTAAACATAAAATTAGAAGTGGCATCTATTATTAAATTAAATATCCTATTTGAAGCTGAACAAGCAAGTTTATACACTTTGTATCCTACTAAATAATCGCCTGAAGATAAGCCAATCAGAATGTTCATCTTATAACTAGATTTTGTAAGGCAGCATGTTCTCTGCCTTAAATTTTACTTAAATTAACAATCCATAACACTTTTATCGCTACTTTCATGAATTTATCGGTAATCTCAGACCCTCTAGTGCTATTTATTGGGACTATTTCTCGAATAAAAAAAGAATTTAAATATAATTCCTCTAAACTTGGCTTATAAAATTGTAATAATTGTACATTTGCACATTTGCACTTAACCTTTTCAAGCAATCTTGTGACAGAAGAACGCGGACAATGTCTATAGAGAAGAGTTTAGGATAATTTATGAATAGCATAAGAATAAAAGTAATATATATTTGAAATTCGCCCAGAGAATATTAACACTTGTATAAAATGCTATACTTATGAATATCTACTCTATTCAGAAACCGTGACACTGAAATGAACAAAATTCGACTATTACAATCGCTACCGTTCGATTTTCGAATATCAACTTTAAAAAAAAGAATATTACATACAGTTTCTGTTTTTCCTTGTATTCTGTGCTTTGGAATTCCTAATGATAAGATCAATTTGCACATTTGATGCATCACCAAAATGCTTTGAAGAACCCTCCATTTTGCGTTAAGATTGTCCATTCTTTTGTTGCTATCAATAGCTTCCCACCGCCTCTAGCAAAAAGGATCAGTGATGCTTGTTGAGGAATTATATACTGGAGGTATAGAGTTGGCTGCACTGACAACAAGACAAATGCACGTCACTTGATATAATTTCACTCCGTAATCTGACTCTTGACTGGTCAAAATTCAAAAGTGTGTTTCGTTTCATTGGTCGATTTTAAGATGATATCATGAGTGAAATAGTCTCCGTAATATACTTTAAAAGCCGGACTCTCTGTTCACATGAATGAGTGGCGTTTAACGCCCGTTTTTGTTACAGAGGCACCACAGGCAAAGGATACTAATGGTATAAGAAATGAAATGAAATGATATATTGGGAAAGGATTTATTTTAAGGAAGGAATCGTTCCAGGCCTAAGCTTAGGGTACCTCTCCAGCATTTGCTGTTTATGAGACTGAAGAAAACCTGGAAAAAACCTCAGTCAGGGAGGACGGTCCTAGCGGGATTCGAACCCCAGACATCCAGCTCACGAGTCTGCGCCTTAAAGTCCTCGGCCACCCGTGGCGGCCTCTGTTCGCAAAAGTATATGCTTTTAATTACAATATGCATATGATATAAACATATACAAGTATTATTGTTGTTCCTGTTGACTATATATTTTACTTTACTTTTTTATTTGCGTATTGTGACAAAATGTCTGCTTGTACTTAAAGCAATATTAAATAAATAATTCAAAAAAAGATTGTATTATTTGAAACCGAAATGTTGATTACTTAATTAATATAAATGACCCTGATAGTCGTACTATTTTTATCCGCAATTATAAAGAGGTAATTCAGATTGAAAGGGAAATCTTTCATAAAATGTTAATTGAAAACATTGAATGTGGGTTGAACAAATTCTCATATATTTAGTTATTTTTCTTTTTTTCTTCTTTTTACTGTTTAATTATTGCTCTTTTGACTGCAATGCCTTTATTGCGATATCTGTAATTATGAACGTGAATAATGTAGGCGTAGGTGATCTGTATTCTGCAGGAATAAATTAATTGAATTAATAACATTGCAAATGATCTCAAAGTTTTTGGCACCTTAGCGCTATCTGACATTCTCAGGGTGAAGAGAGAGAAAGAAAAAAAAGGTGACCTTATTTCTCTATTAGCCTGTGTAATGTAACAATTTCTCTCTGTCACAATATAAATCGACTGAACTTTGAGCAGCCATAGCGGTAACTTTACTTCGTTCTTAATCATTTTTATTTTATTAAATAAAACAGATTCCGAAATTTTCTAGTCGGGCCATTTTAAAACGCCTAAATAGCAATCTTCATATGTATGAGTTTAATTTTCTACACCACAATTTAGCTGGAGGTAAGTTTCTGTAACGTTAACAATTGAGAATCGCGCGGTGACAAAGTTCTTCATAAAAAGAGGCATTTCACTAAACGCCATGCAACTGTTCACCATGAAGGAATGGGCGGAACAGTTTCGTTGGAACAAAAAACCATCGAAAATTATTCCCCTGATTATTCGCTTGTAGTAACAATGACTGAAATAGCACCTCTTTTTTCTGGGGAGAAATAGTCAATGACGTGCAACTCTGAAGTTCAAATAAATCTCACTAGGTGTGTTTTTTTTTTTATCTGCCCTTTGAATTGTCACATGACGAAAGTGATGTGAACTTTCTTTCTGAAGTTCAGAAGGAGCATCGTTGCGAACTGTTCCCGCAATTTTTGCCAAATTAATCAAAAAGAAATTTTAGAGTATATTTTTTTAAATCATCGTTGTCTGTTGTGTTGTTGGCATTCCTTCCATTCCGGTCATAGACGAGCCATCCTTCTTCCATCTCCTTAGGCTGCCACTTAAGCATGCTTTGATCAGCATGCATGTTGCCCATTGGTTTAAGCAATCGTATATTGGCGAAATCAGGATTTCTACAGATGCGGCAACTTCAATACACTTCTTGGTTTCTCCCACTCCACCACACAGAAAGGAGACCTCCACTTAGTCTCGGATACAGACCGTTTTGGCTCTTTAATTCCAAGTTGTTAGACCGGGGGCCTCCTTTGCTTCCCACACCTGGCGACCCAGGTAGAACGTATTGGTAAAATATTTTATTTTAAAGTATTTAGTATCTTATTCTATTGACTTAAGGTTACGTTGTTATAATTTGCTTATTTTTTATTTATTGTTCACCAAATTATATTGAATTATCCATTGCTATATTTTGTGAATTCTTCTTCTTCTTCTTCTTCTTCTTCTTCTTCTTCTTCTTCTTCTTCTCCTTCTCCTCCTGCCGTATTGAAGAATTCGGTTTCCATGACCATATACTGGAAGTTCATTAATGACATGGTGTCGAATTCAGGTTATTAAAAATTTAATTGAAACATCGTTCAATATTAAGATCTATTTTCCTTAAAGTAATCTGTGGAGTAGCGCAAACCAAACGAGACGTCGTCAAGGTCAACAGTACACCAAAATGGTCATAGCAACTATCTTTTGGGACTGCAGGGGAATTGTCTTATTAGATCGTAACTTCACTTCTGTACAAATTGTACGAGAAGAGAGGATACCTGCTGAGCCACTGCATTCGCTTGCTTCACGACAATAATCTAGTCCATAGAACTATTGCGAAGGTTGTGTTAAGTACTGTTGGTTCTAGGAAAAGGAGAACCGATGTCTAACGCCCAGTAACTGTTATCTGTACTCTAAATTAAAAATGGTGGATAGTGACGATAAAGTGCAAAGTGTCATAATGAATACTTTTGTAGATAAAAATCGTAAAAAGTTTTTAATATATTCAGTTGTTAATTTAGATTTACATATAATTTATCAAAATAGAGAATTAAAAGCTACGTATAAAGAAACTCATGTACACAAAATAGCATACGTATACACAATGTCCCAGAATCACCGAACTAGACAACCCACATTAAGTTGTACGGGTTAGGAAAAGTAGCAGCTGATTTAACAACCGTCTCTACCTGAATACTGAGAACGTATTATGAATATTTCATATGTATGTTTTTCTTTGATTGGTTCTCTTCGTTTCGCTGACTGTCATTGCATAAATATTTTATCTATATGAATGTAAATTAAGTAAAAATCACTAACAAGTTGGTATCAAAAGTTCCCGGACTTGTTCCGTGGCGCACCAATAATGGGCAGTACAGGGTTGCGCGAGAGAAGTGCTAGGGAGCTGTAACTTTGAACTACCAGTGTGCCAGGTGACATCACTATATTAGATTGCGAGTAGTGCAGTCGGTATTTTGTCATCATACGCATTGCTAGCCTGGAACAAAAATTTAACGTGTCATTTACGTTAGACGTGGGAAATCTACCACAGAGAGATTAAACATGCTTTCTAAAGCTTATGGTGAAGAGGCATTGGGGTGTACTCAATGTTTCGAGGGGCGCTTCAAAAGTGAAAGAACGATTTTTAGAAGTTCGGGAAATTGTTCATGAGGAATTGCACCAGAACATCCACTCCTGCGGACTTCTGTCCTTTCCAGAAGATTGTCATTTCAAAGAATGTCATTCCGTTGACGAGATACAGCGTAAATCGCAAGGATCTACATTCTATCACCAACAATGACTTTGATGACGCATATATATAAATAAATAAATAAATAATTTAATATGGTACATCTACGCATAAATTGACTGTTCAATTTGCAGCTTTTTCCATTTACAGAAAAAAATTAAAGGAAAAAAGTGTATATCATTTAATTTTATCCATCGTTGAAACCCTTGAAAGATGAAACTAAAATGGCATGCATACCGAAAGAAATCGAGAGTATAATTTAAAAAAATGATACGGTGATTCTGGGAAATAGTGTCTATACCTGTATTACTTATATACCTTATAAACCAACTGGTTCATATTTGTAGGTTATACCGTTAACTTTGAAATAGATTACCTATGATTTGTCAGGTGCTCAGAACGTTTCTATCGACAGAATACAAAGGAACTCACTTAACTAGGAGAACAAACCCACAGAGCGCTAGAAGTTTCTTTGGGGTAGAGCAGTCGATATTTGGATCTAACCACATACTATATATGTCCAATGCAGAGCATTTAGCTGTGTGCCTGATACACCACAACCCTTTGAGAGAAATGCCTACTCCCTTTGTGCATTCAAATTTAAGCTTTGTTGATTACGACTGCCAATCTCTAGAAAAAAAAGTTTAGTTTTGTAATACTACCAGTTTGAGTTGCCCCAGTGGCATTGATGTACAAGATTTAGACACAAGTTAATCCTGTTTGGATGGTATTTTCTGCATGATGTTTTAAGCAATATGTCCTTAAATTTAAAGAGAAAACGTTGGGTAAATTTTGAATGATATATATATTTAATATTCAATACTCGGTCACTGATTTTGGAACACGTATAATGATGACTTAAAAGAACTTGTTCTTTTATTTCAGCAGTATCTCTCATTCACGCTGAAAACGTGCAGAACAAATCTTCGAGATCGCTTGTCTATCCAGGACTATGTGATTCAAAGAGAAACTCTCTGTTTGCAATCACGACATACATAAGAAAATAAAACGAAAATTATTCCCGAGTTTGGCTTAGAGCTATTATTCAAGATTCCCATTCGGAATGTGATAGCCAATGCCAGCAAATGCCACCAATTTTTTTTGCTTCTTTCATTCTCTGAAGTCCTCAAGCAAAGCATTTTTCCCCCTACGCGAACACCAAGAAGTTTAAAGCTAAAATACAACTAAAACTTGAAAATAAAGCAGAAAATGGCTACATAGCCAAATGTAGCTGTTTGGTGTGAAATAACATATGTTCAAGGTTATAACAAATTCACGATAAGAGCATTGCAGATAAAAGAGTATACAAGTACTGGAATGCAGTTACTCAAAATCTAGAAGAAAAGTGGTAAATAAAGACGACTAAGGCCAAGCTTCCATGCATAGCTAGTGATGAGAAATATATGCCAATAATATTTTATTGATCTCCATATCTTAATAAAACTTTTATTAACTTTTCTTAATAAAACATAACTATTATGTTTCTTGTTTAATTAAGAAGACGAAGCATGTTTTTGTGCATATTTATTTATATCTTTGCTTTTATTATATATTTCGTGCATATTTATACTTTTTTTTGTTTCTAGACTTTAAAGCACGTAACATACAGCAGAGCCAATTTTACCTATCTAACGTGTTTTAGATTAAATTGAAATCGGAAATGTGAGTCGAGCATTGTGTGTATATTAACCCCCCCCTTTTTTAATTTAGAAATTCCCTTCCGCAATTTTAACTGAAAGTCATTCTTTATAATGATTTATTCCTTTTTCTGTTGATGTAAGTGGCAGGGTTAGACTCATTGGTTCTTCTTTTTAATTATTATGATGTCCATCATAGTGCGTGGCAAAATATTAGATCTACATAAACATTTTGTGAGCATAACACATGACCTCAAAGCCCGGAAACGGATAACTTAAACTTCTGAAAGGTTTCCACATAGTAGGTGCCTTTATTTTTGTTTGTTTGTTTTTTTTACAAAGAAGAGCCAAAAGTGCTGGTTAAATATTAGAAACTATGAAAAATACTCTATATTAGGAAGGGAGACTGCATAAGCAAAGAGGAATCCCATTAGTAGTATATAAATTTAAAAAATAAACATTCAAAAAATTCTTGTTTCAGCAATGGGTAAAAGATAATCAACTTTTCAACAAAGTTGGAAAATTATTTTGTCAAGTATTCAAAAAAGAGAAGTGAATAAATTTTGCACATTTAGGTGTTTAGTGTTAATTTTGCTTCCATTAATTTGAGTTAGTGTTTGCTTTAAATATTCAGATGTAGTTTTTGGATTTAAATGTTCCTATTATAATAAAAGAGAATATATTTCTGCAATTTGAATGTTAAATTATTTTTTTTAAAAAAGTTCCATTTAAAATAAGATAAAGGTAAGGTTATTCACTATTTTAAAAATGTTAATGCAATTATTTTTAAATTTTATAAGTTGTTATATACATTTTTAAAAATATATACTTTTGAGAGAATGAGCGACAAATTCAGTCTGATATAAAGAGAGTTGCAGCTTTAATACGTAGTTTTTAATATTATTTTCAGCAGTACATTTGCTGTATTGATTACTTTATACTTTTCGGATTTTCTTGATATATTTCATGTTTCTTTTACTCACGTTTGGTTAAACTTCACCAGAATCTCAAAAATGTATATGATAAAATAATCTTGTGACCACGTGCTTCGACTTCAAATAATCAATATTAAATAGCTGAACACTTATTTTCTGTTTGCAACCATCCTGCTAGCAGATTCGCCACACTATTAGAATGAAACAAATTTAATGACGGAACGAATTTTAAACTAATAAAATATGAAATATCAAAAGTCCTCAAGCTAGGAAAGGGACATAGCTGAGATGGAGTTAAAGATTCATGTGTGATCGATCATATGCTAAAATGTTTTAATACATAACTCGACAAAGTTTGTAGATAATGCGGAAAAATTCCTTCACAGATATGAAGAATTCATTTTTTGTTTAGAATTGACATTCAAAAACATTTTAATGACGTTTGAAGTGATATATCCTCTTAAATTTACAACATATAATTATATTATATGAATTCGTGACAACCGCCTTCTGTATTTTATAGCTCATATTTTGCTATGTTTCAGTTTGGCGTTGGTTGCAATAATTAGCAATGATGGTTCGTTTTTAAAGAAATTTTAAGTATTACCTTCTTCTTCTGCCTGATTCACCTGTTCCTGGGCTAAAACTGGTCCTCCACCTACATCGGGGTTGTCCAATATTTCTGGTGGCTGTTGGTTAATAAGGCCTGCCGAGAACATGTTGAACTTTTCATTGGAAGAACATACTCTTTCCACTGTTTCTCGTACCTTTCAATTTCATCAGTTAAAATCTCTTTGTCTACCCTTAAGTTTGAATTTCTGATTCTATCCTTTCTTATCACACCTAGCAGGCATTTCAGAACTCTCATCTGTGCAGCTTCTAACATGCTTTTGTCTGCTTTTCGGAGAACTCGTGTTTCGCTCAAATACATTAAAGCAGCATTTGATTCTATGAAGACCCCTCCTTGATTAGCACAGCTGACTGCAGGCCGAGAGACCCGAGTTTGATTCCCGATAACTACTTAAGAATTATTCTAAGTTGGGAAGGTCTGAAACCCAGCCTCATGAGGACAGTTTGGAAGCTGCTTGACGGGGAGATGGCGTTCTTCGGTCACAAAAGCTGTGATAGAGATACTGATCACATGCCCTATCCCCCAATACTGCCCACCATCGATGAACTCGTAAGACGGAGATAGAGGTCGCCGCTGTAGGCCAAGGCTCACCCCGGAAGCGAAATAAGGAGAAAATAATTCTATAAATGCGCTGTCCAACTTCTTTTAGCATATATATATATATATTGACAAAATAATGACGGTCCACGCATTTGCGGACTGTCACAATGGGCAGAGTTTAGAAACAAAACATTAAATAGAATATAATGAAAAGTGTAGCAAAGAAAACAAAAATACTTTTAAAGAGAATATGAAATATGAAGTGCTTATTTAAAATTGTTCTGTTTGGATTCTTGTTGTCTATACTGGTGGTGGCAAAGTAGAAATACTCACATAGGGCAACCTTTCACGACCTCTTTTTTTCTGTACATTAAATCTGTTTCAAGTAGCGAAAAAGTGCAGAATTGAAGTTTATATTTTTCGTTTAGGTATGGTATCATGCAGATATATAAGTATATAGTAGATATTAATTTTCTCAGGATGGCTCATGTTTTTCAAATCTAATGATATGATCTTGTATTGTTATACATGGGGAAGATAACGGCCTTAACTCATCTTTGAAATGCCATTCTGTGTCATTTCAAGTTTTTTTTTTTTTTGAATGGTGTATGTTTCCCGGTAATGTAAAGAGTATTTCATTTTCAGTATGAAGGTTCCAGTACATCTATCAACTAGGGGTGATAGATGATGAGATATTGGATAAATAAGACAGCAAATGTTTTTCGCTCACTTTCAGTTTACTGGTATCAATTTACGTACAGTACAGTTATAACCATAATTGAAATGTCATGTTCACATTATAAACAATTTCAATTCAATAAATGCTCTAAAGTATGATCATTAACTTCATGAATTTCCGAAAACGTGCTTCAAAAGATGGATGAACACGTTTCAACATATCTTAGCTGATTCTTGTGCAGACATTCCTAATTTGTTGACGTAGTTTGTCAGGTATAATAGGTACTTCTTCAAAAACTTTATCTTTAATGTATCCCCATTAGAAAAAATCTGGAGAAGTGAAATCAGAGGAACGGGCAGGGCAATGGACAGGTCCTCTGCGTCCTATTCATCGACCAGAATACTCTCTGTCCAATATTTCTCGAACTACAACTGAGTAATGAGATGAACAACCATCGCGTTGATACCATATTGCAGCCCGGTCCACAGGGGACACGTCTTCAAGCAACACTGGAAGTTTTTGGTCCAAAAAAGTTTGTATATCTGCCCATTAAGATTACCTTCAATGAAGGCAAATATGGTGGATGTGGAAACACTTGGAAGCGAAGGTTACGCACTTTTGTAGTAGCAATCCCAGACGCGTGTGAAGGTGCTTTATCGGGATGAAAGAGAAATTTCTTTTTCGTAAAGTGTGGACGTTTAGGCCGAATAGCGTGCTTTAGCTGGTCCAATAGTAAAGCGTAAAACTCCCTAGCGATGGCCCTGCTCTTCTGGAGGTATGTGTGTGATTAGTGGTATGTGTGTGATTAGTGTTTAACGCCCGTTTTTACTACTGGGGCATCACAGGCGGTGACACTGATGATACATGAGATGAAATTATATATTGGGAAAGGATTTATTTTAAGGAAGGAAACGTTCCAGGCCTATGATTAGGGTACCTCCCTGGCATTTGTCATTATGAGGAGTGAGGAAAACCTGGAAAATACTCAGGGAGGACGGTCCTGACAGGATTCGAACCCTAAACCTCCCGCTCACGATTCCGCGCCTTAACGACCTCGGCCACCCGTGGCGGTTTCTGGAAGTAGTGTACGAGTATCAGACCATGAGAATCCCAGAAAACCGTAGACATGACTTTTCCTGCAGATAGAACCGTTCATGCTTTCTTCGGTGAACTTTCACCTGTTGCCACCCACTGTTTGGAAGGGTCCTTCGTCTCTGGTATGTAGGGATGAAACCATTTTTCATCTACTGTTGAGAAGCGTCATAGAAACTCACTGAAATTGCTCTTAAACAAGTCTAAACACTCTTGTGAAAGATTAATTGGAATGTGTTTTTGGTCCATTGTTAATAAATGCGGCATCCATCGAGCGGAAAGCTTTCTCACACTAAACTTTTCGCGTAAAATGTTGTGGATACACCTATCAAAGTCTTTGCAATGTCAGCCAACTCACCTTCAATGAGTGATCATTGAGTTCGGCATTGTGAATTTTTGTTACAATATTTTCGGTCGTTGTAGTTTTGGGACACCCTGAGCACTCATTACTTTGAATTAAGCAGCCCACTTTTTCATCGTCAAAAACGAAGGGGAAGAATCTTTAATGAGGTATCTAACTCCTTTTGTATTTCTATTTGGGTTAAACCCTTCAAAACGAAATACTCGTATTTCAGTTTTTATGCATTTTGTAGAAAATATTAGCACTAGTTTGTTTACACGATCGTCACAAACGAGGGACTACACTTACGCGTCTAGAACTTAACAGCGCGCCATCTAAAAGATCATACTTAACAACTATCATTGTAATTTTGCAATGTTCATGCCATCCTTAGTCAAGCCGAGGACTTTTTGAGCACCCTTCGTAGTAATCAAGTTTCCTGGGATTTTATAGCTTTCTAGAACTTCTCATAACTTTTTACAAGAATAATTTATAAAAACAATATATTACATATTAGTAGATAAACTGAAGATCAAATATTAACTAAGCGCACACACAGTACATCATAAATTGATTTTCTGAAAAAGCTAATACTTCTTGACGAACATAGAATATATATTGAAGGAATCCTGATTAGGTTGCTAACCAGGTATCAGGGCCGCATAGAAGACATCACAAACACAGAAAGACACAACACACACATAGAGATGAAATGTAGATGAATTATGAAATAGAAAGCGAATCCTGGCAGAGAAATATTAACTTGGCATTGCTCCTTCTAAAAATGTATCGAGGAGAAGCACGGTAAATCTCAGTCAGGTTAGTGGGCAACAGGCTTTGAACCTGGTACATCCTAAATACGAGTCCCAAACAGAGACAGTCCACTTCGTAATTTGGTGCAGATAATGAGATAAAATGATGCTGACAATAACCACCACTAAAATGATATTTCAAAACATCACATGTTTCAACTTTTTATTAGCTTTTTCATTATATTCCAATATTTCCAAATGAATAACTAATTAGTTACAATAAATGTGTTTTTCCTTCATGCATAGCGTCTGAAGGGTGCTTCCGAGTAAAATTTCGACCAGGTTCTGGTCTATGCCTTTCACAAATGCAGTTGTTTCTCGTTAACATTAAAACCGATGTGCAACAGAGATAATTAATATAATTCTTAAATCTGGGTTGTGGCAGCACGTGCAGAGTTTCCCACTCTACATGCAATTTATGGTGTTAATAGAAAATCGTGATTATAGTTAACTCTTGCAGCTGTTTCTCCTGTTTACACACTATTATACAGGTTTATTAGTATAATTGAAATGGCGCTTGGTTTCGAAATATTTTCAGAAAAGAATATATTAGATATGACTTTGTAGATTGATTTTCTCTTATTAGGCAGCATTAAAGCAAAGGAAAATTCTTAAAAATCATTTCACACGTCATTTAATTTTTCAACTCATTGTTTCATTTTCAAATACAATGCCTGCATATTAGTTAGGTATACACAGGCTAGTGGTTAATCTTTTGTTTCTAAAATATCATTTCGAATTTGTAGGACAAATATTAAAACAAATGCGTATTTAAAATATGATTCTTCCCACCTACCCACTTTGGAAAATTACTATTTTCTTTTCATAAATGAATAATGTAAGTAAATAATTGGAAACCTAATATAGAATTAATGTCTTAAATAACATTAACCACAAAACTATCTGAAAAGGGATAAGTATAGTTGGGACGAGGAATGTTTATTCGTCACCTCCGTCACTCTGACATGTTTTGTACCTACTTTCCCAAATGGGGGGACCTCCAGGAAGAAGCGATGAAATGAAGGATAACCGGGAGGCCAGAATTGGGCACTGTGACGTTTCTTAAGATAATACATTACGAACGCCTTAATGGTGTTGCCTAAATTGTATCGAGGAAACCCCAGAAGCCAGAACAGATACTTAATCCACCGCCACGCTGCATAGCGCCAGCTATTTCGTTTAGCACTTTCTTCTCTACATCTAAAACTGTAACTATTGAATAAAATGAGAGAGAGGGGAAAATTCATGGAAAGGAAATATCCATCCCAGTAAGCGCCTATGTGACAGAGGGTATTCACGAAAAACCCAAGCGGAGATTGGCCGGTACCACAGTATTTGAACAGGGGACTTTCCGAATGAAAATCCAAATCGTTGCCGTCTAAGCAACCTTGCTTGGTAGTCTTTCTGGAAAATTTGTTCTTGTATTAGGGTGAAAAAATTGATAGGATACAACTGTCATAATTTAGAGGGCAATTCTAACCAAAACTCTGTGTGTGTGTGGGTGTGTGAGAGAGGGAGAGAGAGAACATGTTGTTCTTCCTGCCCTACAAGGATTAAAATTTTAGGGCGTGTTCAGATACTCAAAATTTAGTCCCTTTAATCTATCAATCCTATTCTCTTTCAGTCACTCAATAGCTAAATATTTGGGTATTTTGGGTAGTGACTACATCCGTTTTCTTCCGTATTACTTAACTTCAGAACTAATTGCCGAGAAAAAAGTTGATGAAATATCAGTGACTGTTCAGTGTACAATTAACATAGGATTCATAGTATGGATATTAACAACATATAATTGAATCTCAGTATTGTCATAACTCATGTTTATAAAGTCATAGTATCCGAGATATTAATGCGATAATTTATTCAGGAAAAGTCATTTTTCTCAATATTAAAAGTACAGAAACCCGGAATAAAACTACAGGTAAATTTAATATCCTATATTTCCAGATTTTAAAAATAATAATAATGTTTTTATTTTAAAACGGTTTAATATTGGCTTGTTTTATGAGATGCTTATTTACGCCAGTTTCCTAGTATATGAAGCATTTAAATTCCGCTCACAGGCTATAGAATTTGTTGATTTGGTTTATTTATGATCGTTTTTTGTCATATCAAGTCATCATCGTCCAATTCAATTCAGCACGTGAAACTGCCGATAAATTTTGCTCAGAAGCCTCTTTTTTAGGCTTAAGGTTCTTTTATGTGCCGTAAATCTACGACACGGAATCCGCGGCTTTACTTCCCTTCCAAAGGGAGCCATACCTAAGATTTTTACGCCGGAAAAAATCCAACGATCCTGGCCGTAATTGAACCCGCGATCTTGGGTTTGGGAGGCGAGTGTGTTTATCAATACACTACCAGGACCGACACAGGCAATAGCAAGCAGCACATCGGAATGCAGTTCAGTTTTCACTATATCAGGAAGATGATAAATGCGACGTTGGAACATTTGCTGGCAATTATGGCAAGGGAAAGTGGAGTACACAGAGAAAAACTTCTCCGCCTAAAGCTCAACTTAAACTCCGCATCTCATCGGGAAAGGCAATGGGTCTAACCGTTTGTCTATGGCATCAAAGTTGCATTTACTGTTATGGCGTACTTTTTATACCGTACTAAATATTCCTAATTTGCAGTAACGTTTTGTCCAAAAACTAAATAAATATTTAATATAGTAGAATAATTTTAATATAGTATAATAATAAATAATGTTTAATATAAAAATAATTAAAATGTGTTTAACATGGATCTAAAAATGGGAATATGGTTTGTTTTCACCAAATGAACAGCGAGGCACATTTAAAACTTTCCATTCGCAGGTCATCCACCAACCAGACCTACTCCCTACCCCTCCAGTACCCGTTCATTACGATATGACGTAGCTGCGAGCTGTCTCAGTCAGTAGGCAGATAAGTTGTGAGATCATTCGGGTTAGATAGTAGACAGAATAATAGTGAAATGTAAGCGTGCATACATTTTAAATACGTACATATGTAAGGTGAAGGAAATCATGTGGTGGAACAAGGCAAATTTAAACATAAATATCATCAAAAACTACAATAAGATATCTAGTAAATTGGATCATAAAATAAAACGAAAATTTGCGAAGAAACGCTTGACGAAATAGGACCTGACTTGGAACGTAGCCCGGAAAATTCTTGAGACCCTTAGCACAACAAAAGGAATTACTAAAGAATTTGCAAAAGAACAACAAAATTGCTGAAGTTAAAGACGTCAGTACGATAATCTACCAATTAAGAAATAAGTCTTATGTCGATTTTATTTTTCGATGAGCTTGATTTCATCCACATGACCTCGCAGTTTCGCAAAATAACAAATAACAGGCATCAGAGGAATGAAAACGTCTTGGACGAGCTTTCACTCATGACAAAAAATAGGGAAGTAGTGTAGCATTAATATGAAAATTATTAGGCCATTTTTCTTGAAAAACACAATTAACAGCGAAAGATACAAAAGTAGCATTTTAAAATCTTAGTGTAATGAATTTACGTCTAAGGAAAGTTTGACAGAAAATTTCCAGTATGACAAAGCCAAAGCTCATACTGCTTTCATGATGGAATAGATAGTCGAATTATTAGCAGCGGTATATGGTCTTCTCATTCTCCAGATATAACAGTTTGCGCTTTTTATTTATGCAAACATTTGAAAAATAGAATGTATACCTTTAAATGTCTTACTCTGGATGAACCTAAAGAAAGTATTCAAACAGCAATTAGGGCTATTAGTGCAGAATTGACGACAGTAAATGGCACTTTCTTAAAAAGGCGCAGATGAAAAGTTAGTACAGTGTCCTTTAATTTAATTGCACAAGGTTTAAAATGTTGAAGTATTGTGCATGCCTGCTGATTGCGCCGATAGATTCCCGTTTAGGGAGTGAAAGTTTTTAATTCTGCCTTAAGATATTTAAACATACACAAATAGTCAATTATCGCTACCTCTAAACTTCCTATTTAAATCATTCATTGTCGCTTATTAATAAGGCAAAATTTCAGAGTAAAGAATATAAAATTTACATAACCGTTTTCAAAATTAAGGTAGTGTGTGAATCTGTAACGAATTTCTGCTGTATTCTTTGTGGGGTAGGAACGTTACACAAATTAAGCTTGGGGCTGTTTCCTTGTAAATGTACTTCACAAAGTCATTCACCAGACATCTACTGAGCTTTTAAAGCAGGTGCTCATTTACTTCCGCAGAAGGAAAATAAATTTTACAAGTAGAAATAGTTAAGAAGATTTTTACAAGAACCATTTTAAAAAGGTATTCAAAAAATTGCAATTTTAGAATTGAAAATATTTTATTTCTAAGAGAGACAATTTTCTGAATTATTCTATGTAAAAACCAAATGCAAAATCTTACAATACCACAATAAAAATACAATTTTTATTTTCCTTTAATATTAGTGCACTGTTATCAGCTTCTATGTTGTGATTCCACAGAAAGATATTAAATGGACCACACAAACAAACGTTACGAAACCTCGTAAGCAATAAAAAATATAGGATAAGCAATATTATGAACATTCTTTGTAAAAACAATCTTGAAACTATAAGTAATTTTACAGACAACATAAAACTATGAAAGTGTATTCATGATCATGTAGGTCATCTCTATAACTGACATTGGGACAATATGAATTATGAAAACAGTGATCTTTTAATTTGCGATGACAATGCAATGACAAATATATTAGAGAACCAAATGTAATTGTTTATTACCTGCTATCAATTTCGGAGAATGTTTTCAGTTTTAATTGTTTTTATTTATCAAGTAAATATATCAGTATTTCAATTTATCGAATTATAACTCAAGATTGTATCTGCTATTATCCAGATGAAAAGCAATCCTTAATCTGGTACTACATTGCCAAAACTATCAAAGAAGAATTAGTAGGAAAAAAAAAAAAGATTTAAAATTATAGCTTAAATCACTTTTTGTTTAGATAGATAGGTAAAAAAAGTCAATTTATTTCAAAGCAAATGAAATACTTTAATATAATACTTTTTAAATAAATAAAACTTACGCACTAGATCTACCTAGCAGCTTCTTGAATGCATAAACTGCAGAAACCCATTTACCCAGTGAAAACCAGTTTTAGACTCAACCAGCTTGTGAAGTGAGGTTAATGAGAGAGGGGAATTCTCAAGAAAAGACAAGAGAGTAATGGGAGAAATGTGAATAAAATGGGTTAAATGAGCCCGTTGTTTGATATTACAGTGGTTTCTAAGAGAAAAGTAAAAGTACAAAACTGGAAAGTGAGATTGTAATTTTATGGTTCGTCACTATCACAGCTAACCTTATCCACTTTAATCTACTTAACCTGTAGTCAGTTAAAACACAAGAGCCTGCGCTCTTTCAGCTGAAAAATATGAACGATAGGGCACAGTAGTGCAATTAAATCATTTGGCCCAATGTCCACAAATATCCTTCAATCCGCATTTGCTTTTTAATTTAAGTTTCACTTCTACTAACTCTCTATTTCGAAGAGCCTGTGTTTATCGTTGAAGTTTAAGACGTACAGCTGCACGTTTAAAAGCTACACTGGTAAAACATGTGTCTTTCATAGCTGGTTTTTTGGCTATCTTAGTTCGTTTTTTAAAAGTTGGTATTTAATTTAGTTTAATACATCTTTAACACACTCTTCTGAGATTACTTCCTGTGTATTAATTTCAGAGAGTGTAGAAAGATCACATTTAAACAATTTAAGACATGTAATGTACTGTCCACAATTAAACATAACGCAATGTTATGGTGTTAAAACGTTTTTGCATTAGATGCTGATAAGTTGGTGTTAAAGTCAAACTGGGTGGAAAATTGGTTTAGAATGTCTTTAAAACTGCCTTGCGAGCATAGAAACATCGATTTTACGCAGTTCGTTATCAGCGTTTTAGAGATTTAGTGCCATAAAAATTTCGAACTAATCACTTGACAGTGCGACACTGAACTTCTAACTGCCTTCTTGCATTATGTAGTCTACTCTAGAGGTAGCTGTTTTAACTGTTTGTGTAGCGTAATGCATAACGCAAAAGCTGATTTTCCGCGGGTCACTGGTTCAATTCTAGTCATTCCGTTCTTTCTCTCTTTGTTTCTTTGTTTGTTTGTTTCTTTTTTATTTAATATGAAATATTGCAATACGCATACTACAGAATTATGAATGAAAGTTACTTAATGCTTTCAAGTTTTATTCCCCTTCTCAACAATGAATGTATTACCAACATACAATGGCTAATACGCTTACAACTAACATGATATTTAAAACATAATTTACCTTATACATGATTAACTGTCTTCTTGCATTATGAAACCTACTCTAGAGGGAGCTCTCACTACTTGTGTGACATAATGCATATCGCAAAAGCCGACGTTCCATAGGCTTCAATTTCGGTTATGCCGTTAAATTTGTTTTATTTAATATGAAGTGCTGCGATAACCATACTACAGAACTATGAATGAACATTTGAATATACGACACCCAGCTCATTAAAATTACCCACAATTCTACTTTTCATAAGCGAGGGTTATAATTAATGAATTGATATGTTAAGATTTAAGTGTATAAAATTGAAACACCAATTTAAAACGTAGTCTATAAGCTGTATTATTAGGCCGTAGTCAGAAAACGTCATAAAAGAAAGTGATGAACGAGACTCCAACTCGAAAACAAATGACTACCTCTTATTCGAAAACTAATGTCATAACCATTGCGCCAGAGAGGTACGTTCAGAAATCCCCCTTCGTTATCCTGTGTTATGCTTTCGAGGGCACCTTCATTAGCCAGTGGCGTACTGACTAATGAAGGTGCTTTAGAAACTTTTAGCTATAGCTTCGAAATTTGAACTGGTGGGACATACGTTTTCTATCCCAAATTGCTTATATACGACTTCTTTCCTCTCTCTGATATTATTTCGGTATTGTTCATTAACATCCTGTGTATGTGTTGGATATATTACATATGTTTTAGGGTGAGATGCTTAAAATTGCCATCTACCGCAAATATCTACTATACTCTTATTCATATCGTGGAATTGTTGCTGCTAGATTTAATGCCACGTTTGTCGCATGTTTCTAATGCAAATAGTTTACGAGTAATCGATTTTTAAGCTTTATCCATTAAAAGCAAATAAACAGTAATATGATAAATGAAAATCTTCAGATATTCTTAATCTTTTGTTTTATTTTAAATGCATTATCTGCGTTATCCTATCCTATTACATAAGTCTAAGAACTATATTTACTGATAGATGTTTAAAATGATGACCATTCGCTGCAACAAAAGCTTCAACTTTGAAACAATGATTGCTGCACATTATTTACTATTTCAAAAGAAATAACATTGCAAGTTAATGTTTTATGATGCGCAATGTTTTAACTTCGTCCTTCAAGTTGCCTCTTAGAAGAAAGGCAGTTCTGGTCGTCCAGTGGTAACCATAAACCCAAGATCGCGGGTTCCATTCCCTGTCAAGGCGTAAAAATCCTAAATATGACTTCCTTTGGAAGGGAAGTAAAGCCATGGGTCCCGTATCGTTGATTTACGGCACGAAAAAGAACCTCAAGCCCGAAAGTAGAGGCCTCTGAGAAAATTTTACCGGCCGTTTCATGCCCTGAATTGAAGTTGATGACCTCTGATGTTAAAGAGCGTCCGTAAATAAACCAAATCAATTATCAATGAGCCTCTTAGAAGAACACGTAGGGGCATCATATCAGGAGATGGTATAATTTTCAGATAGTTCTTTTGAAGGAGAACTAAAGACTGAGAGATAGCTAAGTATTCTTATTTAAATCATAATTACTGTTTACTTTTAATGGTTGTAACTTCAATATCGTAAAATATTTGTATTAAGAACATGCGGTAAACTCCAGTATTACTCTGTTTAATGTCTGCTGCGCTTATGGCTAATGGTATATTAAAGAATATAAATTTATGCTGAAATATTCATTTTTGCTGATAAGTGTTAATCTTTATAGGTTATATTTGATTCCTTAAATCTGGTGAAAATTGCTCCTGAACCAATTAAGGAATTGTTTTAAAAACCATTTTAAGTGTGTCACTCATATATATATATATAGTCATATATATGAGTGAGACACTTAAAATGCTTATATATATATATATATATATATATATATATATATGACGAGGGTGCCAAAATATATTAATACTTTCACAGTAGATATCTATTTAATCTATAGATATCTAGATATCTATTTAATATATTTCAAAGTTGGACCGAAAAACAACAGCAAAGTGTATATGATGTTCTGTAAACAGATGTGACTCACATACATTCTGATAGCATTGGTACGTGACAGGTAAATCAACAATGAACAAATGAAGCCAAGATTATCATATGATGTTCTGTAAGCAGATATGATTCACATTACGTTATGCTAGCGTTGCTATAACAAAATGGAGCCAAGATTATCGTTTGAACAGCAGAAAGCAATTTTGAAGTGGTATTGGAAAACCGAGAATGTTGTTGAAGTTCAACGGGAATGGAGACGTGTGTACAGAACCGCCAACGCGAGTGGCAATTGCACGCATTCGAGACAAATTTGGGACTCATGATACCGTATGCGATATTCACAAGAGCAGATCTGGAAGATCTGTCTATAGAATAGTGCACCACCACATTACCACCGAAATGTACGTGTGTACCTTGATGACAACTTCCAAGGCACTGGATAGGACGAAGAGGTCTGATTGAGTTTCCACCCGTTCTCCGGATCTAACTCCGTGGGACTTCTATCGATGGGGAACCCTTAGCTACACTGGTAATACTTCGGGAAGGAATTGAAACGGTATGTGCTGCAGTCGATGAGGACACTTTCGCAAACGTTGCTCAACGTACTCAGAAGTGTATCAACGCCAATAGTGAGCAACCGTTGTAACTGTAAAGTTTAAGATGATTAGTGCTCATCATTTTCTGTTTGTGTGAATTCAGTTTTGTTATGTTAACACAGATTTTTCTTTGCTTGAAGTGCGTATATATTTTGATAACCTCTGTATATTATTATTATATATAATTTGAGAACAATATAATTTAAATGTTTGGAAAATAAGGAAGATCACACACTCTTACTCATTATTTTAGACAATAAATATTTTAACTCGGTACTTCTTGGTATTTATTTATAATTATTTTCTAACTCTTAGATTAATTTTGTAGTCCTTAGAATTCGAGTTCTTCGGCCTAGTAATTGAAAAATAAAATGCCTCATTACTTTTTAAAACCAATCCATGATGTTAATTTTTCATGTCTCCCTCACTCTTATTTACATGATAAAGTGACCAAATCTAAAGTTTCAAAATGAATGAATTTCTTTTGCAATACTCTCCTTACAAAACAATTGTTATTAGCATATTTCTCAAGTAATACAGGTACTACGCAGTTATGCTTATAAGTATATCTGAAATGTGTATGTCTAAATGCCGATAGCACATGTGATCTGTTACCAATTTTGACGAAGAGCGATATCCCAGCATGAAACTGCAGTTCTCAACGAGGTTTACACTTATGCTATTGCCTTTGTGAGTAGTTCTACATATTATAACTAAAATTTTACAATTAGAAATAGCAAATATAACTATACAAGCAAAATAACCATAAAAGATAATAACATGTTTGTAATTGAGTTTTACTGGGATATACGATAGCATAGAATGAGGCTAGCGACGTAATGACCTGATACACCGAGGGCTAAACATAATTTACTGTTAATTGTTCTGACGCCTATCATGGATCTTCGCCACCATGAATGAAATTAATCAATGATGACGCAAATGAGCTTCGAGTACGTGGCGCCGGAGGCTGCCTGACTTTCTCTTTTTAGGGGGAGAACCACCTTCCTGAAACGACACCAAGCCGAGGTTCGGATGCTGGTTTGTAAGCATATTTTCCATTGCCCAGGTTAGTTAGTAAAAACTATATTATTTGTTTGATATTTTTAATTCACTTTATAAGAAAGATGTTTTAAAATTAAGGGAATATCATACATAAAACAGAAATGATATATGTGACTGATTTGGGCAGTATTGGATACTGTCTCTGTTGCGTATCACTTGCTTTTGTCGTTAGAAGATGACGTATCATTGTTAATGCATAGGTATGTAGTATTAAAATCGATGTTCGGATGTTTCTGAGGTGCAAGAGGTAACAATGTTATATTTCAGAAACCAGTTCTTCGCCTGGATATAAGAGTGGCGCAATGTACCCAAAGTGTATATGATAATATGATACTAACAAAACTGAAACCGGCGTGTCGATTTTTCATAGTTGCTGCATTGCTGGTGGATCTAAGTGGGCGGTAAGCTGAATATTCTAGGTCAATGAATTCGAGGCGAAAGAATATATTCAAAACAAAATTGACACGTAATTGGCATATAAAACAAAAAATAATAAGTATTTGTATTATTATTTCGAAATGAATTTTGGACGCAAGTCTTTCTAAATACTATTGTGCAGGCAGATTTAGTTAGGATGTTTTCGTCTCACTCTGTTTCCAGTGTAATTATATTGAAAAATAAATACACAAGACATAAACTTACTTATTTTGACTATTGCAAGCAACGTTAGCTTCGTGTGATAAAAAGTGATTTTTTATTACTCACCTACAGGAGCTATTTCAGACAACAATCCTTGACAGAGGCAAGAAATAGTTTTCCTCTTAGCGTTCTTTGTGCACATATTGGTCTGTAGTTTATCTATTCTCACTGAATATATTTCACACATTAAAATTAGTTATGCCTGTAAACTGGCTAAGTATATAAGACAAACGATCACAAAACGAAGACATTTGTTTTTTTTTTCACTGCCGTTACATTTAGAAATCCCAAAAGTTTATCAGTTTTGTCTTTTCACTTTTATAAACGCTTCACAGAGTTTTAGCATGCTTAAAAATCTGCGCAGTTCATTTTAATATCCTAGGGCTCTAGAAACATACATAGCGTGTACCCAAAAAAGTAGTTTAGAATAAAAAATGCAGGAAAGAAGCTAATTCCAGATGAAATGGGGTCTAAACATCTTAAACACACACACGTTTATAGGAAAAAGAATGACAGTTGCTAGAAAGAACAAAAACTACGTGGAAATTGTTCACTGAATAATGTTAGTTAAAGAGGGCTAACTGCTGGTAAAGTACCTTGACATTAGCAGCAATTCTTGAGGCAAAAGTCACACGTAAATGGACTGAAGTTTATGCAGTATTTGCGTTAGAATTGGATTCCAGTTTAGACGTTGCCATACTGAAGCTCCATTTTTCTTATAGAGAGGAATGTAAAAGTTACTGAAAGTTAATACCGAGCTTTTCGCGACGTTTGCGAATCATACCGCAATACACGAACTGAAACCCGATAGCACTTAACACCATCACTTTAAAAACGGTACGCGCATTCGGGTGGCGACCGACGGCAATGATGCTATCACGTAGGAAGATAGAGACAGAGAAAGGTATAGAGACGTCGGGCACACGCTTAGCGGAGGGCCGGCGCGAAACTGAGTGCTGGATGCGCGGAAAGCCCTGCCTGCCCTGGGACACGCCGCGCCGGTCCGCCTTCGTGCAACCCCCAGCGCGACCGCGTCACCACGCTTTAACGTAATGCATCTTTGAAAAGTCTCAAGTTATCCGCTGATCCGCTACTGCTCAGCATGGAGACAATGCCTACCTAAATCTCTTCGTATATTAAGATGAATGAATTTGAATGTAATTTATGTAGAATACAATCCATATAACTTAAATTTAAATATTTAAAACCACCTGGTTTTTGGTAAGGCATGTATAAGCAACATGACCTATTTGCTGTATCTAAGAAGTTCTTATAGATGCTCCAGCAAGATGAAGGGAAAAAATAGTTAAGTCGACAGCTGATCCTGCGTGTGTAATACTTTCTGAAAGTGGGGGGTAAACTGTTCAAGGTTACTTTTCTTTATGTTTTGGTGTAATATGCACAAAATTTTTTGATGAATTTGATGAATTCATTAGCTGGTGTTACCTTTCAGGTATAAATAAAATTAGTTTTCAATAATCAACTGATAAAAATGCACCAGGATAAATTTATCAGCAATATGTTGTCAATAAGATGCTATTAACAAGACGATGTTTTAATTTTGTATAAATAAGTAATATTATTTTTTATTCTTCTCATTTAAACCAGTGGGCTAAACAAAACGACCTTAGAACAAATCCGGGATAATCCCAAGCAATCATAATAGGACATAATTGATTATTAAACAAAATTATTCAAACAGTACTAATTCCCGTGAAACTTGAGGAAACAAAATTGCCAATCAAATCATTTGTAAACACCTCAGCATCTATTTTCACATAATGCTAAATGGTAAATCCAAACAAGAGACATTTGTATAAAAAAAAAAATTAACAATTCCGGGACAGGACTTAAAAATTTTGTCACATTCAATAAAAAAAATATTTACATTTCGATTTCTGCAACATTCTGTTAACTGCTATCACGATAAATCTTGAACAAAGACAGCAAAGTGTTCTCAATGCCCGCTTTGCTCTGTATGTAACCTACGTAAATCAGAGCGCTTCAGCTTTTGAATTGTTATCCTGGCTGGCATCGTCTGGGTGCTAGAAGGAAATTGCACTCCCTCATTCTTCTACGTCGACTACTATGCACCTCAACTGCGCACAGTCTTTCGTTCCGTTTTCACTCCTTATCTTCTCGTCACAAATTAAACACCCGATCGAATTACAATTCCATTCTCCCTGTACCCTTATACCGAACCTTTCTCCATCTTCACAGTAGTCGCTGTTCGTCTCTGGAACTTTCTGCCCTGTCATATCGAGGACTGCCGGTTACGACAATTCAGAAAATTGCTGGATTATTTATTATTTGGAGAACCCAGCTTCCAACAAGTTATGCGCTCAGTCCGTTAATGGCATTAATTACATTGTATATAATAAAATCGTAACTGTCCCTGGTAAAAAAGTATTATTATAAATTAATTTCTTATAGTCCAAGTAAATGATGCATATTTTAAGATAAGTAGGCCAAGTAGATTATAATTTTAATTGATTTTTTCCTACCTTTTTGGTAGAATTATTACCGTGTTAAGTGTAGCTAATATGATATCATAGTGATTCATTGAATGGTAATAATATGTTATGCGTATTTAATAATATAAGCTTATGGCATCACATGGAAGTGAAAAGAGAAGGGATAATTTTTTCTCAAAATGCATTAGAGAAAGAAATGGAAGCTGTGGAACACTTGCGATGGTTTATTATGTGAGAATATTTTATTAAAGCTAATCAATCAGCAGACAGAAATGTGCTCTCGTATCATTGGATTAGCCAATAAATAGCACACCTAATATTGATCTTAAGTAAAGCCAAGTCAAAATAAAGCAGATGTCCCTCTAAATCAATACTAACTCACAGGACAAGAATATTTTCAACAAATAAAACCTAAAAGCAGACGAAGGAATCCTTTTATTTATCCAGAAGACACAACATATGTGGAACCTACGACCATGAAACTTGTATTGGATAAATTCAATATCCCCATTGACTATAAAAGAACTAGGAAAATCTTTAATTTTGTAAATTGAAAAATTAAATATACTTTGTTTAAATGTTATTATAATAAAATATGTATTTATTTTGGAATTTATTTCTTATAATTTGTTCTTTCTTTTAATCTGAAAAATAAACATATATTGATTGCACTCTATAAGAAATATGGCTTAAAATGTTTTCTTAAAATAAAGGTTTCTAGCTTTTTTGTAAAAGTTTAGGAGGAACCTTGTAATTTTTTATTGCGCAGACGTATCTTTTCTTTTCATGTTAAACTCTTTTTAGTTTGGCCTCTATGGAGGAATACAGTAAATATTAAAACCTAGAGTAGGTCATATTGTGGCCTTACATTTATTTGTAAACAGAGTCTTCCTTTCAAGTTATAACAATCGCCACTCTTACGGGTTCAGAATTTTACCCTAATAATTTTTTCTGCGAATTCTACTATTTCATTTTGCCTTCAGTCTAAAACATTATCCCAATTTCAAATTATTAATTTCTGTTATACGATTGGCCTACGAAACAGCGGTCTGACTGGTCAATCTGGAGCATTCATACAGCCAAGGCCACAGAGAGTCGCCTTAAATAAGAACTGATAGAGAGGGGGGAAAGGGAAAGAAAGTGGTGTTAAATGCAGTCTTAGTTACTGGCTACTTAAACGCCTGTATCAGATGAAGCGGGTTGTGCAGTGTGTGCGAAATCGAATGCATATATATCTCAGGAGTAAAGGCGTAGGATGTGCTTATCGATTACATTAAGGGGTTTTCGGGAGGGGGTGTGTATGGGGGGTGTGGAGGTTCTGTTGTTGACTGCAGGTTGCCCTATTGTTGCACCGGATCGCTCAAATTCTATTATGACGAATATCAGGGTTCATTGGAGTGTTTCGTGGCTCAATTTTGATCCACGAAAACAGGAAGTATATTACATATAAGATACATGAGATTGACTTCTTCGTAAATAATTTATTCAATTCCCAATTACCAGGCAATTAACATTGGACGATTGCCGCTGTCTAACCACTTTCTATGACTTTATTGTACTTGATATAAAGTCCATTCTTCTAATCTCTGCCTTACGACTATTTCTGCACTTATCTTTGACGGACTTTTTTTTTTTTTTTTTTTTTGACGACCCTCTTCCCAACGGACGGAAACGGATAGCTCTCCAACTTTTTAACTTTTTACTGACTCTTATAGCCTTCTGAACGCCTTTAACATTTGATTTTCTATTTCTAAGTCCCCTCCTGCGCGAATTTTAATTTTATATAGTTCTCTAACCACATTGAATTCCGATCTTCCTTATTGGATATCCCTAATATTGGTTTGTACGATTTAGAAAGGCTTTCATTGATTATTGTTATTTTTTTCTATACACTCCTACATTTTTTCCGTCCGTTCTTTTCTCAGAAAAGGCCTTGGTTGTAAATTTCGGCATGCATTTCAAGTTGGACTTTAATGACTCTTTCCTACAAGTTTACAGGTGGTTACAGTTAACACAGTATAAATACAATGCCTCTTGCAAATTACTGTTACCTGTCAAAATTATACATACACGTATATGTCTCAAATTATATCAATCCATAGTAAACATATTTATGAATCATCAAATTAAATACATACATAGTAATTACTCTTATCGACTTAATACTTTTATAAATATGACTCTGCATTCTCAATTCTTACGCCTATGTAATTATCACTAAATAAATTTATTATCCTAATAAAGGTAGCCAATAATTACGGGTACAAACAATTGGTGAAAACTGAAAAAAATTTAGATGAAAAAAATGAGTTTTAATACAAAATAGAAATTCACCCATTGCTTCTCTTAAGAAAACGAGAGAGAAGTTACAGCCATATTTCCTGGTACAGAAGAAAAAAAAGTGCACATACTACGGGATCACTTGCGAAAGAAAGAAAGAAAGAAAGAAAGAAAGAAAGAAAGAAAGAAACTCCCTGACACGGTGTCAAATATTCAAGCACTTCTCACTTTTGTTCACTAGACAGGGGTCGATTTTTCGAGGGACACTCTGTATTTAAAATTAATTTTCCTTCTATTTAAAAGGGTAAGCTATCTTACTTCTTCTTATATACTTCCTGCATATCTTTAGTTCAGCCACATCGCAGTACGCAATTTAAAACGTTGTATAGCTTCTCTCACAAAGAACATCTTTCCATAGTAAATCCCTCTCTAATTTCGCTATATCTCATTATACTAAACCTAGCCCTCAAACTCTTATATCTGCGATTCAATATTTTTCGTTATCTTTTACCCTTGCTAATTATTCTCATCTGCATAGAAACTTTCTAAAAAATTATGTGTATGTAGGTATTATGCCAACATTTACCTATTTCTCCTCTTGGCCTAGCTTCACTCCACACAACATTTAATCTATACTAAGGCACAATTTCTAGGCAATTTAAGCTAATATTTTGTGTTTTACTTCATTAGGACCTTATTGCTCTCAAAGTCACCGTATTCAATCCTACATAATAACATTTTCTTAAGTGCTACATTTGTCTAATCCAACTAACATTTCTTATAATTCTTCAGTTTATTCCCATGTTTGAAGAGTATGACCTTCGGTTTCTTCCGGTTTATTCTTAAGCGCATTCATCATAAAATTCACTTACTTTAATGTATCTGGTTAATCCACCGTTTCATTTGAATCCTGGTATATTAAGGTAATCTGGCTGATTAAGTTTTGAGATACATGATACATGAAATACAATACATATATATTATAATACTATTCTTCTTTATGCCTAAGGTTTGTAAATTTTGTCAGCCGTTAACTTATAAAAGCGATACTTCAAAACAATGAGAGAATCTTTTCCAGCTTGCTAGATCTAACGTTAAACGCAGTTAAAACCTATAGTTCTAGTGGAATTACGAAGACTAATGCACTTTGAGTTAATTCCAAAATGGCGTGATAAGCTTTATTCATGGAATAGTAACTAGAATACTTTTCTCAGTTATCAGAATAAGATCTCGACACTGGTTATGAAAAGTAGTTCTGTTGCAACAGGACTACGGAAATCTATATAGTTCAAATCACCAAAGCAAAAGTCTTGCCACAGCCAGCATATAGCCCTGATCCTGTGCTTTTGGATTATCATATTTCAATCCATGTACAAATCAATTAAAAAGTTGAAACAAAAAAATTGGTATCCTTGGCCTTCTCAAATCAAAAAATAAAAATTGGCACCGCCAAGCAACGAATTGATGTGGCTAAATTAGAGCATCCCATATGTGATTATAGCATGCCCTAAAATGTTATTTTTAAATTTATTCAAGAATGAAAGAGAATCTAATGAATGTTTTATATAATACACAGGTACAACTGTTTTCAACAGCATTGCCTGGGAGCATGTCATTGAAAATGTCATTATCACTGCAAATGGGACCACAAAGTCCCATTTTATTCCAGAGTTTCCCTTCTATTGAACTTGTTATAAATTGTTAACAACATGCCGTAGTTGTTCAAATAATCTGGTTCCCCAAATAAAAAACCACGATTTTCTCTGTGCAATTAAATCACTTCCTCACAATTGGATGTGCATTTGTTTTTAATGGAGCATGTTTTACGTTTGGTCTTAACGTTGCGACATCTATTTTTATAGCGGAGCTTTATGCTATTTATCGGGCGATTTTATTTATTTCTGTTCACGGGCTTGGGAACACTGTTATTTGTTCTGACTCTTTGAGTGGAATATTAAGTTTTAGAAATCTGTACAACCACCACCCCCTTGTGCAGAAGGTCCAGGATATAGTGTTAACTCTTTTCGACGCTGGCGTCAGGGTGACACTATTATGGGTACCTGGACATGTGGGACTCCAAGGTAATGAGGCCGCAGATGTCGCAGCTAAATCCGCTCTTTTAGACCCTGCTGAGCACGAGCAACGCTTTTATTTTGGCGATTTTAACCATTTATTACGTAGTGGCATTCTCTCGCGCTGGCGCGATGAGTGGGGTTTAATACTCGCCAATAAGCTTCGGGAATGTAAATCATCCCCTTTTAACTGGTCAACTTCTTCTCGCGCTGTTCGTCGCGAAGAAGTAATTTTAGCTCGTCTTAGAATTGGGCATTGCCGTTTTAGTCATTCTCACCTTTTTAATGGTCAACCCGCTCCAGCTTGCCCCCACTGTGACCACCCCCTTACAGTGCGTCACATTTTAATTGAATGCCATCATCTGGCAGCTTTTAGACATAGACTAGGTTTGCCCTCCTCTATTGAGGACTTACTTGCAGATGATGTGGTTGCTGTTGAGCGGGTGCTCCGTTTTATCCGTGTTTGTGGTTTTTGGAGCAAGGTGTGAGGTGTTCTCTTTTTATCCATGACGGCATTTTTAGAAGTTTTTAAGACTGTTGTTGTTTCAGCATTTGATGCATCGTTTTTAGTACCAGTCTTTTATTGAGTTGTTATATATAACCCTTGTTATTGTTTTGGGGTTTTATTGTTACCAGTTTAGACTTTTACAATGGTTTTTACTGGTTTATTTTCAGCTTTTGCTGATGTGTTTTGCTACCAGTTTTTATATGTTCTAGTGTTGATGGTTATAGGGTTTTATTGACCCTTTTTAGACCATTATAGGACTGTTGTTTTTCGCTATTGCGGCTTTTTTAATACCAGTCCTTTGTTGACCATTACACCTACTTGTTATTTGTAATGGGTTTTTATTTTGTTGCACAACGTGCTACTGTTATTTACCCTAAGATATTATTTGTGTCAACTACTTATTTTTAGTTCTGGCGCAGTTTTTAGTGAGTTTGGGCGCTAATGACCTTAGATGTTGTGCGCCCCTTAAACAATAATCATCATCGCTTCCTCACAAGAGAACAAATTATGTGTCAATAAATGTTTACTATCAGTCTCCAGCATTATCTGCTTGTCCACAAATCGATATTCAATTCCCAACTGGGACAAATATCCTGGATTATCCGTAGTTTTCCATCATTCTGTAACAACCAAAGATACAGAATAGGTAGAAAATTAAAAAGAAGAACATTATTCAAGGAATAATAGGCAAACACAGTCCACCTTACCACAATTCATTATTATTTATCTTATACTTTAGAAATAAAGATGCATTTCCCACCGCCTTTAACGGTGTACTTTAGCAGTATTAAAGCTACGTTTTTATTTGGTTTATTTACAGACGGTCTGTACAATCTCTAATCATCGGCGTCTCAACTAATTCAATGCATAACAGGCCGATAAATTTTGCTCAGTGGCCTCTTCTTTCACGCTTGAGGTTCCTTTACGTGCCGTAAATTTATGATACGATATCCACGGCTTTACTTCCCTTCCGAAAAAATCATAAATCGGATATTTACGCTCTAAAAATCTATCAACACTGGCCGGGTTTGAACCCGCGAGTTTGGATCTACGAGGCAAGTATGGTTCCACTAGATCACCAGGAACCATGTGTTAAATCGAGCCATAACCTCCAAAATGCATAGATTATTCATCTTCTGTAACGACTCAGATTTTCTTCCAAATAAGTAAATTATGTTGTACATATTTGTTCATTATTTTTAGATTGTGTAAAGCATCATAAATTAAAAAAACTCTAATTATATGCATTAAACAAAATCTGTATCTAAAAAGACGAAACGCATTATGTAATAAATGCATACATTTTTATTATTTTGAACGTCAGTCATTTAAAAATCAAACATCTGAATGCCTCTATAGAACAAGTCATGGGTTTCAGCTGGAACCATTGTTGAAAAGTGTCCTGTGCGTCTTTTTCCGAAGTGAAATGTTTGTCTTTGAGGGAAGGTTTCAAATCCCCGAAAATGTTAAAAAATGCACTAGGACATATCAGGACTATAAGAACTTTCCATTTCAGTTGTTGCAGTTTGGTGCAGACAACATTGACAGTGTGAAATCTTTCATCCGAGAGCAGTTCTTTTATCATAACTACATGAGTATTTCGAATGTGTTGTGAATGCCGCATAGCATTCATAGTTGCCCCTCCTTGCAGTGAAGTTTAACTCTAGCACTATTTCACGTGACTCTGGAGTCACATGTGAATAATTACAAGATCAAATAAGTTGATTGCGATTTTTATGTGCTTAAAAGACGAAAAGTATTTGCTTTTTGTGCTTAAAACTACTTTATCCTAGAAAGAAATACTTTTACACGAATCATGAACGTTGAACTTTAATTCGGCAACTTAAAAATATAATTATTATCATGAAACACTGATTAATGTTTTGAAAATGTAATCTACATCGCAAATACGGATAAGTAGTTCAATGTCCTTATATTTCATGTTTCAAATGCTGGAAATCCTCATTTAATGTAAACGATATTTGACATCCTTGGCTATCTTTAGCCTCATTAAATATTTTAACTTTGTTCGCTTTTAAATCATTAATAGATTGTGCTATTTCTGGGGGCATACACTTTTCCTCGATCGATACTTCCTTTCCTTACCCCCTACTTTTCCTACCTTTTGCTGCTACGTATTCATGGCCTGATTGCTAGCTGCTTGCCTATTGGTTGCAAAGTATCCTACGTTAACGGAATTAAGGATTGTGTAGCAGTGAGATGATTAGACATTGCTTGACTTCTCTTCTAAGACGTGGCAATGAGAACTCAACTTAGGGTGGGGGGTGCACATTTTCGACTTTATAATTCAAAATTTTCTGCTGGGATCTTCTTCACTGTGTCTACCCAGAGACTCAGGTATAATGTATTAAGGAAAAGGTTGTATTTATAAAGGGTTTACCTATGGCTCAAGGTATATTTGCAATAATATTATTGCCAAGTAATGTACACAACTAGATTAAAGTGTTATGCCACCATAATTTTGGCAAGACTATAAAACTTCTTCTTTTCATAAAATAAAATTGTATTGTATTTTTGTATGGGTCAAAAATAATTTATTCTTGCCTGTTGAATGGACCAAACGTTTAAAAATTTAGTACTTGAGTGAAAGTTTGCTTTTACAAATTTTAATAATATTGTAAAGATTCAGTACATTATTGTTGTTGTATGTTAAATTAATTTTTTGTTTTCCCAGGTCTTTATCATTCTAAATTAAATATTGTGTATATCCTATGTATATCTTTTAATTGTTTAGTGAAATATAATGAAATATTTATTGTTGACTTTTGTGAATTATCATCATTCTTCACCTTCCCTTTGCCGTATCTTTCAGCACATTGCTGAAATGGAACCTTGCTGACATTAACGGAAGAATGTGTTCTCAATTCACTTGAAACGTGGTACAAGGATTATATTATGTCACAGAATAGTTCAAAACGTAATTGAGATTCCTAATGTTAAAAGATTCGTTAATTCCTACTTAATATGTGTAAAATTATTTAAGCTACCTATTGCATTTATTTGTTCAAAGAAAAATTTAAAATATAGGTGATATTCAACTGGACATTTTGAAATTATAGGTCAAATTGAGCTTCCATTTAAGTATGGAAATTGTAAATTAGAGCCGAAATGTATTTACCTAGATATCCTACGTCTATTTGTAAAATATGATAGGCATAAATTAGTGCATGAGCAACTTCATGTTCAGAAAAGTATGGCAGTCGCGGTGTAACACCAGAATGTCTACCATGACTTTAATAACAGCGAGGTATCATTTATACACTAAACTCATTTATAAGACTTCTTCAAACAGTATGTAAAATAAATATAAAATTAATTTCCAAAAGATTAAAGTGGCGGTCTTATGCAGGTTGTATACAACAATTAATACAGAAATGAAGGGAATTTAACTGATCGAATTTCACATTATTTTTAGATTATGAAAAAGTTTTTGGTAAGGTTCCCTGAAACAAACTATGAACTCTAATGCAACATAAAGGATATTGCAATCGATGAAGGCAATTTCAGAGTCTATGCAAAAGTACAAGTATTAAGATTGACAATGGCGTTAGAATTGGAAACAAAACAAAATAAATAAACCAATACGTCAAACAGAGATGCCCTTTCTCCCAATCATTATTTAATAGATATACATAGACGAAGCACTTAAAGAGTGGAACAAATATTCGACTGTGGCTATTGTAATTAATAGATATAAGTTAACAACAATTTTATTTGCTGCTGATCAAGTTATTTTTGAAGAAACGAAAGGTGGTCTACAGAAAAGTTTAACAACCTGAAAGATATCATAGAGATATGTAATTTAAAGATTTCAACAACCAAGACAAAACCAATGACTTTTAAAGGAAACAACCATATAAAATGTAATATATTTATTAATGAAGAAACAATAGAACAAGTCTCTAGTTTTAATTATCTAAATCATACAGTAAAATGAAAATGTGAAAATAAAAATAAATTAATTAAAACAAATGAATGGAATAATAAGAACTTTAAAGAACAAGAAGTCAAAAGCAACACAAATGAAATTCTATAAAGTAATAACAGTGCCAACGGCAACCCAATGAAGTGAAAACTGCACAATGAATAGGAGAGACAGGAAAAGAATAGAAACAAAGGAGATGAGATTTTTAAGAGCAGTAGCTGGGTTTACTCTCTTAGACAACAAAGCAATGAAGAGATTCGAAAACAGTTAAATGTATATAATTTAAATGAAAATTAATGCAAATAAAAATATTTAATACCAGCATATACCAAGTATGAAAGAGGAACGGATACCAACATTTTTACTAAACTATGAACCTAAAAGGCATCGACAAGTAGGAAGACCAAGAACAAGATGGGGTGATATGTTTAATTAAGGACGTAACAGATCGAAAGGCCAATACCTTGTGGAAGAAGAAGAAGAAGAAGAAGAAAAAGAAGAAGAAGAAGAAGAAGAAGAAGAAGAACTCATTTACTGAAGGTGAATAAGCAAAAACATTCTTTAAAGGTGCCAGCATTTATTTCATGTGGTATTTAGAATGAATGAATAAATAACTGAATGAATTTATTCAGTACTCAATACAATGTAAAGCGCAATATGCAGAATTGCATAATCAATCTATCACCCTTATAACATTCATCATACATTCTTCTACTAATAGCTTATCTTAATTTAGATGCTGATTATTTTATTGATCCAAAATTCATATTATTGTGGTAGTTAGGTTATTGGATTCATTCACAGATTTAAGTGGTCATCTCTAATAGTTTACTGCTCATTTATTTCTTTTATTGATTTATTGATCCTTTCCTACCATTTCTTTCTCACTTTTCCTATGCATATATTTTCTAAATAGTTTCTTGCTTATTTTCATTTTTTTCTCATAGTTTAAATCCATTATCTTATTCCAAACACTTCTTTTGGAAGTTTACATTATATCTCTAATAGTGATTTCCCTCCCAGTAACAAATATGTCTTCTTTATATTCTAATAAACTATGTCAGATATTGTTCTTTTCTCCACACATTAGACATATTTGTGCTTGAACCTGCCATTTACTTCTTTAAACATTACAATCCAAGTTGTGAACCATGAAAATTCGTCTCTTGTCATCTTTGTTATAGCATCCAAATTACTTTTCCTTCCTTCAAGTTGATATTTTGAGCTTAAATATTCCGTCGTAGGTGTGTTTTAGTTACATCAAAGCTGTATGCAACATTTTCATAGATTACCATCAGCACCATTATCCGTCCCATATGTTACTATTTCTCCATAGCCTTCCGCTGACAAATAAACCCCATGAGGTTATGATTTTTGAAGAGAGAATTGGATCGGATTGTGCGCCATTCAGCTTTGCTGAACACCTGCCCGTTTTTACCTACGCCACCAGATAGCACCTCAGGGAGGAAGGGATGAGGTGGGGATGACAGAATCCACGGGCGATCAGACAAGGACTTAAATGGATTTCCTAACATGATTTCCAGAGAAAATAGCCCAACGTCGGTGGAGCTCTCTTCCAAAGAGTTTAAGCCCCTCGGAAGGGTTGCTTCTATACCACATGTCGGAACAGGGTCCTCTCCAAAGCTCAAGCCGTCATCACACAGTTCTTGGCATTTTCAGCTGTGTAACAGAACCAACGGAATTAAAAAATATTAAACGGAAGAGAGGTAAATTTATGGAAAGGAAAAATCCAGCCTAGCACTCGCCTAAGCGGCCAGGGAAAAAATCATGAAAAAAAAAAGAATCCAAAATCAGGACCATCGGGCCAAAGGCATTAGAACCTGGGTCCTTCCAAATATGAGTTCCAACTATTATCACGTAAGTCATCCCTCTCAGTGAAGGGGGAAATTATTGTAGTTGTTGAGGACAAGGTACATGCGAATTTTGAAGAAGTAGAGATGAAGCTGCTGAAAAAAGCTGAAGGTAATTTCAGCCACCTTGATGTTAAAGAATGGTAACCAACGAGAAACTTGATACAGTTAATGTGACAACTTTTAGACTCGGGAGTTAAGCAGCGGATTAATACATTTAGTAAGTGTATGGTTAAACATATTCTGTTCATATATATGCTTCATTTGAACGATATATTACATGACAGTCATCACAAAGTGACATTTATCATATGTTTCTTTATTTTCCCATTAGAGATTTCTACGAGTTGGAAAGAAAGTAGGGGGAACACATTACCAAGTTACTAATGAGCATTTGATTTGCGTGTTTTCTCAACATTTCTTGAAAAAGATGTTTCCTAAAAGGGAGAATGGTGCACGAATTAAAATAGCGGGAACTAGAGAAAATGTGGAGTTTTTCGACAAGCCTATGGCAATGAAATCTTGCCATATCGAACGGTGCCTCCTTGGGTGTCAGTTTTTCGACAAGGATCTAATAGTATTAGCGTCTTCCTGAAGTGTGGCAATGGGTGATAAATGTGGAAAGGGATTGCATTTAAGGAATGTTAAAGTTTCCTGGTTATAGAATAAATTCTTTGTTATTTTTGAATAGGTTGCAAATAATTTCTTTCCAGCCCTCGCATTGCATATAATTGCGTTTGCAATCCAATAACAGTAAATAAAAGTTTGTATTTCGCTGTACATTTACCAACATGCCTCACAAATATGATTTTGAATACTAGTATCAATTAATCGGCTATCACTGCACTTATTTTGTTAAAGCAATGGAAAGTGCAAAATTACGTTCCTGCTATGCGATAATAGAATTGTAATATCATGAAGCCAGAACGCTACCACTTATTTTTTCCTGCATAATTTGGCAGTCATCTGTTATATTTCATCTGGTATTAATTATTATATCTTTCAGCGGTTAATTGTTTTTAACCTTTGATTTTATGCAGCATTTGGCTGAGAGATATTACATAAATGAGGGTATGCTTTTAAATGATTTGATTTATTTAAGGATGCTCTTTAATATCTCAGGTCATCAGTGTCCCATTCAATTCGGGCGTAAAATGCCCGATAACGTTTGCTCAGAGGCCTCTTCTTTCAGGCTTGAGGTTCTTTTTCTTGCCGTAAATCTACGACACGGGACCCACAGCTTTACTTCCCTTCCGAAGATTAGGATTTTTACGTCCGAAAAATCCATCGACCCTGACCGGGAATGAACCTGCGATCTTGGGTCTACGATAGCCAATTAAGAACGTAAATTTCGTAGCTGTGAAACTGAAACAGGGTGATTTTTATTCAGGTATTTTGTTTAGCATGCTGTTTGAACAATTTCTTTCAGTTCAGAGAGTACAAACTGCCTTGAATAACATATTTTGTAGTTGATAAGTTATTTAAGGGAGGTGTCATTGCATAATTTCCACCATCAAAAAACGTTGATTCTCTATCAGTGTGACAAAATTAATAGCCCTGCTCTAGATATGTTTCAATATCTGTCACCATAAACATGATTGATCTGTATTTTGAAACTCTAAACTATATTTTCCTCCCCATTTAGCCAAAATGACAGTTACCTCTGAAGACTGGTGCAAATAGAAGCTAATATATTAAAATTCGTTATTGAAGTATCTTTTTATATTTTCATTACTGCGTCAATTACGATTTACATCGTCAAAGATATGCTATATTTCCGATAAATATTTACAGCAGAGTTTCAATTATCCTATATAACTGGATGAGGGTGGATAATGGAAAATAACTGGAAAATGTAATAGAACAAAATAGTTTTATTAAGCTTAAGCTTAAGTTAATATTGCTTCATTTAATTTTTTTATGATTGCATCTTTTCACTGTTTTTTCTGTTATTGTGGCCTGTTTATTATTCTGGCAGAAAACCACTTTTAAATTTATTCCCTCTCCTCTTTTTTTCCCGTCCCACTTTATCATGCCCAACATCTTGTTCTGAAGCCTTTTTTTTTTTTTTTAAATAATTTAATCCTGGTTCAGAACTTAATTTGGCTTCCACCTTCTTTCTTTTACTTGCCATATTCATAAGAGATTTGAAAACAGCAACATCCCAACCAGACGATGTAATATTAACCACTAAATAAAAGGAAAAACATACATATAATATACATATGTATTCGAACTAATTATGAAAATAAATTGGTAGTGACAAAATGGCAATTTCCATGCCAAACCTTAATACAATACAAATTGAGTTTTCTTGAAAATTATTATCTCTATGCTAATGAAACTTTACCAGTTATAAAACAACTTCTGTTAAATTAGAACTCGTATTTAAACGTAGCTCAACTTTATAATTGCTGCTTTATAGTTATTCTAATTCACAGGAATAAGTGTTAATATTTTCATATTTTCTTTTTTTAGGCACACAATTCTGCTAAACTTTTAATCTGAAATATTTCAGATTTTAAAATCATTTTAAATAAATGTATTTTGATATAGCTAGTGAAATAGTTTAGAATTTAAAGCAATTATGTCACTTTTTAAAAAATGTATACAGTTGCTATTTTATGTAATTTTAGTATATTTAATTTTTATACAACTATATTACAATTGTAACATAAAACCTTTCACGACTGTTTAGAACAATAAATTTTGCACTTGCAGAAAAAATCCCAGTTCTATCTCATGTAGTTTTTTAGAAAAGTGTACCTAAGCTTAAAAAAAGCAATTTATGACATTCAGTAAAAGAAGATAATTAAGTACTTTTTTGTAACATACCAAAACTCAAAACATCCCCGGTTCATATTCCTCACTTCTGGTGCATTCTTCATCTTCTCACCTCCTTTTTTCACCTCTCATTCTAATTCTTGCCTACTTAAGCAGATCTTGAACTTATTTATCTGCTACTCTCCCTCTTAATGCATCTATTTTTTCTTTTTTTTCAAATGCAAAATTACAATTAAATCTTGGTTCCAAGTACATTTACCTAAACACATTTCCCCTTTTTGCAGCAGCATCATTGAAACACAACATTGCATCCATTACATCAAATGTAATGGTTTCACTGCCAACATAAACAGATTTTGGGATTTTTTCCCAGATACAGTGGTTGGAGCTTTCATTTGAATTATGCATACGACCACGTAAGTATTTATTCAACATCTGTGAGTTAGCGAGATTCCTGTATACTGTTTGTTCTCTAGCTGCACAGCTTCTAGAAGACGTTTTTGTGTCTATATGAGGGTAGGTCCGTAAGTTTCCGGCCTAACCATTTTCTACGTAAGATAAACACAATACCCTTTATTACAATACACTTCTCACATCTTTGAATTAACAGTTCAGTCCCAACCCCAAAATACATAAATATATTTAAATTTCTTAAAGAAACAATTTCTAAAACCAAATCCTTTGAATAAAACCCAGTTAAAAAAGGCATTCCAAAAATAGTCGGAAGTCTTGTCTGCAAAATGGGCATAAACACCATCCAATACTTCTTCGTCACACTTACATTTCCTTCCTCGAAGGTCCTTCTTGAGTTTTGAGTAGAGGAAATAGTCACTGGGAGCTAGATCTGGGCTGTAGGGTGGATGATCGTCTCATTGAAGACATATTTCTTCACAGCTTCCACAGCGTTGTCGCGAAGAAGGCCCAAAGCACCACTCAGTTTTCCTCTCCTTTTCTCTTTGATGAAAGCACGTAGTCTATGCAATAGGCCAGCACAGTACTCCCCATTTACTGTGTTGCTCCTCCCCTGGAGGTCAATAAAGAGTATTCCTTCACAGTTCCAAAATATTGTGGCCATGATCTTCTTGGTTGACTGAGTGACCTTGGCCTTTAGAGGAGGTGCTTTGCCAGGTTTGCTCCACTCCATTTATTCTCTCTTTTGAACAAGGGATCATACTAGAGGATCATATTTTCATCTTCTGATTTGCAGAAATTCTCTCTCGTTGCCACGGCAGAACTCCAAAACGCCTTACAACAGAAGACTCGTTGCTGCTTTTGGACTGAGGAAAGAAGTCTAGACATCAATCTTGCACTACCTTATTCTGTTTAATTGTTGATGAACAATTCGAAAGACTGTTGTTTTATGAAGGATCATTCTGCTATTTCTGTAACTTTGAGCCGCCAGTGTTCCATAATATCTCGTTCCACAATAGCGATGTTTTCAGGAGTGAGCACCTCCAAAGGCGACCTGAATGCTCTTCGTCTTCAATGATTTCTCGACCCATTCGAAAAAGTTTGGAACCTTTTACGGTCGAATATGAGGGGCGGGGGGCCTTCCCCGTATACACTGTCCAATCGCTGTTTCATTTGGAGTAAGTCCTTCTTTTGTGAAGAACTTTTGTGAAGAACAGCTCGTAACTCCATTTTCAACATGTAACAATCTCCTACTCATAGCCTTCTTTATGAACTATATCTGAACAAATGAACATAGCGCAGCGGAAGCTACAGCTGCAATTATTTACTTAATAGATAAGGTATGACACCAGATAAAGGTTTTGTGACTGTGATAATCCTTATCAGCGAGGCCGGAAACTTAAGAACCTACCCTAGTATGTGGTACCAGCAACCAGAGTTTTCTGATAGCCGCGCCAGGAATCAGCGCTTTATGGACAAAGACTTCATCTTTTGACAGCTTATGAAATTAGTTGTTTGAATTACTTAATGATATCTTTGTCCTTGGCATATTTTATAATAACCAGTTCATAGTAATGCTGTAGATGATTAATTACAACATCAGTAAGTCTTCCACGAACTATGAGCGGTTTCATTCCTTTCAATTCTTTTCTTTTTTCTCTAGATAACGGGAAGTTTTATTGGAGTTTTGTCGAACTCTCGCGCGCCAGCCTTAAAGGCTTATTGTACTACCTCATTGGAAAAGATACTTTCAGTGTTTCCCAAAAACTGTTCCCTAAACTAGTTGCAGTATCTTGGTTTTAACAGCAGCGTCCGTTCCTAGATCTTCCCCGATTATAGAACCGTAAGTGTTTTTCTTACCAGGAATCGGCAATCAAATAGGATTATGAGGTGGTCTTCTCATTCTGTTTGCATATTCTCCAAATGGGTTCATCTCTGTAGAGTGCCACTTAACTTAGTAGTTTTCCAAAGCCACCATGTTCATTAATGAGTACAACTCCTTTCCTCATTCCTTTTGTGCCCAATTTTTGGAGAGACGAGGAGAGAGTGTTGCTTGGACCTAGGAACAGTTCCCTAGCTTGCTTTTGTTCAGAATATAAAGTTATGCTTATTCCCAATTGATGTTTTTACCGTGGCCTTTGCAGTGCGTGTACTGACTCTAACTATGGGTTCAGGGTCGACATAGGGTATTTCAGTATCCTTTTTTGCCAGCTGATTTGCTTCATCATTCCCATAAACATCTCGATGTCCCAGCACCCATCGCAGTTCAAGCCCGTTGGGAAATGTCATTGCAGTCGGGAATTTAGTTATTCCCATACCAGTTTAGATTTGGCCTGGTCAGAGGGGAGTACTTTTAAGGCACTTTCCCTCTCTTGAGGATGAGAATTCGTTTACCATGGTATACTTTCTCAAATCTTCTTGAGGCAAGTCTATGCTAGCAAATAGTTTCGCTTGACTACAGTATTTCCCAAGCCTTATACTAATATAACTCCTTGCAAATAGGTTTAATATACTTATGCACAATCGTGTCCATATAAGGGATTCGTGGGTAAATCATTGAAGAGGGCTGCATATTCTATTTTAGGCGTTATTACTTCTATCCAGTCTTTTCGATATCCAAGAGTTTCCACACTCAAGTTTTTTTCATCTGCACCCCTTGCTCATATACATTGACTTCTTGCATTCTCAGAAATCTTCAGCCCCAAAATAATGTATATATATATATATAGTGTGAAATTGTTCGGAGTGTTTAAGAATTGAAACAATGCCTTCCTTTTCCATTCTCCGCTATAACCATCATAATTCTTGCAGTAGTTCTTATGTTCTTTCCTTGATTTACCTGATAGGTAGAACCTACTAGGTATGGTATTCCACATCAATGTCTTTACCATGGTCTAGTACAGTACCTGAAACAATGATGAATGACCACATTTTTTCCACAAGACATCAAAATCAGCTGTAATATCACTGCAGCTATTATTCAACATTACATTTTCTTGGGAAGCTACCTTCACATTATTTTATGCTACTTGCTGAATGGATTGGAGTAAATCTCTGTAAAGTTTAAGGAACTTTGTTGGTGGTGGTGGCAAATTTATAACCCCACATAATATCTGTGCTACCTTTTCTCCCTTACCAATGCCCCTCAGCCCAAAGAAGCATCAAATTTACTTTATATTTGTTTTCCACAGTTTGGAACTCATGGCTGATTCATTATTTGTACATTTGCTGCATACAAGTTGAACTTTTGTGGCCAAGCCTCTTCTGCTTTCCACACTTTATCTGAGAGTTAGACCGTCACAGAATCATACTTTCTGCGCCCCATTGGCTCATTAACCAAATAAGACAGTATTTGTAAGTAAATAATTATAAACTCACTAGGAGTATGATTATTTACCCTGACTGGAACATTTTGCTCTGCAGTCACACGGCCCACCATCTGGAGATTAGCAACGTTTTCAGTCTATGACCTTACCATCTTCAAAGACACTGATTTTCTGTAATACTATTCCCCTTTTCCAAATTTATTCACCGTGCCCATACTTATATTCACCAAAAAGCACTCGTAAAACCACAAGCAGTTTCTCTTCTTGGAAAAATCACCTCACAAAAACACAAACTAGATTTTGAACTATATAAATTAATAGTAGAATGTAGATTTTCATGTGTCATTTAAGTGAACTAAGTCTGCGTAAGGTCGTGGACCATAGGGGTTCTTTTTCTTCATTTTCCCAGACGTCCCTTGCCTATCTCCAAGAACATTTACTGAAGATGGCCACCGCAGTCGTGGACGAAACGTCGGAGAAGATGAAGGAGAAAAATCGTTACGGACCACGGCCTTACAGCCTGGAAGACTCAGTTCATTTAATATATATATTGTCACATACACCGTTGAGGAGCATCATAAATTACTAAATTAATATACTTTTGGGACGTTTCTTATTTCATAAGGATTGATATTCTTTAACTTTTGTAAACTTTGCTAGTTCAGTGAGTACAGAGATGTTGCAAAAAACAATTGGTTAACCACTTCCTATGGCACTCCCTAAGCGACTTTACCATGACATAAGCACCATGCAGAGTTATGCTGCACCCGGAGCCTGTCATGCGTCACCAGGAAGTATTCAGAACACCTACTCAGTGTTCTTGTATTGGTTGATACATTTTAAATGTAGGCGTTGGTACACCATGATTGGTAACGCTGACATGACAATGTAGAGACCCCCCTAGATAAGCATATTTTATATATGGAGCTGCAGAGCTCACTGACGGCGCTCTTAGACTCATCAACAAGGTCCTCGCCCGCTGGGCCCTGCCGTAGTTGCCGCTTCTGCTGGTTCTGCAGGATCGATGCCGCTGACGGCGACGTGATTCCGTTCATCTTACTACAACGGCCGACATATCCCCTAAGGTAAGAACTCCGTCATGTAGGGACCTGTATTAACATTACATAACCTGTAGTACTCCAACTCAACACCCATAGGTGTAACATGCAATCATAAAGTCAAATAATTAATAAATAATTTTGCCAAGCGAGTAAAGTATTTTCCATCATACCTCTCACCACTGCTCACCCCCACGTCACGAAAGTGGTCGTGACAATATATTAAGATATAAATGGATTTCAACCACTTAAATAATAGGTTTGCAGGTTACATTCTATTATTTTTATTCTGATAATAACCAATAAATAAGACACTAAACCTAAGCCATATCAACCCAATAAAATTCTAACAATTTTAGGACATTCAGTTTTGTTTGTTATGACCAAGGGACAGAAAGCAGTGAACTAGTGAATGTAAGTAACCCAGTCCATTTAAATGTTGTAAACACACAAAAACTATGTATCAGCATAATGTGCAAGCTATGATGATTCATATTATGCATAAAGCCATAAATCGATTTTTTTTCACTCAAAATCTATACAAAAATAATACACAGCATTGTTACACACTTCCTGGCTGCAGAAAAGCTTTATAATGCATTACTGTTGACAAGCGAACAGCATTAACAAGTATTTGATATAGTAAAGTCCAGACATTTCTTAAGTGTCTGTCAGTACATATAGGGATATTGCAGAGTCCACCAGTAAAATCTCAAGAGCACTGTACTGAATGTAGTCGCATACTCGTTGCTCACATGTTTCAAGAAAACTTTATAATGGCAAACTTGTGATAAACGCATATTGACTGCTATATTTGTTGCACTGAGAGAGGGGGAGAGAGAGAGCAGCATTTTGCAGCTAATTCAGCAATTGCAAGATGGTATCTACTTGGGCTGACTTTCTTTTGGATAGCAACCAATTGGAAAGCTTCTGCTTGCAAGTCTGCCAGTAAAAGCTGGCAGATGGAGTTGAAGAAAATCGTGGCAAGAAATAAGCTCGATTAAAAAAACTATTAGCTAAGCTATGCTGTTTACACATTACAAGGAACTAAATTGTGGACTAGTTTATATAATTTTCTGAGTAATGAAGGGCAGCCAATATTTCTCCATCGTCAAGAGTGTATAGTTTGAAAGCATTTAGTGCTTCGTACAAAGAGAGTTTAGAGTTTAGACAAATCGAAGTCCATTTTCCTCTCGTTATTAATAACAACTAGAATTACTTATAATACGCTTATTCTTGTTTAATTTTATTTGCTTTATTTAAGGACGCTCTTTAATATATCATGTCATCAACGTCCCATTCTATTCAGGGCGTGAAACGGCCAACAAATTTTGCTCAGAGGCCTCTTTTTCAGGCTTGAGGCTCTTTATCGTGCCATAAATGTACGACACGGGACCCATGGCTTTACTTTCCTTCCGAAGGAAGCCATACTTAGGATTTTTAAGCCGAAAAAATCCATCGATCCTGGCCAGGATCGAACCCGCGACCTGGGGTTTATGAGGCAATTATGGTTATCATTACACCACCAGGACCGACGTAATCTTGGTACGAGATGTTATCGGAAATGATGGTAAATGGACAAAATAGCGATGAGGTTTTTCTGTTTATTAGAATATGTAGTTTATGTTTTATTCTTGAAAAAAAAAAAAGAAAAAAAAAAAGAACTGCTACAGAATTATGAGATCCGTAGGCCGTAGTACCACCATCTTTAGTGTCACGGTGTCACAGTGTAAGAATCTGACAATTCATATTTACTGTTACTTTCGTTTACAGCAGATTTCCACAATGTATAAAGCAGACGTGGGTGTATTTTAAGGCTATTAAGGCTATTAACTTAATTTAAAGCTGGCATCATTTAAAAGCGATTTCGAAATTATTTAGTATACGAGGTGATATCCTCAATATTCGGGACTGGTGCTGCTATCTCGACAGTGGTTGCAATAGAGTATTGTACCGCTAGGTGGCAACATTAGCACACCTGATGAGTGAGCGTTTAAAGTTTCATGCAGCTGGGCAGATGTGTTGAGATTCTATAGTACTTTTCATGATACTCTGTGTGTAGTGTGTGGCGTTTTTACGATGGATTCAAGATTTGAACAGAGAGTGTGCATCAAATTCTGTGCAAATCTCTGGGAAAGTTAAGGAGACCCTCGCAATAATTCAACAAGTATTTGGGGGACAAATCATGTGTGTTTGAATGGCTTACTCGTTTCAGGGCCGGCCGTACAGTTATTGAAGACGATGCTCACTCCCGTAGGCCAATCAGCTGCACAACGCCTGACATTGTTGCCAAAGTTCAACATCTCGTTCGTGAGAATGAACGTCGAACCATTGAAGACCTTTCTCCTGAAGTGGGAATTGGTTAGAGGACATGCCAACGAATTTTAACTGATGAATTGGACATGCATTGTGAAGCCGCAAAATTTGTGCCAAGGACCCTGACTGCTGATTAGAAAGCGCAGCTTGTTGAAGTTTGCAAGGAGCTTCGTCAGGCCCTATGCGATGACCGAATCTTCTTGTCCAGGGTCAGGGACTTCGCTCTGTTCCCCGAACTGAAAATCAAGTTGAAAGGACGTCGGTTCGTCACAATGGAGAGGATTCAAGAAGAAACGTCGTCTGTGCTAAACACCCTCAAAGAACATGGCTTCCAGATGCACTTGGAAAATGGCAGAATCGCTGGGACCAGTGTAATACGTGTGAAAGGTAACTACTTTGAGCATGACGACGGTCATATGTCTCAAAGTTAGTTTTAGACCAAATGTCAGCACTAGTCCCGAATATTCTGATACCGCCTCGTACACAGCCACTTAAAGCTATGCACGCTTTACATAACTCGTTTGTATTGTAAGTGTTGTGTTTTAAATATACGCAATAAGTTAAAAATAATATAAATTAATACATGGAACCTAATTTTAAGTTTAACCGAGTAGAGTGCTTCTAAAGTAACGCTTGGGAGGAGATCCCAAGTTAAATCCCTAGCGGTCGGTCAACTTGCCAGGTTTTTCATAGTTTCTGCTTTTCGATTTGGTTACGTAAGATCTTTCCTTTCGAAGAAATTTTCGCTCTCCCATTCTATTCCATTGATTCTCTTATAGAATAAAAAGTACCAGGAATAGGTGGTTTGGCACCTATATTTGTGTTTTATATTTGATTATTTATTTTTTGAGTAGTGTTTAACGTCCGTTTTTACTACTGGGGCACCACAGGCAGTGGACACAAATGTTACATGAAATGAAATTATATATTGTTAAAGGATTTTTTTAAAAGGAAGGAAATGTTCCAGGCCTAAGTTTAGGGTACCTCCGCGGCATTTACCATTTATGAGGACTGGGAAAAATCTGGAAGAAACCTCAGTCAGGAACGGTCCTGGCAGGAATCGAACCCCAGACCTCCCGCTCACGAGTCCGCACCTCAACGACCTCGGCCACCTGTGGCGGTCTGGGACGGTGTGTTGGTGGCTTGTGCAATGATTACATTTCTGCACTAGTTTCTGTTATGGTAGCGGGCCTCCTGACGGCCTTGAATTCTTTGGAGGAAGGAGCTCAGCTGGCGTCGGGAAGTTCTATCTGGAAACAACGTCCATGCCTCACCGCCCGTTGAACTTGGCCATGCGGTATCACCGCATCATTCCATCCTCCAGGTGAGGTCCCGTAAGTATTGTGGGCACAAACGGACAGCCATTAAGCTAGGCTGAAATACCAAAACAGCCTCCTCCGACCCTATAAATCCTACTCAATCTTCTGAATGCCAGTTATATCTTAAACAAAATGAACTTAATGAAGTAACTGTTGCAAATTGCAGTCTTTTAATACAACGCAGCAGTCTCAAGAAGTGTATCGTGATCAGCGAGCAGTAAACAGGGAAGTCGTTGTTAAGACGCAGACTCGCGAGCGGAAGATTTGAAGTTCGATTTCATCGATGACTGTCCTCACTGACTGAGATTTTAGGAGGTTTATCCTCGTCCAAATGGCAAATACTGGAAAGACACCTCAAAACTTAAAGCTTCCTTCCGTTAAAAAAAGAAATATTCCAATTTATCATTCCATTTCATATATCATTGTCCACCGCCTTGTTACCTCAGCAGTAAAAATTGGCGTTAAACACTATTATAAAATCTCTTCCGCAACAGGCAGGAATTATGACAGCATTAATTTTTTATATTATAAACGTTTGTTAATTTTAAATATGCATACTTGAATTAAAAAGTATTGAAATTTCTCCAAATTTTATATTCTGGAACAATTGGAGTTCTTTTTAATCTGAAATGACATGCTACTTTACTACTTTGAGTTGATTCAAGTTCTCAAAAATCTAACGAAAACAATGTCTCCAACAGTAGTATAGGGTGGCACGTTACTATCATGCCCATTACTGTAGAGCCCATTATTTAACCCCAAAACCGGCATTAAAAGAACAAAATGCAAAGCATGGGTTAATAAATGCAACCATAAATAAAACATATCTAATGACAATATGCCTATTATTAACCCGGAGACATTATTGAAATAATCGAGTTATAAACAGGTGTTTATTCATTTATATCCTGAGAATTTAATGTTAACGTATTTAAAGAAAAGCAGCAAACACTGTTTACCGCCCTTCGGTATTATTATATTATTTGAGTCTTACGGAAACTGCCCATTGGAAAAATAAAACTTTGACTTTCAAATCTCGTGATAGCGTTCACTGACCAGAATTAGCCTATCATATCAATAAAAAACGCATGCACCCAAAGGGTTGCCATATTTTTCACAGTCGATTTATGCTATATGAACAATGAGCGCTAATCATTAAAATTTCAGCACATTGTTGTGTTCATAATAACCATGCGAAAATAATGTTCGCCTTCTAGTTTGATTGTTTGAAGGAACCGTTGGGGTCCTGCACGTATTTGTCTTTCCTTCTTTCTCTCCAACAGTGTTATGTGATTAAATAATTTGTGAGTGGGATGTTTGCGATAGGAATCACATGCTAGATCTAGATAGCCCTTATTTTAGAAAAATGATTAATAAAAATTTAATTTATTCCAGTCGTTTTAAAATTTTTATTTTTTTTTTGAAGAAATACTTGCCTATTTCTCACAGGGATGGATAAAATTTTTCCTCAAATTATTACTGCATCAAGCTGAAATTTTGCTGAATTGGAGCAAAAAGTATTCCTTAATAGGCTTAAGAACACCTAATCTCATAACTTGATAATCTAAAATAATTTTCGGCCGAATATTAGGTATCGTCTCTTAGACAATTTTATACATTGGCAGCACAAAATATTATTGCAGACCTTAATAAGTTATAATAAATATTAAAGTTTAGTATAGCATTGTAATGAGCCTTTCTTATACCTCCTGGCAGCGGATCGCGCGTATGCGACGGTCAATAACACCGTCAACGATTTTTTTAAGAATCCATTTTTAGAAATTTACTTGTTTTTCTTCGTCAAGAGGCCCATGATTCATAATCTATAGTCTGTCTGCCGGGTTTAAATTTTAAATTTTCAGCGGTTCTATGAACAGAGGTTTTTAAAATACCCACTTGCTGTGCAACACATTTTAAATACTTCTTTAGAGAGCGTTCGAATGGTGCACCAATTTCGTCCATTTTTTTCCTCTGTTGTCATTTATTTTCTTTTTTTTTTCGCTTCTTAGATTTAGCGTTTAGTGATCCCGTTGTCCTAAACTTATTAACCAGACATCTAACATTTTCTCTACCTAGAAATGAAATACCAGAACATTTCTCCTGAAATTGTCTACATACCTATCTACATGCTTCGGTTTTTAAGTATGTATCGGTACATAAATATACTTTTTTCAAGCTAGAATTTTTCGGTAGGCATTTCAGTGGACTAATAAAAATAACCTAATGTAATTCACACACAAAACAGATGTATTGAACAAACTTTCACTTTTGAGATGCACAATGAACAAAATCTAGTTTTTACAGCTCGAACAGAAGGCAGCAATTGACACAGTATAACACAGCTGGTAAACGTAACCCTGAGCGGATCATTCACTCCTAGTGCGCTACTGAAACTATACCGAGGTCATTGCAGAGCAAGAGATTTATGCATATATGCAATCTATGACCCGGCTATAAATAGAACAGACAGTAAAGTGAGGTTAATGTGTTTACACCTACAAATAAGAAATTAATATACACTGCTGAACATTAAAATTGCAACGTCCATAACAGACACGTTAAACTGACCCCACACATTGCCAGAAGTTTTTGCTAGAGTAAATTTTGTTATAATCATTTTTGAATGGAACAATAAATAAGACAATATTTTTCATAGTATATTTTTGTCATTAGCATTCAATAATATATTATTTTAGAAAGTTTGAATGTCGCAAAACATAAAAAAGGCATTGAAAATGCAGTCCTTGCATATTCAGTGCTTTTCTTTGCATGTAATTGTGAAACCTGTCAGGTTTCCTGGGTCATTTCTGATTTGCTGAAAAACTCCTTGAACTCAGTTTTGTCATTCCTCTTATCTGTGTTAGTATCAGAAGTATGCACATGACCCCAAATATAGAACTCCATAGTGATAAACATTTAAAATTTAGGAAGCAACTCTTATTTCTCTCCGCTGAACTAATTTTCTAGCCTGATTTTCGGGCATAACTGGGGCAACATGTATCTATGTAGAATCAACATCTTATTGCAGCTGAAATGGAGGATCCTGCTGTTTAAGAAGCACTGGAAGAATATTCCCCAGGAAGCAAAGTTACAAGCTCCCGTTATTCTGTAAGGCGAAAAGTTTAGCCCAATGTTCCGCCTATACATTCAATGCTGATCTCTTTGTTTGGGAGCTGCAGATTGATATAAGGAAAAAGGGAACAATTATAAAAGTTAAAAATACTATTTCCAGCAAACTTCTTGGTCAGTACTATTCATTTCAGTGGCAAACTCAGCAATTAACTACTTACGTCATGCACTTACCCTTACCCGGAGAACAATTCTCGGAGCATGTAGAGCTTCGTCCCGAGTGACAGCGGAGGGAGACGAACTCTTCAATCCCGAACAGGAGAGGAATAAGTATTTTTCTCTGTTTACCTGGCCGCTGGTGGAGTATATTTCTCTCTTTGAGTGGCCGCTTGTAAAAATGTAAATATTACATGCATTAATTTTTTGTTAAAGGTAATGTGACTTATTGTCCTCCGTAACTTTCTGACTGCAATATGTTGTTCCTTATTACAAAACTGAAATTTTCACTTTTTACCACGTGTTGTCTTGTTGCAATTCACAATTAACTCACACACACACACACACACACACACACACACACACACACACACACACAAAACCACTAACCTTAACGCTAACTTAGGGTAAATAGGGTGAAGCCAGTGGTTTGCAGTAGCTCGCTACGGCTTGACGGCCCACGTTCGCCTGTTTTTCGTAAATATAAATTGATAGAGGTGGATAAATCCCTGTAATGGTGGCAAATCTTCTTTGATTCCAGCAGAAAATATTCGTAAATATACATTTATAGCGCATTGTGTGCGTGGTACTATGTTAGCAAGTAAATCATTGTAATGGGGCAAATCTCCTTTAACGCCGACGGAAAAAAGCATCCATATATGAGGATATGAAATAACTACCTTCATAACTATAGCATGACGCTCTAACCGTCCGAGCTATCATGTCGTTTACTTATTATCTAGCTGTATCTGAAAGTTACACTATCTTCGGCTTTCTCCGCTATCGCTTGGAAGTGGCTCGGGAAAGGAGCTCTAGTAGCTCCGAGAATTTTTTTTATGGATAAGGAAAAGTCATCATGCTACATAACCCTGTACAGTATTTGCAAAAGATATAGTTGAAATAAGTAATGGATTTCCATTCCTGTCTTGTTCGGTGGGAACAACACTTATAATGACATTTTTAACGCATAATAATTGTTATGCAGAATATTTTTTGGTGCTAATGACTAGGGCATGTACATCGTACCTCCCGATGCTATTCGCGTTACACGTTCTTCATAAAATTATGAAGCGACTGTGCCATACGTTCAGTCCCGCTGCTATTCTCGCTTCCCGCAATCACTTAGGTATTCTTGTTAAAAGCTACACTAGTCAACCCAATGTAAAGTTAGTTGAGATGGGTAATAAACAAAATTAATTCAGGACACGTTGTTTTTCCATCCAATTAGTTTACAAAAGAAATATATACTACTGAAACATTGTACAGACTTGATTGTGTTTTAAGATTTCATACTTCGAAGCGTGATGTGTGGTCCAGGTCATTTTCTTACAGACAAGTTCTGCTTGTCGAGCCTTCTTCGAAGTGTACTTTTTTAATATCACAAGTTATTCTTAGCCCATCTGCTGACATTTAGAAAGGTGATGATGTACCTTAACGCTGGGCTGCCTTTGGTACAGAAACGCTTTCTGGTACAATCTGTTGCAGGCCTGCAGCGCACTGCCTTTGGCTTTAGCACACATGAAATGCGTGTCCACATACTGTGCGTAACCCCTCTCAATGTTGACTTTCCTTTGAAAGCAAGCCCACTAGTATGGCTGCGGCTTAAAGCATTATGGGAGGAAAACGAGAGAGAATACGTATCAGTATAAACAAACTAGGCAATGTTAGATCCTACCTCTGTAATGTTGACAGTAGTGATTTCCAGCTAGATACGGTTAGCTCAAGGACCCTTGTTTACTTGGCTTTTACATCACCGATCCTATCTTTAAATGATAGACTTTCGAAACAATCTGTAAACTGTTTCTTAAAATCATTTATATGTTGGTAATTTTGCACATAACTAAGGTAATTTGTTGCAGCCTTTAAAATATCATCTACTATTCTATTAATATTCAGTCCCTTCTCGTAGATGGCATTAAAACTTAGATTTGTACCAAATCTAAATTTAGATTCCTTGTGTTACAATACATGTATTTAATTGTTTTATACTGCTGTGGAATTATTCATTCTATTATTGTTATTACTATCATAAATTTTCCTATCTCCTTCACAGTATTGATAATTTTAGGGTTTATAATTTTATGTCTTGATGGTATATTTATTTCCACGTCCAGGATTTACACAGGTTGATATGTGTATTGATTTGTTTATTTATGGACGCTCTTTAACAGCTCAGGTCATCAGCGTCCCATTCAACTCAGGGCGTGAAATGGCCGACAAATTTTGCTCAGAGGCCTCTCTTTCAGGCTTGAGGTTCTTTTTCGTGCCGTAAATGTACGACACGGGACCCACGGCTTTACTTCCCTTCCGAAGGAAGCCATACTTAGGATTTTTACACCCGAAAAAAGCCATCGGTCCTGGCCGGTGATATGTGTATGAATTGTCAATGTTGGCGCTTGGTGTATTATCATTGTTCTTTTTTTTTTTTCTTATTTTTCTTATTTTTTTCTTCTTCTTAAGTTAATATTTTTACTCTTCATATTTATGTATTGCATACATTTATTTATCTACGTCATGTTCTACATTGGTTTATACGTGTATAAACAATGTTATTGTCAATGTTATGATTATAATATTGTCTGTAACACTTAGGTAATTATTATTAGACTGGTATAGCGGAAGGGAAGACCTAATGCCCTTAGCTCTGCCAGAATAAATAAATAATGTCTTAATTTTAACACAACTTTCTGATTTTAATTTATGTTTTAAAATATTTTTAATAAAATGTTCAATATAATTCTCCTAATATCATTGCTCTTTAATTTGTATGTTTAAAATACATGTAAATATTCGGATTGCTTATCATTTATAATTGCATGATATCTACATCATAAATATTTTTGTAATAGTTAATTACCAGTCAATTCTCACATTGATGTTGGATTTCATTATTTATACTACTGGGCTCTTATTTTAAATAATTGTATTGTTTTTAATGAATGTACAAACTCATTAATATAATGATGCACATAGTAATAATTAATTTGAATTTGATCCTTTAGGTTAAATTTAATTATATGCACAACCATTTGGCTACAGTTCTCGGTCCCATGGCAGAAGTCTACTTGGGTGTTCAAGCAAAGAAAATGTCCCCATAAATTTTCTCCAGAAGGTAGAAAGGATTACGCAAGGTCTCGGCCGCAGACTAGGAAGCCAAAATGCTAATGAGGAATCTTCTTCCTCCCTTTCAAAGACTAGTTTTACATTTACTAACAACGTTAGCCTTTGGGAGGATTAGTGAGTAGTTTCAATAAAAACAAAAACACAATGATCACATCATTTTTCTTTCTCTCTCTCTCTTCTCCATTAATGATGCTTTTTCATAGAGACATGTTATAATGACGTAATTGGTTCTAAAGTTCTTTATAAGGTTCTAATGAAGGATTTACCCATTTAGTATTTATTTCTGTAAAAAGTTTAAAATCATTTTGAAACATACTTCATATGATATAAATATTAAAAGTACATTTAATCTTGTGAGTAGGATATTGCGAAATGAATCTATTTTTAGACATTTCATATGTAAATCAGGGGTCAATTATAGTTTTAATTTATTCTAGTCATTTCGACACATTCGTTGTTTTAAAGAAATAGTTCCCCTATTTCTCACTAGAATTAGATTATTATGGACGGTGCAAATATTTGGGTACTTCAGCCTGGCACAAAGGCTGTCGTTTGTGTCTACATTCCCAGCAGTAGTTGTAATAGTAATTGATGTTTTATTGTACGTTTTAGAATACATTCAAATAAATACAACTGTCGCATGGGCCTCTAAGTAAAAATCTTCACAAGACACTGTATACCACACCGGTAAATTTTGCCTGTCACAAATACAACGAATGAAATGAGATGCAGTATGAAAGTGGAAAATTTGTGGAAAGAAAAGATTCATCTCAGTCTTCGCCTAAGCGATCAAGGGAAATCATGAAAAATTCAAGGTCAGGAAGGGTGGTCCCAAGAGCTTTGAACTCGGGATCTGCATAAGTTCCGCTTGACCCGCTTCGCTCGGATTTAGCACTAGAAAGGACATAGAAGAAATGTTACACCTAAATCTCTATATCTTTGGCCTGATTGTGAAAACCGCAAAGGAACCTAAACATTTAAAAAAACTATATAATAAACTATACATTGTGTAATTTGTATCCACTTAAATGAATAATAATCCACTTAATGAATATTATACCAAAGGTGGTAATACAGGAGTGTTATAACATTTTGTAGCACTAAGAGCCGGTTGTGTAAAAGTTGTTAATTGGAGATTACTTTTAACTATAATTTAAAAGATAACTACCATTTCTCTTGCATGAAAATAACATCGAGTTTGCACTAACCATCGAACCTGTTGCAACAACGCGAAACAATGGAGAAATTCGTGTTTACAGTCTGTTGATGTTCAACTGTTTAACCTGAGAAAGGCAATAACTATTCAATCCTCCCCACCTTTTCTTCAAATATGCATAAGGAAAAGTCAAATTATTGATCTGGTGCTAAAATATAAGGAAATAATTGAAAAAAAAAAATATATATATATATATATATATATAAAAACAGGTTCGATCTCAAAAAGAGATAAAGAACGTACATGGAGGACATTGCCAAAGGATATAATTCTATTCTTAAGGCTTCTGCATTATCATATTGCAGTTTATAGCACCTAAAACTCCAGGAAAGTTGCGAATGTTATAGAAGCCTAGCATCATTTTCCGTACATCACTCTCTTGGCATTTTAATTAAATGACGCAATTGTTCTAGTAACTTTATGAATAGTTCTGCTAGCCTTATCCACTTTAATATATCTCCAATAACTTTCGCATGGAACGTTAAAGTTGTTAGTATCATGAACATCGAATTCAAAGCATGCTTTCGTTTAATTTGTGATTATAGGGATGTTCCAGTCATCGACATCTTTTGCTAAGCGAAATCACATATTAAATTATTTATCATTCAGTTCTATGAATGAACTTTTCTCTCTCATGAAATACACGAGGAGCACAGTGAAATTCATCATTGGATGAAATGTAGGAATAATCAGAAATCTGTACAATATATCGCTCGTAAGGTTAGCCTAACATAACCTACAATTGAACGCAACTCTTGTTATTTTTGTGGGGAAATGAAAAGTGAAACATAGAAGAAACTTTGTCTGCATGAAATTAAAATACAGTTTACTCACCATTTTATTTATAAATGCTACGCTTCTGTACTCTGGAAAATGTGTTATTCAACAATTACTAAACTCTAGTTAGTGTTTTAACTTGTGAAATTTCACGAGTAAGATTTAATTTGAGGTTAAGATTAAATAATCTTAGATTAGTGTTTACAAAACCAAAATTTCCAAGTTAAGCACAACTGATGGTTAATTTTATACTCTAAATTCGAGTTAACTCTATATAATTGGCTCTAGGTGTTACAACACACAATTCCTGGTTTGAATGCCTTGTTTTAAAACAACTGCTTTTAATATGAATTGTATAAAATATTTTTAAAACGTTCAGTGCCTTTCTAACTAAATTCAGCGTCTCACATTTTTCCTATTTTGCTCCCCAATTGGATGAAAGTACAGGCATTACACACAAAGCAACCTCGATGTGCTGTGTTAAATATGAGAGTCAAAAAGTATTTACGATGACTTGATCTTTATCCCACAGCTATAGCTGAAAAAGGATTTAATAGTAGCTTAAGCGAGTTTATAATGTCTTACGAAGTAGACTGAATGTTTTGGAGCAATCTCTGAAGGGCTAATTACCCATACTGCCCATATGATAGGAGCAGTTCTATCGGTAGCAAGGTACCATTGCGGCTTACACACGGAAACTAGTTGCCAAGAATTTACCATAGAAATGTAGCAATGTTTAAAAAATACAGTCAAATTGTCCAATTTATAAAAAGTAGGTCACTGAATTCAAGGCATTTGAGCAGCTTTGCTACCAGCTAAGTTATTTCATTCCAAAAATCATAAATGGAACAATAGCACTTTTTGTACCAAGTTTTTGTTGGGTATACAAAACGATGTTATACTTACATTTTTAATTTTTTAGTTAAATTTAAAAAGTATAAGAATTCTTTATCGCTTCTTGGATATAAGAATCAGAATTGTGGTGGGGCATATTGACTAGAGATAAAAGTGTACTGCCGCTATAAGTCTGCGCTGTAATATTACTTTATTTATTGACCAATAAACAACCTAGCTTGTCATGTAAAGAAATACCTACTTGAATATGACCCTTTGGAAACTAGTCAATACTGTTCCATATCTATCATGATATGCGAATTCAATGGAAAAATAGGTGTATGCGAAGTTCTTCTACCATAATGAGGTTCACTTTCCGAGAAATGATTACGTAGGAATAATGGAGGGAAAGAAAAAATAAAATGTCACAAGAGTCTGATAATTGATTCAAATTATTGATTGAATGAAATACCAGAGATGTATCTTCAGCTTAATTTAAATAGTATTAAGCTATAAATAGTTGAAAGTAAGTTACTTCATCATGCATTTATAATAGCTACTTCCAAAAGATTGTATCTGGCTGAAGGCAACTGGGGGAAAAAAATAGAACGATGTAAGTTTTAGTAATAAATTAAAAGTCAACAGAACTTGTGATATATGGACAATAATGAATATGCACAAACTAACAAAACATAGAGGGGTATTCTATAAGTAGAGAAGCGTCTATGTTAAAGTGAAAAGTACCTTAGAGAAGAAGTTGGAATGCTTATTTATATATCACGGAAAGCATTTCAAACGTCACTGACACTTTCATACACAGTTGATTTTTGATAGAAAATATCAGAGGGAATGAACGCAAATTCATCTAATTGCTGGAATTAAAAAAGTAATAATCAACAAGAGAAAAGGTAAAGTTAAATGTTCGCAGAAACTAACCAAGTAAATTGACTGTATTGTCACGTGTATTTTTATTGATATATGAAATATAGAATTGACCGCGGAATTTATGACAATGATGCCTTCCCCGCTGCAGGGGTTTTTCCTGTGCACGAGCCTCCACTGTTTGCCGCGTCTTGGAGGGGGTAGCAAGTTTTCTTGTTTATTTGTAGACTTTGCTGACTGTTGCAGTCGTAGCGCAGTAGTTCCCAGGTGTGTGTTGTTCCTTTCATAATTCGACATTACACATATAAAGTGTATTATGACTTGTACTATGTTTACAACGGCTTTATGTACAATTTACGTGTCAACTCAGCGGTGAAAGAATCATAGATACATGCTGAAAGAGTGTACAGTTGATTCTGTTATTTATGCGAATACATTCCAAATTCTTTTTCAGAAAATTAACCTACAGGGGGGGGGTGATTGTACGTTTTTTTTCAACATGATTGCGCCACTGCCCGCACTGCGAATAATACCATGAGTGCATTCACAATGTGTTTCCACAAGACAGAGCTATTACTAGATTTTGTGGCCCCCTCGGTCCCTCGATTTAATAACCAGCAATGATTATCTCTGGGATAAATTAACAAATGCCACCTACAAGACGAACCCATACAAGATCTCAAAGAAAATATTCCTCAGTGTATTTTTCGGATTGCTCAAAATGAAATACAGCGAGTGGTTTGCTAAAATGTGTAGAAAACGAAAGCAGACAGTTTCAACACCTCATTTGATAATTTGATAAATAATGAACTTCTTAATTCCGTCTGTGTATTGTTGTATGGTTGGTTTGTTTTATTACTTTACCCTCTTGCTAATAACCGAGACCCAGCTGGCTGGTTAACCGGCTAATGAGTGACGCGCTACTGGGGGAAACAAACCTGATCGCACAGTATAACCCACTCCACGCTATTCTTTAAACACTGCACAGCACATAAATTCCTCCATTTGATGCGTAAGGTCGCTGGCCTGCCGTATTTTAATTCGGTAACACTTCTCATGGAAATAAATTCAGAGGGCAATATCAATCATAGTTTTTCTCGTCCTAAACAAGAACAGGAAACAGTCATCTTTACTCCGACTCTCTCAAATTCGCGTATACTGAAAATAGAAGGCATCTTAGTGAAATTATTATGTTATTAGTATCTTGAAATATTTTTATGGTTTGAACAAAGAAGATTTAATTTTATTTCCATTCGCTGCGCACTTTAAAGAAGCAAGTCTGCTTTTGGTGTTATATTGGAATGAACTGGGTTGAATTGGTAGACACACAGGAGACATTTTCAATACTTCAGCCCTGCTGAAAGGCTAATCATTAGTACCTATGCCTTCAATGGGAACACATCCGAGAGAAAGGATGCGGCTAGGATGCAGGAGTGGTGAGGGAGGGACGTAAACATTGCTAACATGATTTCAAAACAAATATCCTAAAACCGGCGGTCGGGACCGTTTCCACACCATACTCCGGGGCTGGAGTACTTCAAAAGCGCAAGTTACCGCCACGACACACCAGTAGCAGACCGCATAGCTTAGTGGACTATTCCTTGAAGTAAATATGCATCCCAGGGGAAACCACGGAAAAACCTTGCCTCCTAAGCCAACCCGCTAGCTATGTGAGATGTATATCAGAGTGCAATAGCTGTAAACGCAAGAGATGATTTGCACTGAAGGCAAAACTATTTTTTAGTGTACTATAAATAACTTCAAAAATAATTGTTACTCGCGTATAAAATTCCTAAGGTTATAATATATGTTTAATTGGTGCGATAATTGGAGAAAAAATAGGTTCATCTCAATGAAACATTAGGTTGGGTTAATGCAATATTCGCTTTGAAGTGGATCTTAGGGGTAAAATGGAGTGAAATATGTTTGTAAATTTTTAGACCTCCTATAAAAGTAAAACACTTTACACACTATACGCGGGTAGATCCATAAATTTTCGGCCTAACCATTTTCTAGGTATGATAAAGACAAACTATACTTCAATTTTCAATATAGTTCCCTTTTATAGCAACACACTTCTCACATCTTTCAATTAACATTTCGGGGGAGAGTTGCCCCCTCCAAAAATAGTCAGAAGTCTTGTCTCCAAAATGGGCATAAACAACATACACCACTTCTTCGACACACTTAAATTTCCTTCCTCGAATGTCCTTTTTGAGTTTTGAGAAGAGGAAATAGTCACTGGGTGCTAGATCTGGGCTGTAGGGCGGATGGTCGAGCTGCTTTAAGTCACATTTCTTCACAGTTTCCTTTGCAACAAGAGCTGTGTGCACAGGCGGGTTATCGTGAAGAAGGAGCACACTCCCACTCAGCATTCCTCACCATTTCTCATTGATGGAAGCACGTAGTCAGTGCAGTAGGCCAGCACAGTACTCCCCATTTACTGTGGTGCTCCTCCCCTTGAAGTAAATGAAGAGTATTCCTTCACAGTTACAAAATATTGCGGCCATGATCTTCTTGATTGACTGAGTGACCTTGGCCTTTAGAGGCGGTGCTTCGCCAGGTTTACGCCATCTATTAATTCTCTTTGGACCATAGTTTCGTCTCCTGTAACAATGGTTTGCAGAACTTCTCTCTCGTTGCTACGGCAGTGCTCCAAAATTGACTAACAACAGATGACTCATTGCTGCTTTTGAACCGAGGAAAGATTTGTGGGCACTAACCTTATTCATACTTTAATGTTGATGAATGATTCGAAGGACTGTTGTTTTAGAAAGGCCCAATCTTGTTGTTATTTCTGTAACTTTGATCTGCCGGTCTTCCATAATTTCTCTTTCCATAAGAGCGATCGATGTTTTCAGCAATGAGCGCCTCCAAGGGCCGAACCTTGCGGTAGAATATGAAGGGGGTGCTTCCCCATATACACTGCCCAATCGCTGCTTAATTTCATTTGGAGTTAGTCCTGATTTTGTGAAGAACTTAATAACAGCTCGACATGTCACAATGCTCTACACTTAGTCTTTTATGCAACTATATCTGAACAACTGAACACAGAGGAGTGGAAGTTACAGTTGCAATTATTTACTTAACAGATAAGGTATGGCCCCATATTAAGGGTTTTGTGAAGGCGATAATCCTTATCGGCAGGCCAGAAACTTATGGGCCTACTCTCGTAGTCTGTGTGATAAAATTTACCATTAGGAAAGTGAAAGGAGAGAGAAAACTTATACTAATTTCATTTGACAATAAGAACCCCCCTAATTTTCTTTGGAATACAACACTCTAATTATGGTAAGGGATCTGTATATAAAGGGAACAAACACATTTATTAATGTTCAGTTATTGGTTAATAATATGATTGGTAGATTATAATGCTCATAAAGTCACTGGCGGTTTTCATTGGTTAATAACTGGAAAACGATTATTTGTATATTTGGGAGGTACAGCACTAAGCACAATATGTAACTCCGTAAATAAATACAGAATTAGTAAACTTCATAATGACTTACCAACTGACTTCGAGTCTGGGATTGAAATTTTCAACAAATTAATGGAAAAAGGCTAAAAATAAAGTGGAAGACCTGGGATAAGTGATGCAGGTTTAGTTAGCTTTCGCCTATCATTTGAGCAAAATTCACGAAAGTCGATTCGGAGATTAAATCATTTTCAAGATATTGTTGTTATAGAATGTTTATCTTTTGTTTTGCCGTTAACATCTCCTTGTTTTATAGTATCAAATTTGGAGAGTTGCATATGCCCGCAATTGTAGTAAGAAGCTTTGACTTTGCCATATAAACTTCATGCTGCAACATTTAAAATCTGATGATAAACCAAAACATTTAATTTTTGGTTGAAATTCTGGACAATATCGAAGAGAGCCTGCACAATTTGGATCGCTTTTTGTTTCGAATGATTCCATTGTTTGCAGATAGAGAACTGAAAATCTTCAGGTGGTTTGTGAAATGGAAAGAAATAGTCCAAAGGTCAATATGTGGTGTGGCATGATGCCTATAATAAAACATTTTACACCAAGATTGTGCACCTTTTCAATGGATCTACAATGCTTGTAATTGGTTTAATTTGCATTTCAACGTAAGGTAAATTTGTGATGATATATCTAAATGCCGGCCTCCGCACTACATCAACATTATGCAGTTAGATTTCTTCTTGTAGGGCTATGTTAAGGAATTAGTATATATAAATGGTGAAGTGCCAAGTAGTTTTTTTTTGATTGATTTATTTATGGACGCTCTTTAACATCTCAGGTCATCAGCGTCCCATTCAACTCATGACGTGAAACGGCCGACAAATTTTGCTCAGAGGCCTCTCTTTCAGGCTTGAGGTTCTTTTTCGTGCCGTAATGAACGACACGGGACCCACGGCTTTACTTCCCTTCCGAAAGAAGCCATACTTAGGATTTTTAAGCCCGAAAAAATCCATTGGTCCTGGCCGGGTTCGAACCCGCGTTTTGGGTTTAGGAGGCAAGTATGGTAACCACTACACCACCAGGACCGACATGTGCCAAGTAGTGAAGAACCGAAGCGAAGGATCACAGATGCAGTGCATTCCCAATATAATATGTAATACTAGAGAGAAACTTGACTACGGTCTAGAAATACTATGAGAAACTAGAGGAGATTATGTTCAAGGGGTATTTAATTAATTAAACTTTTCTAATTGCTATGCAGCAAACCACAAGTCGCTATATTCAATCCAATTTTATATCAGAGATTTTAAGAACATCGTGTATTTTGCAATTTTAGAGTTCACATATAAGGAACGTGCGATTCTAGGCTGCCGGCATTGCACCATTGCAAAAACAAGATCAAAACAAATGGATTATACTATATTTTATAAAACCAGAATAATTTTATACTGGAGTTAGAAGCTAATTTGTAGCTTAGGACCAAAATTCTACAGTTATCACAAAAAAAAAGTATGGATAAATAGGGAATACCAAAACTAAGGATTTTGGAAAGAAATAAATCTAAGATTGGAAGATATTGAACGACAAGAAATAATTAGTAGTTTAGGTGAAAAGAGTTCGTTGACACTTTATAGAGGATTAAAAATAGTACGAGTTAGCGAAAAACATATAGAACAATGTGATAAGGCAGGTAGAGAAGTGTTTGCTTGGGATAGAACTATACTTATGAATTTAAAAGTATTAAGATATGATAAAGCAATAGGAAATTGTTTAATGTGTGGAGAAACCAATAGAGATTTTCATTGTTTGTTATATTGTAATCATACAAAGTTATGGGGAGAAAAGATTGGAATAAAAAATGGGAAAATTTAGATGGGGAAATTTTAATTAGGAATATTTTAACTGTAAAAGGAGAGAGAGACATAAAAATGATAAGGAACTATTTAGGTAAAGTTAGAGAGAAATGGATAAGGATGACGAAGAGGATAAAGGAAGGAAATGTAGAAAGAAGTGTAACATTAGAAGTATAATAATTTAGGATGTTACTGTGTATTTATGGAAGGTGAGAGAGAAATGATAAAGAATGGTCAGAAGTTAGTGGTTGATAAATTGAATAGAAGAGGGAATGGGAGAAAATTAGCATTAGAAATACGATTATTATACCCAATAACCTAGGTTTTAGTGTGTATATATTTCTAAGGAAATAAGTTCTCACAATATCCAGCTGCTATCTCACAGGATAACAGTTGAATGTAGTGTTTAGAATTAAAATATTGTAATAGTGTCATAATGATATCGATTCATTTTATATTGTCCGTTAGTATTGTAGAATTGACGAAGACATGGAGTTTATTGTAATAAATAAAAATGTATGTTGATGTAAAGAGAAATAAATTCAATTCAATTCGTAAAAAGCATGATGTTCTCCATATTGTAACCGATAGCAAATTAGCCGTCTCACTCTCTTCCAGTTTGTCACCGAGGTGAACTGAATATGCACCGCCAGTGTATACAGAAGACGTATTACATTTACTATCGGTTACAGCTACTCATACTTTTAAAATAGGAGAAGCAATTTTTGGCAAAAGAACACTAATGTCTGTCTGGAACCCTCTTAGAACAAAAAATGACTCATGCCAAATCTCGACTTCCGAACCTACTTCAAAAGTCCCCAGCTTCTATGCGGTATAACAAAGTAGCGTTATCAGTGACAGAAATGGGTACTTGTGCCACCAAGAGAATCAGTTGGAACTGATAGATGCAGGATGGTAAACTTAATACTATTAATAATGGGAAAGGTCCAGGTCAAGCTCGTTTCAAGCATCGATCTTCCCATTCCTAGATGTTGTGTCTGCATCAGATACAGACTTTTGACAGAATAGAACTTGAAAATTTATTGTGCTCGGGCTTTAAGGCAACACAAGAGGAATATATATGTTGCTAACACAATCTAATGAAAAAAAAATATTTTGGCAATTGCCCAGAAGAAATCTCGAACTGTAGCCATCTAGTTATACAGTATACAATAGTTACACATACCGGGGCTTCCGTTTCTAATGTTGGCCATTACGTGTTTTATATATTTTGTTGGTAATTTATGCAATGTTCGTTATTTGTGAAGATGCCAACTATCTACTTTCCGGTGTTCCTATTATTCCATGGAAGCATTGCGCATACTTCGCTCCTATAGAACAACTGATTTTATGTTTAAGAGGAAACGTTACTAACAAGTTAGAAGAAAGCCTAATAAAGTGGCAGTTTTAAGATATGTGTCCAAAACGGACCAAGTAATTTATAATTTGCTATTTAAAAATGTACTTCATCTAACTTAGTTTCTAAGGCACCACTCTGAAGCAGGCGTCCCTCCAGTTTTTCGAAACAGTGTGCAAAGAACTCTTTAGGAATCAGCATCTACTGCTTTGCTCATTTGTCTTCCCCGGGAATAAATTTCCTCCATTTAACGATGAAAACACGAATGCGAACGCGACTATCACAAAGCGCGCACACAAAAGGATATCCCTACACTACAGGAATATTTGGGTACACGTATGTGCATTAAAATTCCGCTCTTGCTGGCTAATTGGCTATACCAAGACCACACGATCAGCTCTGAGATTCTTAAAGGGACTGAGTAATTTCAAGGCAGACACACATATTAACTTATTTTATGAAATGGATAAGATGAGTTAAGGAAAATAATTGAAGAGTTAAGTATATGTGAGTGAACAAATAAAACTACAGATACGTTTAAGGACAAAATAAATAATGTGAAAGAAGATCAATTGTCTAAAAAGTTTATCAATGACCAGAAACTCTAGTGATATCCATAGAACTGAAAATGGGGGGAAAAATAAATATAAAAGGAACAAATACCTAACCATTGTCGTATTCCAGGTAAGGTAAATGAATGAATGTCTACAGATTCTGGCTTTGTTCATTATCTCCATAACACATTCCAACATATCGAACAATAGCAAAAGAAACAGAACAGACACAAAAGAACTTCATCTTATGCTATCAATTTGATATTTCAAATATTACTATTATAAAAAGATGAGACAAATATGTTATTTAAACAAATTGCAACAAGTTCAACTACTCGGTTCATTAGTAGTTACCTGCTGGAATGTAAAGTACCAAGAGACACTCCAACTTTCAAATACGTAACCATAAAGCTCGAAGTAGGCAGTCTGCTTTCTAGTCAAATCAAAAAGCTTCGCTCTTATATCATTTCACTTTTATCGATACTCCAAAATCATTTAAACTTCATTTTACACAGAAACAATAATATAATTTATTGGGCTCTTATGGTTGAAATATTCCTAAATATTCCTATTTTACTTCTCTTAAACCATTTCTCCCGTAATAAATTTATTCTACAATCATTAATCCCTTTGCAGTCAATTTTATATATATATATATATATATATATATATATATATATCGAGGATGCCAAAAATGTATTCATACTTTCACAGTAGATATCTATTAAATATATTTCAAAGTTGGACCGAAAGACAACAGTAATGTGTAGTATGATATTCTGTAAACAGATGTGACTTACACACATTACGATAGCATTGCTACGTGACAGGTAAATCAACAATGAACTAATGAAGCCAAGGTTATCGGATGATGTTCTGTAAACAGATGTGACTCACGTTACATTATGCTAGCGTTGCTACAGCAAAATGAAGCCAAGATTATTGTTTGAACAGCGGAAAACAATTTTCAAGTAGTAGTGGAAAACCGAGAATGTTGTTGAAGTTCAAAGGTAATGGAGACGTGTGTACAGAAGAGCCGCCAAAGCAAGTAACAATTGCACGCATTAGAGACAAATTTGGGACTCATGGTATCATATGCGATGTTCACAAAGGCAGATCTGGGCAGACCAGCTATACTGGCAGCACTTCGGGAAGACATTGAAACGGCATGTGCTGCAATCGCTGAGGACACTTTCACAAACGTTGCCCAATCGGTGGTTCAACGTTCTCAGAAGTGTATCGACGCCGACGGTGGGCATTTTGAGCAAATGTAACTTTAAAAGTCTATCATAATTAGTGCTCATCATTTTCTGTTTGTATACGCATTTTTTCTTTGCTTCAAGTATGTATACATTTTGGCACTCTCTGTATATATATATATATATATGCTTATTTGTGTATATGTTGCATTTTCATTTCTTCCACAAATAAGACAAATATTATGTGGAACCCCCTGTTCCTCAAACCCCACACTCCTAAAAGAAATTAATAAATACCTTTTCTTTCGTCTTCATCACACACATACACATGGACACGCACACACTAATTATAAGAGCTGTTCAATACAAACTTTTTGGGGGAGCAAAATAAGTTTTATTATTTATCTTAATGTAAGTCCCATTCAATGCAATGCAGCCTTCAACCCTGCTTTTGATGAAGGAAAATATCTCCCACGAAGATGTTGCTTCAGTTTGAGGAAAAGCAAAAAGTTATAAAAGACAACATTTGAGATTGTCGGCCTTGCATTATCATGATGTAGCATCCAGCTTGCTACTGGAAAGTGAGGTCTTTTGCATGTGTTACATGCAGAGGTTTCAGTCATCTCTGTAGTATGGTCCAGTTACAATTTTGCGAGCAGGTGTAGCATGCTGGTAAACCATTCATTGAACAGATAAGCATATCTTTCCCAGCAGAAGCAGCAAATTTTGCTTTCTTTTTGATATTGGTGATTATAAATAATTTCCTCACAGAGCTTCACTGTTTGTTCTCAGGATTGAAATGATATGATAAAGTTTCATCAACATTGATTTTCTTTTAAAGAAATTCCGCGTATTCCTATAATATAATGTTCAACTGCATGCAATCCTACATGCTAATGTCCTCTAGTTCGAGAATCAGCCTTGATACTTGCACGTCACATGTGTAACTTTTCAGTTATCCACATTTGGGTAGAACTCAGTGCAATTTTCAGAACTTCTGCAGGTGTTCTTATTGTAATTCTCTCCCACAATGACAATAGCTCTATTATGCTTTCTTCTGTTAGAGCATAACTTGGAAAGCCACTTGCCACCCTCTTTAAGCATTTTATATCATCTTCTAGTTCTATCATAGAGAAGAACAAACGCTCCATAAGCCTCCCGTAACATTGCATATGCCTCAGCTGAAGATTTTTTGAGATGAAAGTAAAGTTTCAGAGCAGCAAGTTGTTTGTCACGTTTTACCTCCATTTTGTTGTAGGTAAAACTGAAAATGTTTCAACTAGCACACCGATCACAGGTAGGAACTGGAAGTTCCAATTACACTGGAACCACGTGTACTATATTTTTCTCTGGAATTTATGAATATATATTTATGCGTTAATATTCTCTAGCCTAGTTCTGATTTCCAAACAAAGTCCCTTAACTCAATTTGCTCTAGATTCATACATATCATTCTTGTTTGAAAATTTTCCTTAATCTTTTACTGTTGCTCAAATTTTATTTTTAATATTTCAGGTAAATTCTCAGAATAATTATTTGGTAACAAATGCATATGAAAAATATTTTAATATTGTTCTATTTTGAGCTCCTTCACACTCACTTTACCTAACTACCACAATACTTTGCATTGACTGAATTTTGTTGAACATCCAAAATTAGCTTCCAAAACATTCTTCATAATAAAACCATCCTCATTTATTCATCATTTCTGCAGATTTTATGTCATTTATGTAACTCAATCAAAGCAGCACAAACTCTTGGTGCTCATCCCAATTCATCTTGATTCTTTAATAGAGTAATTCACCACTCCCTGGATGCATTTTTCTACAAATAAATGTTTGCTTCTTTTTTAATTTTCCCTGTTCTTAAACGTCAAAAATTATTATGAATGGGCATCTTTAAGCAATGGAACCAGAATAGACTAGCATGACTTTATAACAAGTGCATTACAAGTTCGTACCATTTATCAACATTAATGTTCGGTTTGCTTTGCTCAGATTTTTGTGATCCCTACTAATATTGTTAGAATGAGAGGGGATGGGAGAGGGGTAGAATTCCAATAATAGGAGAATGTCTTAATAAATATCTCTGAAAAGCAAAGGAGGAGAAACTTTTGAATGGCTGAAGATGGAAATCTACTTTCAATATTAATCGTCAGATTATTTAACAAGGAATGCCGAACTTTCGCCCAAATAATTAGTATTGAGATGGTTACTAGTTATTAACATAATTATATAGTAGAGCTGCTGATTTCTAGAACAGAAATTGTTTACAAAGATTATGCACCTCTTGTGGTTTTTTCCTATAAGAGTTAACATTTTTACTTTTTCACACTCTACTGATTACTTAAAGAATTTTTTTTTCAGAATTACTTTCAGTAAAACATTCATTCATTATGGTTTCTGAGATAGGGTAAAAACATGGACCAAACAGGTATACAGGTGTTTAAGGTTAGAGTAGAAGTTTTCAGAACAGAAGAGGCTGAAATCATATAGGAAGCAACGCTTGTGCAGAGAAAAAGAACACCACCAGGAAATAGCACTGCCTTCATTGTAAATGTTTCTTTACAGTGAAGGAATGGGCTCGTGTTGACTTTATAGGGCTCTATGATTGCTACAATATGTGAATATCATCAAGTTTACCACCTACCCAGATGCAGGTATCTTCACATCCCTAATTGCAATAAGTTTTTCTGATATTCAATATTTGTCTTCTGATTGTGGACTCACATAGAAACGGTTTTTGGCAATACTTTTACAAAAATTTACAGAATATGTGGTTTCACTGCTGTTCCATGGAATATTAGCAGTCATCAATACCCTGCACAGATCTGTTTTTTTTTTTTTTATATATATATATATATATATATAATTATAATCCACCATCCAGGAATGAATTAAAGAAGCTTTGAGATACTTGTATTTTATATTGTTTCTCTTCACACTGCTATGGAATACAGGATACGAGCACCAAACAATACATACAGAGAAGGAAATTAGAAATTAAATTTAAACTATGAATTTCACGACAATAATGCATTCAACACAAGTGGTAGTTAAAACGTTAATCAAAAGTATATCAATTGTTGTCATGGCCAGCAGTGAATGGTTAGCTTTTCATTGTTGATATGAATTCGCCTGTGGACTTCTCATGACCACGTGGTGCCATTCCCTACACGAGACAAATTTAATAACTAAATTATTTTAATTATAATTATATTAATCTTAAAAAGTACTTGTTTAGACAGTTTTGGGCATAAAAAAGTAGAAACAGACACTGACCCCTATTTTAGGCACTATAAGAGCGCTCCCAATGAGTCTAATTTTTCATAAATTGCAAACATCTCCAATTATTTTGCTCATTTTCCTACAGGAAATAATGAGGCCTTTGCCTAAAAATACAATGTTTAATAATAAGTACGGATATAAGTAGTGTTTTTAAAACTGAAAATTTATTGCCGCTTTGACTGCTTTGCTCTTATCGCAAGTGAAACTTGAAGTAGCGTTCGTTCACTTTCTGCCGGACTAAGCTGCCCTTAGTTGCATAGTCGCTTCGTATCGTTTGCTTCCGTAATTTTGCATGAATGGCCTTAGTTGTGCAATCGACTTATATCTATTTCATTATTCTAAAGTTTCAGGCACATACTTACTATATAAAAATACTTTGGTCTTCCGCAACATACTCATAGTTATAAATAATCATTTATGTATGTTGCACCCGTCCGTTTTCCAAGGCAGGTATAGATAGGTTCAACTGACTGTGCGAACGCCAGAACGTTCGGAAATGGCATACGGCTAGTTTAGTGCCGCAATATTTACCCACTTCTGCCCTGTTTGTAGATATGTTATCCATGACTTGTTATGGATATTTCCTCTTTGCCCCTCTTCTTAAGTGAAGCTGTTAGTAATCCAGTTTGGTGTTGGCTTTCTCCAATGTTCATGAAAAAACAAGAGTTCAGGTGTTACAAAGAATAGAAGAAATAATAATTTAAGACCACTCTTTCTTGAAAGAGTGACTCATGAATTAGCGTTTTCAAGAATGTGTGGAATTCCTTTTGTAATTTTGGTTTTGTTGGAGAATCCGAATCTGATTTGAGCTTGTTCTAGTGATGTTTGCTTATTTGAAGTCTCTCAGATTTCCTTGAGTAGGGTTTGCAATAGTCTGATAATTTGAAAAAAAATGAAGTTCTTCATATGGTTGTGCTTCTACGATGGTAGGTATGATAAAGACAAAAACTATATTTCACTTTTCAATATACTTATACTTTATTTCAATACACTTCACATATCCTTCAATTAGCATTTCAACCCCCCACCCCAAATAATCAGAAGTCTTGTCTGCAAAATGGTCATAAACACTTACATTTCCTTCCTCCTTGAGTTTTGAGAAAAGGAAACAGTCACTGGGAGCTAGATCTGGGCTGTAGGGTGGATGGTCTATCTCCTGAAAGCCACATTTCTTCATAGCTTCCTTTGCAACAAGAGCTGTGTGCACAGGCACACTGTCGTGAAGAAGGCGCGCAGCACCACTCAGCTTTCCTCGCCTTTTCTCTTTGATGGAAGCACGCAGTCTGTGCAGTAGACCAGCATATTACTCCCCATTTATTGTGGTGTTCCTCTCTTTGAAGTAAATGAAGAATATTTCTTCACAGTCCCAAAAGATTGCGGTCGTGATCTTCTTGGTTGACTGAGTGACCTTGGCCTTTTGAGGCGGTGTTTCGCCAGGTTTACGCCACTCCATTGATTCTCTTTGGGCAAGGGATCATAGTAGCACCCATCTTGCACTAACCTTATTCACCTTTAAATGTTGATGAATAATTCGAAGGACTATTGTTTTAGAAAGGTCCAACCTTGCTGCTATTTCTGTAACTTTTAGCCGCCGGTCTTCCGTATTTTCTACTTCCACAAGAGCGATGTTTTCAGGAGTGAGCATCTCCAACGGCCGACTGCATGCTTTTGTCTTCAATGCTTTCTCGATCCATTCGAAAAAGTTTGGCTCATTCTTTTACGGTAGAATATGAGGGGAATGCTTCCCCATATACACTGCCCAATCGTTGTTGAATTTCATTTGGTGCAAGTCCTTCTTTTGTGAAGAACTTAATAACAACTATATACTCCATTGTGAACATGTCACAATATTCTACACGTAGTCTTCTTTATGCAACTATATCTGAACAACTGAACACATCGGAGCGGGAGTTACAGCTGCAATTACTTACTTAACAGATAAAGTATGACGCCAGATAAGGGGTTTTGTGAAGTCGATAATCCTTATCGGCGGGCCGGAAACTTATGGACCTACACTCGGATGTTCTGAAGTTCTGTAGCTGTTGGACTGGAGGTACTTGGCGGTTGCAAATTGTAACCAGAAGTTACTGGCCGATTACCTATTAGTATGCAGTTTTGAGTAAATTCGGTCAATGTTTCTACAAAATGAACTTAAGTCCTGCGAGCGGTAGACTCCTAAATAAAGCTTCTTAAAAGTATGCACTGCCTGTGAACAATATTTAGACAAGAGACGTGGAGGTGTGTGTAGGATAAATAATACGATTGGCGCTAGAGGTAGATGGCAGCACCGAAGCACGTATTGTTGGATGACCCCTCAGAGAGCCGCGCAGAAACGAACCAGAATGGTTATCTGGCTGATGAGTTTAGGCACAGCGACAGATGGATGCTGTAACACTAGGCCAAGCTTAAAGCAGTCTTCTCAACCACTCCATCTTCTGAAAGTATTATCTATGTTATACTTAAGCAGTGAAAGTTTGTTAAATTCCGTGATTGACATGAATGTTTAGCATTCCTTATCAAATGACTAGATAAGACGGAAGAGGTCTGTATTGCAGCATTAAATCTTATTTTCATTCCAAAAGCATTCTTCAATATTCCCATGAATGCAAAACAAGTGTTCAATTTCCAATTTTCTCGAAATTTATATACATGTTGAAAAATTATTGTGAATGGTGACTATAAACTTCAGAACATAAATCAATATGTGATCTGCAAACTACCCTCCATAAACCTGAGCGTATACAACAGTTATAGTAATCGGCGTTTTAACTCTAACCAGGACTTCTTTAACTACACCACTTCTAGGCCTGTTTACAGCCTGTAATATGCAGTTCTTTTCCTTCAACACATTTATCATAAAGACTACTGAAACACAAAATTCGCAAAATATAGATAATAAAACACACACCGACTAAGCGGGTTGGCTCAGACGATACCTCTCTGAACATGCATTCTGAAGGTCTGAAGGCATGAGTAGCAGGAATTCGGTGCTGAATTCAAGGGAAAAGCAGTTTTACTATTTTGTGATGCCTACGAACTAGAAATAATTAATGCGAAACACAGGTCAGATAAATCAGAGCACATTATCTTTGTACATGCCAATGACTGCATTCTATGTTCGCACAATGTTACCATTGATTAAAAAGTTCAAATTACAAAGCAAGACATATTCACACCAATTTCCGCTTTAAAGTTAGATAAAACTACGAGCCCCCAAAAGGATTTGAATACAACAGAGAAAAATATAACAACAACCATGACGCCCTTTTGGAAATATAGATGTAGAGAAAGAAAAAGAAAGAAAGTGAATTACGATATTTCGATGTAAATAATATACATATGGGGGCTGATTGTATTAATAGCTGATATGCTCAAGCTAATTCGAACAAAAGGTAAAAGCAGCCTAAATTCCAACGATGAATGTAAAAAGGTGACAAAAACAGCGGAAACAGTACTCGTTAAATACCGAAGGAAAGTGTTGACGAACAGAGAGATTCTTATGGGAGGCTAAGAAAGGTGTACAAAGAAATAGTGTTGCGGAACAAAACGGTTCGGCAAAATACAAAAGCAGTAGGCAGGTAGTCGAGAGCGGGAAGGTCAGTGACTTTTTTTTTATTTGGTTTCTTTACGGACGCTCTTTAACATCTCAGGTCATCAGTGAAACGGCCGACAAATTTTGCTCAGAGATCTCTTCTTTCAGGCTTGAGGTTCTTTTACGTACCGTAAATGTATCACACAGGACCAACGGGTTTTCTTTCCTTCCGAAGGAAGCCATACTTAGAAAAATAAAAAAAACATCGATCCTGGCCGGGATTAAACCTGCGGTTTTGGGTTTAGGAGGCAAGTATGGCTGCCACTACACCACCAGGACCGGGATCAGTGACATGTGGAAAGTAATTTCGCATATTTGAAGACTAAGGTTGACGCAAGCAAATATTTCAGCTGGGGAATGGATTAAACACTTTAAAGAAGTTTTCGGAATAGAAAAAATACGTCAGGGGCGAATAAAGTATAGCAAGCAGGATGATGGGTACCCCAAACCTATCAAATATCGTCCAAACGATGAAAAGTTTAAAAAACGGCAAGGCACCGGGCATGAAGATTTGTCAGCTGAGTTCTTTAAGAATATGTTACAAATTGGAAAATTGGCATAATTGTATACAATAAACTGCAATAAACGTGTAGGGAAAGAATACTCGATGGCGTGAAAAACGGCCACTAGACAACTACTGTGCAAGGGCAAAAGCAGAAATTATAGACCAGTAAAAAAAGCGGAATCTCACTGTTATCTGTGTTCAGAACAGGGAACAGCAAGCTTTGTACGAGAGAATTAAATTTTGAAGTATATAATATCATTTCTCAAATTCAGACTAGCCTTAAGGCATACTTTACAATCGTTGACAATGTCTTTGTTTTGAAAACTTAAATTGATTACACCTTATAAAATAAAGGGGTAAGCTGTACAGTATTTGTGTAGACTTTAAATGGCATTCGACACTTTAAAAGAAGCGCTCTTAGGGAGAAATTAAGACTAAAGGGCTTTCTGAGAAAATGATTAATCCTCTTATGGCAATGTATAAGGAAGTCAAATTTGTTATTAAGACTGGCCGGTATAACAGATCTGAGTACAACATAGCACAGAGGAGGGTTTAAAAGGATTTTATATTATTACCGTTACTTTTTAATTTGTTTATTGATGATATCGTTTATTGATGAATGAAGACATAGATGTACGGCTACTGAAATCCAACAAATGCCTATTTTTTATATGCCGATGATATAATTATACTATCTAGAAAGATACAAGGCCTGCAAATGGCTTAAATGCACCGCAAGAATTGTAAAGAGTGGAGCATGCTAGTAAAGACATGTAAAACTAAAGTTTTTATCTGTAAAAGTGACTATGTCTACCGCCAGCTAGAAAAATGGACATATGGGGGAAAATTAATCCAGACCGTTAAAACAAGACGACTACCTCGTAATAAGATGGACATGAGTGGAAAATGAAATAAACGCCTAGTTTTGGCCAAGCACAAGGGAAACGATCAACTCTTTGGGGTACTAAGACTACTAGCTTGGATATGCCAGTCAAATAGTTAAAAACTATGTATGAGGCAATGCTTAAGTCCTCATTGTTATATGGAAGTAAGATTTGGATGGATAAAATAGATAGTCTAACTAAATTGCAATGCTATTTCTGGAAGCGAATTTTAGGTATAGAGTGCCGGGAAGACAAGCCTGCAGAATTATAAAGTATTTAAAACTGGCTAAGAATAAATAAAGGACAACAAACAACCCTGAGATCAATATGATAATTAATCAAAGTGCAGTATCCAAAATGTTGGGCGACGGTTGTACAGGGGGAACCGTAAAAAATCGAATTAAATGACATTTGACAGACAGGTAATGAAAACAGCTATAGTGTAGTGAAAAAGGTCAAAAGAGGTCTGTTTGACATAAACCGGTAGAAAAATAGAAGCAAAATACATGCAGGTGTCACCTCTTAACCCGTAGAGCGAAATAAAAATTAAAAATGGGGTAACGAGACCTTTATCATGGAGCTAAGCACGAAGTTTGTTAACGAAAATGACAGGCGGGTTTGCCCATTATGCGTGGCACCGAAACTGGGTGCATATTTTGGCTAAATGTACACAGACAAAATATTACCTCACTAAGCCTGGGTATTTTCTTAAATAAATTACATAGTTTTATTTAGGAACAAGACATATATATATATATATATATATACAACATATTAGATTAATATACTGTAGGAGGGAGGCCGTCATGCTGGGACTTATCGTAAAAAAGCATCAAATACCTCGCTAAGCCTGGGTATTTTCTTAAATAAATTACATAGTTTTATTTAGGAACAAGACACACACACACACACATAACGTACATTTATAAGAACGTCAGAATTACTGTATTTATGCCTGTTTCATGTGTGTGTGCGTGTGTTATTGTTCATTTTCTTGGTTTCTTCAATTCAGA
>CM060832.1:94245000-94312500 GCA_030762175.1 Metallyticus violacea | reverse complement strand
TAAATGTAGTCGCTTATTTGTGATGATGGTGTAAACAAATTAATGTTAATATTTTCTATAAAATGGATAAAACTAAAATACTAGGTGTGATAATGTACTTCGTTTTGAAGGGTTTAATTCCAGCAGGAATACAAAAGTAGTCAGATTTCTCATTGTAGAATTCTTCCTCTTTGTTTTCGATTGTTAAAAAGTAGGTTGCTGAGTTTAATCGTGCAAGATTGTGACAAACATTCACAATGTTCGCAGACTGAAGGTATGCGACTTGATAGGCGGTGTTCACAACATAGTACACGAAGTTTTGAGTAAGAGAAAGCTTTCCTCTCATGGGTGCCGCGTTTGTTAACAATGGACGCATTGCAATGAATATTTTGCCAAAGTGTTTAGTCATCTACGCGCAATTCCAGTGAGTTTCTCCGACGTTTTATAACAGTAGATGAAACATGGAGGCATCGCACAAGCCAGAGACTAAGGAGCAGTCCAAACGATGGGTGGCAACAGATGAAAGTGCACCAAAGAAAGCAAAAATGTTCCATTTGCTATTCAGGTTAAACCCCCACACCTTGAGTAAAAGTGGGTTCTCTTGTGTCTTATACACGTGTCTGCAATTGTTGCCGTAAGTACCTCCACATCCACTACATTTGCAAGATTTTTCTCCCAGCTTTTGCTCTCAATTCTGAAGAAATGACTGGATGGATGAACGCGTCATATGATGGAGTTGAAACTGAGACAGGCTCTTATTTTTCAATTGAACAAATCTGTTTTTACCGAGGGTATTAAATCTTTGGAAAGGTGTCGGATTAAATGTATTGAGTTTCAGGGCGACTATGTTGAAAAATAAAAATAAATATTTATCTTAAATCTTGTGTATTCTTGATCAGGCCGAGAACTTTACAACGCTCTTTTTAGTTGTGTTTAGAAAATAAGTTGTTCAAAAATGGTAGAAGAAAGAAAGGAATATTAGCTGATTATTTGGGAATTCCTATATTTTACCTATTTTAATATACACACAGGGCCTTATGGCTTCACATGCTAATATCGCCTTTGTAACAATCAAAATGGCCATACACACATACGTATATACATGCACATATACCTACATACATACATGTCTAAATGCATAGATACAAATAAACAAATAGGTCGATATAGTTACATCATACGTCTTCTATATATATACCAAATATTTCCATCCGGCCGGGATTCAAACCACAAGTCTTTATATTTTTTGTAAATATTAAAGTTATAAATGCTACAGTAATATAACATATTTCAGAATTTCTGACAAACGCGCTAATATTCTGTTCTTTCTTATAGGATATACAACATTTTGAAAAAAGATGTTAACAAAAAAGTTGTTACAACCACATATATTTTTTTTGAGTAGTGTTTAACGCCCGTTTTCACTACTGAGGCACCACAGGCGGTGGACACTGGTGATACATGAGATGAAATGATAAATTGGGAAAGCATATTTTTTTTAAAGGAAGGAAGCATTCCAGGCCTAAGTTTAAGTACCTCCCCGGCATTTGCCAGTTATGAAGACTGAGGAAAACCTGGAAAAAAACCCAGTGAGGGAGGACGTTCCTGGCGGGATTCGAACCGCAGACCTCCCGCTCACGAGTCCGTGCCTTAACGACCTCGGCCACCCGTGGCGGTTCAATATATTATGCTGTGTAAATTCAAACAACAATAACAAAATTTGGATTTCCAGAAAACGATAAAAAAAGTTATTAACACTGCATCATAAGCGAACTTTAAAAGTAGCTATAACATTTAAATTTTCAAAGTGGGGGTGGCTGGGAGTAAGGGAGTGAAACCCCAAAATGTAATCCACGTTGGTTTTAAACTTCCCCCTTATTATCTAAAATTGATGCGTTTTCCGTTTGAATTAAAGTTACGTTTAATGGATAATTATTCAGAATGGAAGTTTTGTAAAAAAAACTCTATTTATTGAATACATGTTACTGTTTTCTTTATCCTTTCTAATGCATTGTACAGTAGCAATTGACTAATTTTTAACACATACAATATCCTGCATCAATAACAATCAGACTTCAAGAAGGTACAGCACAATGACACCAATGCTTAATTGAGGATGCACGAGAGGCAATGGATAAAGGAAAAAAAGTATATTAACAATATCTCTATACATTCTCAAAGCCTTCGACACAGTGGTCATTTGCTTGTCACCAAATCAAGAGCATTACACTTTCATAATGGGAGCCTGGCCAATAGCGTATTTCGAACAATAATTTCCCTGTTGGTTGAGTTGTTATTAAAACTTGAAGTGGTTTTGTCGGGGGGACAAGCTGGTCGCTAATAATGAAGCGATTTAGTTGCTGACCGTCATATTTAATTGACTATTGATCGATTTGGTGTTGTTGCCTACGCTTCATGACAACAATATCTCAGGGTTTTGTTAGGCTATTTTGTGACTCGTGCTCAACAGAACTGGGAAAGGATATCAACTGTGTTTAATAATCACACAATTATTAGATCTGAATATGAATGGTCATTTATTATTTGCTAGATATTTTGCGTCCTCTGGTATAATGCGCATGAGAGAGCTTAGCTTCTTCGATTATAAATGTAACGGCCGCGACTTCCAAGGAGATGAACTAATTTTGATTATCTGACTATGTGAATTTATCCTATGAACTGCACTTATCTGATGTGATCGTCTGACTATCTAATATATCAAACGATTTGCGGAGCTGCGTCCTTGCAGAATGTAAGACATGATATTAGTGTCGGGGCGTGCACATCTTACAATTGAGTGTCCCAGCAGAGCAAACACCCCAAATTCGATTCAAAGTAACTAATCATTGGTTTCACCAAGCCAAAGTGCTCATAAAAGCAAATGCAAGTCCTGTGCCTTGCTATAAAAATTCAAATTTAGATCTACTGTTGGCTGTTTCTAATTCATCTACCAACGAATGAACCTGCTACTGTATCAAAGTTTAAAACGTTTATTCACATTGGTTGGTTTAAATTTAACTGTATAAACAGTTGGCAAGTTTATTCACCTAATTTATTTGAAAGCCTGGACTTTATTAAGCAACAGAAGTTTTTTTTACAAATTGTATACACTTGTATCTTTCCTTTGTGTAGCAGTTTATTGCCTCCTTGGCTCTGTCCCGTTTCTAGCTGAGCTACTGTAGACAGCTACACCAGAGAACTTTCCCTTTTGACAACATATAAATAACATGCCTCATGATACACTTATACATACATAATACCTACTTTACTAATTAAAATGCACAAAATGTGATGATTAGGTTTGCAACAATATGTATATAAATGAAAAATAAAGTAACACAATAAAATGTAACTAAAATAACAATAACTAGATAAGAAGAAAAAGGACAAAGCACCTTAAAAGTCACAAATTTACTATCGCTTGAAATACTCGGAGAAAGTAAGAATTAAAATTAATAGGACAACAGATAAATATTAAAGAAGTAATAGCTAAACACTTAAAAGCAAATTCAAATAAACAAGCCAAATAAAATGTAACACCACAGTTTCAAACGATATAAATGAAAAATAAAACCACACAATGAAATATAACTAAAATTACAATTGCTAGATAAGATGAAAAATGATAAAATACTTAGAAAATCATAGATTTACTATCACATTTATATCATTTCAGTACGGATGGGCCATAGAAACTGTTTCAGACTACAACCCCCCCCCCCCCCCAGTTGGACAATAACCGCTGTTATTTTCAATTTACTTTAATGATATTCCTGTTAACCATTGATAATAGTGTACATATCGTCAAACTCCCACCTAATATGCTCTATTGCTAAAATGAATATTGATCATGAATCAATTTTCTTTCGTTTAAAAAGCATTTTTAAACAGAGCCCAAGCCTTCAGCTAACAGGGTCGCTCGAATTAAAATATACTTTGCAACATTATATTAGGCGCCTTACTTTGTTGGTATTTACAGAAAGAGGCAACTGACGATTTAAGTGATTTGAAAGCCTCTTTGTTCTACTATTAAATCAAGTTGACAGAGATTAACATTCAAGTAAGTGACACTGAACCTGAATCTTTTCAGAATTCTGATAATGAGGCCGCGATGTTTGCATTTAAACCATTTAGGATGGTTCATCAGTTACAGACAATGTTGGAGAGCATTTGTCCTTTTGATATACATACACCAGCGTCTTTATTAACTCTTTCTCAACACTCATTGTTAAGCTTTTCTACCAGGGGAAACTTTTTCATGTATCCAGAAATGACATTTTGTAGCCAGGTGCTGTCTTTTCTGGATAAGCATTTTGATAAACTCGTTAAAAGTAATTTGTCCCTTCTGATATTTTATTTTACATTATTACAAGTTTTTATTCCGCCACAAAAAACATTAAATTTGACTTAAAATTACCTTCACAATGTCCTGCAATATCGAGAATCCTTTGAAGGTTACAGTAGTGATATCCAGTTACAATCTAAGATTTCCCAGCCTCCTTTAACTGACGGAGCATTGTATGCCACGATAATCTGTGGACATAATTGCAACCGTATTTTTAATAATCGACCATCTCATTTTTTAGAGTTGGAGCAACTTTTTCTCCAGTTGCGTGAGATGGAGGCTGCTGATTTCTATCTTCGTGTTCGAGAGGGGAAAGTTAGTGATTCTCGACGGCAGATGCGTCCGCCTACATCGAGTGAATTGCCCGATTTTCCTCTCTTTAGGTTGGTAACTGTCTCCGGCAGAGTTTCTCTGGATTGCAACAGGATAAGTTACGACCTAGTGTTGTTTGTGATTATTGCCAACGACCTGGGCATATGCGAGCTAGCTATTAGCGCAGAATTCACGATTCGGCCTGGTTTAAAGTCAAGTGCGGTTGATTCGCTTAGTGATTAAGGTTTCAATTTGCAAAGGCAAAGCGCTGGAACAAGGAGGATAATCTTATTCAGAGAAATAGCCAGAATATTGTGCTCTAATCAATTGGATAAGTATTTTTGTCATGCATTATTTAATTTGGGTAGTGCGGCTCCTGTTCTTAGCCCTAGTATATTTTTGCGACTTTCTATGCGTTTAAGTAGATGGTGTGATCCGTGCAGGTCTCGTATTCTTTATCTAATGGTCAAATGTGCAATTTTCTACAGGATGTTGAACCCATTCCATTATTTATTAAAAAAATAGGGCACCACAATTATCAATTGTAAAACGCTTACAAGCTGCATTCAAGTTATAACACCTCCGATTTTTTTTCTCACCAACTAATCATACAAAACCTATTAAACTTGTGTCACTTCTTGACGTAATCTCCCTGCAGCCGTACACATTTTTCACAACGTCGACGCGATTATTCTATGGCCATTGCTAACGCTTCTGTAGGAGTCTGTTTGAACCACTGGGATATCGCTGATGCAATAGCGGCACGGCTAGTGAATGTGCGACTACTGAGTGTATCTTTCATTATTGGTAACAGCCAAAAGTCGCTGTTCATTGTCACAATTGATGGAAAGAACGTCCCATTCATGCCGTCAACACGCTTAAACATTGCCTGGCAACATGCCACTCGCGTAGCCTTGTGGTCGTCCGTCAGCATTCGTGTTACCCACCCGGAGGAGACTTATTGCATTTTCAAGTCTTCATGCAAAATTGTTTGCATATATCCCACGGAAATGCCAATTTGGAGGCGATGTGTTCTACACTTATTCGGTGATCCTCCAAAAGAACTTTCTCCGCTCGATCAATCCGGTCTTCAGACCGGCTGGTGCGAGGCTGAGATTGCCTTGGTTTGTCATACGACGATCTGCTTTCCTTGAACTGTCGCTCTTATGAATGTACACTAGACACAAGCATGACACCATCACCACATCTCACTCAATTGGTGATGAATTTCAATCGTTGTCAAACCACGCCAATGGAGAAAACGAATGATCGATTATACGCTGTTCTTGAAATGAAAACGTCGCCCTTTTTAAGTATCAAAAAAAGTCCTCACTCTCACCGTTGCCGCTAGAGTTCTGTCCGTTATACAGTGCTGCCATCTCTGTCAAGCATTGACAACTAGTGCCAGCGTATTTTAAAACAAACTGCATCTTTCTATCTGTTTCCAGTCCCGAGGGGAAAAAATTCGGTGTTATAATTTGAATGTACCTCGTAGACCAGGTGTAAAAAAAATATATATTCTACAAGGCTCAGTGATAGGTATATGGTATCATGTGATCACATGTTGTTAATAAACTCAAATCCAGAAATGCTTTATTTACGTACTGGCATCTCTGAAATGTGAAGGAGGACGTGTGGGGTACTGATCACTAAAGCTAGGAAAGAAGTAACACAGAAAATGAAAACTGTAAGTAAACAACAATTTAATCAACTACAGAAGATACTCAATATGGCTGCCACCAACTTCGATACATTTTTTGCATCTTCTGGTTATGTCATGTCGAACTCTTGCAAAAATTCCCGCAATATCTTGGATGACTGTAGCTGCTGCTTGAAGTTGCACCACAAGAGCGAGAGAGAGAGAGAGAGAGAGAGAGGTGGGGGGGGGTCATTGGTATCAGTTTAGGTGCGCGAGGGGGTCAGGTTTTTTGTTTGTTGCCAGAAGTGCCATTAAAATGGCTATATACCTCATGATCGAAGTGTGCTAGAGCTCCTTCCTGCTGGAACCACATCGCACGACGGATTTCCAAAGGCAACTCTTTCAGCTAGTTCGGTGGCTGCGGGATATGGTGAACAACTGGTGCATCACGTAACAGCTGAAGCAGTACCACTGGTTGTTTATTTAATTAATGAATGCGATTTTTACTGCTTGTCGCGGCGTTTTATGGTTATGGTTTGTTTACCTACAGTCATCCCTCTCCCTTTTCGGAGGCTCTAGTACATAAACAAATTGTTTCTAGACATGGGTTTATTAACAGCATATGATCACACGGTACACACCGAGCCTTGTAATATATATATATATTACACCCAGAATACTATAGCATAAGTATATTGTTTGAGTCAATGTAGTAGCTGTTGCCTTAACTTATTGGGAAAAATCGTCCATTAAGTTAAAAAAATCCATTGCTAGAGCAGCATAGAAACTTCGGTAAACAAACGGTCTTATACTTAACCCTGATTAATAGTTTGGAATTCTCCCACCTATGTAGCAATTGATATAAGCTCGGAGGAACTAGTTCAAGGTAAAGTGAAAGTCATTTACGTCAGATATATAGTAATTGTAACCCTTTTTGGTAAACTGTGGTAATGTAATAAATTTACAAAGTAACTTAGTGAATTACAGGTGTAAAATTTAACAAATTTCCTCCCATCTTCGTACGAAGCAAGTGTAATTATATTCACTTAGTTACTCTTTTAATTAGTTAAAATTCCATAGAGCTACGTTCTTATTTTTGGGTATAGTCCAACGTGAAAATATATGATCGATCTACTTTAATTGCAAATTTAAATAGTTTTAAAGTGTAAACATGTTTCAATTTTAAATACTATGGATTTGTATATCATTACGGTAACTGTGAGATTTATTCAGTATATTATATGCATTCAATTGCCCTCGTGAAAGTGTTTCACCTAATTAATATAATTAATATAGCCATATTTATTTTAGATTATCTCTTCAAGTTAACATGTTCAACATTACTTCGTTTATTCTAATTGAGAACTAAAGAAACAAATTCTTCTTTGCAGACTGACTGTGATGTTATTACATAGTACAGGACTATTGAAAAGGAAGGAACAGATTTCAAACATTTATTTCTTCCAAACTACATAAGATAGAAACACAATTCCAACGTTTCTGGAAAGGTAAAAGTTCAATTTTCACTTTTTATGCATTCAAAATGAGCACCATGTGTTAGACGACAAATATCAAAACGGTGGGTTATTTTTTGCTATACACGAATCAGCTAGTCTCTAGTTATCGAATTCACAGCTTCAACAATTCGTTGTCGCAGACTTTCAACAGTGTCAGACATAGGGGGGATAAAAACACGGTCTTTTGCGTAACCCCAAAGATAAAAGTCACAAGAGTGAGGTTTGGATACCTGGGAGGCCACCGGCGATGAAGTTGACCTTCTGCTCCTCCTCTTCCAATTCAACGTCCTGGAATAGCATCATTCAGGTAACTTCGGATATGCTTAGAAAAATGAGGCGGGGTACGATTTTGCATGAAGATGAAGCCATCTGAATCATCCTCAAGTGGAGGAAATAATTAGTTTTGAAGCATATGTAGATAGATTAGTCCTGCCAGTGTTCTTCGTAAAGAAGAAAGGTTCATAAACTTTGTTTACAGATATGGCACAGAATACGTTAATCTTCGGTGAATCTCTTTCATGTTCAATAACTAACATAGGATTTTCACTTGCCCAAATTCTGATGTTATGCCGATTAACTTTACGGGAGAAATGAAAAGTGGATCCATCGGAAAAAAATTAATGGTTCAGAAAAATTGTCTTCTTCCATATCATCTAGCATCCTAATGCAAAATTCGTACCTTTTGTTGTGGTCGTCAGGATGCAATGCTTGCAATAACGACTTCAGGTGCAAATGGTGTTTCAGAACTCGCCATACTGTTGGTTGAGAAATGTTAAGTTCCTTGCTTGCTCGTGCTGTGGATTTTTTGGGCTCCTTTTGTAAACTGTACGAATACGCTCGAAATTTTCATTCGATGTGCGCGGACGTCCCGTGCTTTTCCGTTTGCAGATGCATCATCTACGAATTGTCGATGCCACTGGTAAACCTTATGCGCAGGCGGTTGTTTATTAAACTGACGGCGAAAAGCACGTTGAACTCCAATAATAGACTCTAGTTTTGCTAATTGCAGCACACAAAATACTTTTTCCTCATGTGTCACCATTTTATTACAGACAATCAACATGGCAAGCAACAGCGTCATTGTGGCCGTGATTGGATCTTCTACTTGGACAGTTCAAATTTTAAATATTTGTCTGTCCAAGAACGTTGGAATTATGGTTCTACCTTTTGTAGTTTGGAAGAAAGAAATGTTTGAAATCTGTTCCTTCTTTTTGAATAGCCCTGTATTAGCACACGAATACGTAATTTATACACGCTGCATTAGACATATTGTTTACTGGATCTTGTTCATCGTCCTCAACTGTTTAATTCACTATGATTGATCTAGCTTGTTATTGGCGTACTGCTTTAGTCTCTTCAAGCTTTCAGAGGAGCTTTCAGAGGAAATACTTTGAAAAAATGGAGGTTCTTGTACAATATTTCCTCAGCTATAAATAGTACATTATCCATCTTTACATATACGTCTCGTTTATTTTTGAAATGCAAAGAAACTTTAAACAAATTCCATTGCTTTTGTGAAAATGAAATTTCATTAGCTATAATGTGGAAGTCTGTCTATACTTCGGAGGTTTCTTGGCTGCATAAGGGAGAAGTCTGCAGTAATGTGTAAAATAAAGCATGTTTTTTTTTTCCTGTTTCCATTATTTCCTACTCATATATAAGCATTTGCTCTCATCTCTCTGTTCCCACAATTTTAAATATATTTTATTTTTGTTCGTGTATTTTACCGTGTTTTTTTTTTCTTTCCCCTCGCTTTTTATTTTTGTTCCCGCAGATTTTCTGTCTTCAGTTTTCGTACTCTATTCCGTATATATTTGCCTTGGTTTCCCTTCTTCATTCATTATATTTATTCTCACTTTTTCTTACGCTGCTTTCATATTTTCTTCTAATTTTCTTGTATACTATCTTCTTACTGCACTTCTTTCTCAATATCCCTTCATTTTTCTTCTTCTTTTCTATCTTATTGTGTTAATCACTTACATTAGCTTTTTGAGTTTACTGAAACCAACTTTTCAGTTACTGTATACACGAAAATTTATAGAAACAATAATTAGATTGATATTTCATGAAAATGGAAAAAAAAAATGACAAGAAAAAGCAATACCAACGACTTTCAATGATTATTAATAATGTATTATAATGTTTAAGGCAACCAAAAATAAATATCGCTTTTTATGCATGGGGCCGTGCTTTCGTTTCCCTGTTGTTCATTGTTATTCTCTCCATTTTTTTTTTGTGTAAGTTAATTATACCCCTTACAACATTTATTTATCAGAAACCTGTTTCAAATTGGCATAATAACCTCGGAAGTTGTTCCTTCATTTTCAGCCGTGTTAAGGCAACACAAGCAAAGACAGTGTAGTAGTGTAGTAGACCATCAAGTGGGATAGCTCAGGCGGTAAAGCTTGAAACCATAGCCGTTTATGCTGATCTTGGGTTTTTCGTCGTTTTCCCTAGTCACTTGGGCAAATGCTGGGATGGTTATTCACATACCACCAATTTTCCGCTTTCGATTTCATGTCATGTTATTTTTGTGTTCCAAGGTCGAAGGTAGCGGAGCGAGAGCGAGGTGAACTGACGTGGTTTTGTGGTCTGAAATGGAAGCGGCCCTCTGAGGGGCTCGCACAACTTGAAAGTGAGCGGCCTCACCAGGGTCAGAGAGATCCATTTAGAAAAATGTTAAGGGTTATTTTCTTTCAAGAATGCAGAAAGCTACTCCAGTCATAAAATCTGACCTGGGAATTTCTCTAGCCTGTTGTAGCGCAATGTTTGTAAAGAGTCCTTGAGCAAGATATTTCTTGGTATTCTGTTAAAGAATTTCTTAAGCAGGGGAAGCACCATAAAACTTTTGGCAACTATAGGGATGAAAAGACGGGCCTTGAACCTCGTCAAGGGAAGAAGCCAACCGCTACATGGAAAACATCACGTAGACAATATTTGTTTAGTTTGCAATTTCGTGGCTCGCAGGCAGTTTGGCAAGAGTATTCAGCGGAGCAATATCAGTGGAAGGGCTTTCTCAGTTCCGTTCAATTAGTGGAAACCGATAGTTAATATTGCAAGAATTATGTGGACGACATTAATTAAGTGCAATAGTTAATATACAATAGTGTATGAACAATAAATTGTGTCATCCACCATAATGAAAAAATATTATTAATCTCCATGATTCCCTCCCCCGTGGTCACATAACATAAAAATATCCAGCAGCACAGTCTCAACAGCCATAAGACAGCGGTAACCATCGTCGGAGAGGAAGGAATTATTTACCCCTGAGATTATACCCAAGATGTAACAATTCTTTTTCCAAAATCTTTCCCTTCATCTATTACACATTTAATAAACCATCCTCTTCCTTTTATAAAAACCACTGCGTACGGGAGAAGACATTAACAAATATTGTGATTTATTCATCAATATGCAAAACTTGGTCAACATGCAAAATAGGCTCATTCACAATCATGCACTCAGTAACATAATTTAAAGCTTGCAAATTTAGTCAACGCTACATATTAAATCATCTTTTACAATTTAAACATCAGCTGACTAAACACTTAGCAAAATCTTTATTTGAAGAATTTTTAAATTCTTTTAGATATGCTCATCTGACAGCAACTTCCAAGTGTAATAAGTTCCTAATACAATTAACCTAAAACAGCATTAAGCGTTTACAATTCCATGAATAAAAACTTTGCACATCACAATAAGATGGCCACTGGGTCAGGGTAACGGAGTGTAGCTCTGGTCCTGCCATTTTGAATAAAGGCTAAAACGTGTGTTATCTCATTGAGTCCAAAGCCCTTTCTGCCAGCAGAGATCAGAAGGAGGAAAAACCATGCTAGAAACAATTATGTCACATTATTTCTCGAAAAGTTCCTTTCTGTACAAACCGATAGGAACAAGACACAGGCAACAAGGTCTTCCACCTTCGACAGGGCGAAGAGGTTGGTAAAGGGATGGGCATTAGGTAAGATGTGGACAGGAATACGTGCAAAAACGCCTTAGAATATAAATTCATTAAACATTAATATTAATAATAATTTGCAATATATGATAGTATAACGGTGTTCGTTAATGCTAATAACTGAATGAAAGGGACAGTGATAATTTCACGTACGTCAGTGTTTAGTAGAAGAAATATATACATATTCTGAATTCTGATTCTACGTTTCCTATACTTGTTTTTTACATAAATGATTGCACAGAATGCTTTTTCACACAAGTAAGCTGATAGTAGTATAACACCTGGGGCTCAGAGAGGCAGGCGTATCCCCATCCTACGCAATTCGCTACCCGATATATGTGTGCTGCTGCCAGGGAAATTATCGATATGCATGAATGTTCTAACTGCTCCACCTATTCCGCGTGTCTATTTAGAAGCTTCCTTCCATACAAAACCCGCCTTTAATTTTATTCTAATGTACTTTATCCTAATAAATTCACGTATAAATTTGTTTTATCTTTCGTTTTTTTTTTTCATAATTATTGTTTTTATCTATACATTCGAGAATAAATGCTATTTTCAGTATTCTAATGCTTCGTGGGCCCCTAGAGTCTGCGGACCACCGTTTGAGAATCGCTTTCCTAAAGAATTTAAGATTTAATGCCTCTTACACCGTTGAAAATCCAAACTATTTAGCTTAGTATATGCTTCTTCTTACGTATTTCGTATGCAGAATGCATTACACACAAATAAAAAAGAAAAGAAAATTCTTTGTGGATTATATAGTTTAATTGTAAAATAGCTTTAAAGAACTCATATTTTAAAGAGGTTCCAAATCACAAAAGTTATTACTATATCTGGTGTTTGGTCTCGGAAATAGCTTTTGCCAACTATCACTTATTCACTGCTTCAAGTTTTATAATTTCATAATTTAATATTTACAATCATTTATGCTATTTTAAATTTATATGTGGTTTATTCTACATACAAAATACTTCAGAACACTAAATTATTATACACTAGAGAGTTTGGTTTTTGAATGATGTAAGAGACATTAAAATATTAAACTCTTTGGAATAGAATGTGTAGGAGATATGAAGTATTTTACAGTCCAGAAGAACAAAAATAGGTTAAACGAAGGATTTCATCTGCTGCACAAGAAAGATTTCTAAGCCTAAGGGTCCTGAGAGAAATAAAATTAACTGCTGACCTGTTAAGAAGCGGACTGCAGAATTTACTGTTTGTAAATAGATTGCACGAAAGATATTTAATTCCCGTCGAGCATTAAGATAGAATTATTCTGGTTTTATTTTGGTGGTACAATATCTCTTCAAGCTCACATATAATAAAATAAAATTTAGGGCTGCAAACTAGGTATGTTATGGTAATACAAAAAGTTGTAACTTATCTGGGAGAGAAATGAAGGCCGATTCTATTCAAGTCTCGTCTTAGATAATTTAAGATAGTTAAATTTTTATACAAATAGGTAGAATATAATTTCACAATGACTTGTTTACATGGATTCATCAAATAACGGTTGTAATAAATGACATTTTATGATAGGGTAACATTAAAGCATTTTATAATTTTTACCAGTTGAAAATAAAATATTTTTTTCTTTCCGACTAAGGAAGTAAATTATACATTTGAGTCTCTATTGTTTCATTGTGAGGTATGCTTTTATTTCATTTCAGTGTATCAGTTAGTGGCCTTACTTGTCACTTTATCTTGCATTTTAAGTGCTTTTTGAGGTGTCAGCATGGGTAATAAGAATATTCCTAAAAGCAGAAAACATAGGCTTAAAAACGACTGTATAGCACATAAAGCTTAAGATATTATTATTATTATTATTATTATTATTATTATTATTATTATTTTGTAAAATGGAAAGGTGTCTTTTCTGCATTTTTTTTCACGTCTTTCTGGTTATTTCCTTGAGCAATTCATCATCTTTTTCCTTGCTTTTTATCTATTTATGTGTCATTCATTACTTTCATCTCTTTAGTAGAAATCTCCTGGTTACGCTGTGTGAGCAGAAGATTTGGGACTTAGAAATTCTCTTCGCGTTCTGAGCGTAAGACGCAAAGAGAAAGGAATTAAGCAAAAACTGCAGAGTGCGAGAAGCTTCACAGTTCGTGAAAACTGAATCCTCAGAGCTGGGTGCTACATGTACACATACAATGGAACAACATTCACTCCCCTTTTTCACTTGTGCTGTGCGGATTTATATGCACACACATATATCGGTTTGAATCAAGCAGACCATCAGTAGGAGTAATATTTTGATTTTAAACATGAAAATGCAAATTTATGTAAGTATTAAATAATTCTTTACAGTTAAATCGCAATTATACAATTGCACAATGTAACGAATACTAGCTTGTTTGAGACATAGCTATTTATTCATGAACTGCTCCTCTACATTGGAAATGCTTTTTCTTTATTTAACATTAAACGTTTCAAAAACTTACAGATATTCACATAGTTTGTGTAACACAAAATGTCATGTTTTGAGTTCAATCTTTATCCATGTTATCTTAAGGGGATGCAGGTCCTCTTATGTACTTTTGCATACTTGGTATTTCTGTATGCCTATCTTCATGACATTTAAACAAAATGCTGAAGATAGTATCATGCTACTGTAAGATGAACACATCTTTTGAATAAAAGTATTGACTTATCTAAACAAGCGATAAACAGTGAGGAAATATGAAAGCTTTGCTATTTTTCTAACCACTAGCTACCATTGCAGTAAATTATTATTTACTCTATTTATTTCAATTGTTACATTCTGAACAAGTATATGTTTGCATTTTACATTGAAGCCTCGTAATTTTTCGATGTCAAAACTTCCAAACTAACTTTTTTTAATAAATGAAATAAATGCTAAACGATTCAATTTAAATCCAGATGAAATATTTAGGCCAAGTGGAATAATTAAACATGCTGAAACACATGCTGATGCTGCTAGGGGTCTGGATACCGAAAAAGGCTTTATATCCAAGACTGGAGCCGTTATCAAGAGTTTGGAACTCCAAAAGAACAACATCTAGGTAAACCAAGGGCTACAACTGCTGCAAAATCCAGATATGTGTGCCTAAGGGCCCTGAGAGAAACAAGATAAATTGCTGTTAACGTTAAGAACTGCAGTGTAGAATGATGACAATTCAATTTAAATGACTGTATATCCAGATTACTGGCGTTATCAAGAATTTGGAACTCCAAAAGAACAACATCCAGATAAACCAAGGACTACAACTGCTGCCAAGTGAGAAATATGTGCCTAAGGACCATGAAAGATAGCACATACGTGCTGTCATGTTAAGAACTGCCCTGCAGAATGTTGACAATTTAATTTAAATGGTTCAAACCGGCCAGGATCGATGCATTTTAGGGCGTAAAACCCCTAAATACGGATTTCTCCGCAAGGGACGTAAAGCAGGTGATCCCATTTAGTAGATTTTACGACATGTAAAAGAAAATGCCACTGAGCAAAATTTATCGGCCGTTTTACGTCCTGAGGGACACTAATGACCAAATGTAAACGGGCGTTCTTAAACAAAGTAAATAAATTATAAATAAGTTAACTTCTAATTGACTAAAGAAGAAATTGTACAGCACTACATTTTAATAAAATTGTTTGATAAATTAAGAATGTAAAATACTTTAGGTAACAAAGTTACTTTTAACTTCTCTTTGCAGTTCTACAAAATATCGGGTTCTTATCTCTTGGCCAACTTTCTCGACTCATCATTATAGATTGTATGAAATATCAGAGAATTTATAAAAATTTGTACTTTTGCTCTCTTCTGAACTTCCTCATTATCATTGCAAAAAGCATAATAAATTATTTTCAATATATCTAAAATTATATTTTATTACACAAATCCGTTTTGATTAAGAACTAAAAGGTGAATTTTATGCCGCCACAACAATAAATTACTGAACAAAATCTCGTAGGAGGTGAAACATTTGTTTAAGGTTATATTAACGACTGTAAATGTCCTGAAAGTCACTAAATTATACCTACATAGAAAACTGCGTATGAAGAGTTGGTAATAAGAGTTTATAATAATTTATTAATACCTTTGTAAAAATTAAAATATATTTGGACAATTTTCGGTAATTTATAATAATGAATGGAGCTGAAAGACTACGGTATTATTATGTAACACTTCATTTTGTAATTAAATAATAAACCGATGTAATTCTTTAAACAAAAATACTGTAAAATAGCATGTACCTATGAAAGAGATCGTAACGAAACATTCATATTTCAAAATAGAAATGAGCAACAAATAAAAACTACAGCGAAACTACATGTGTAAGGAGCTTAACTGTAATTCCAATAGGATTATGAAATGAAACGAGATGTAATAGGAATACCTACAGAAAAAATAATAACAGATTTTTATTTCTATCTATTCTACCTTTAAACGAATCATATATCAATCCCAGTTGGAACAAAGTTCTTTTCCTATTTTACTTATACTGATTGTTTATATAAAATATTATAAATATACTTATGTCCAAATATGCATTTATTTAGTAAATAATGCACTTTTAGAAAGGCACAAAAAATATTTAAAATTGAAAACAAGTGTACTCCTAAAATCAACGATAGTAAGAAAAGGTTTAAGGAATGAATTGAATTTCATCCACATCATGTAAAATATTAATAGCTAAATGCATTAGGAAGTTTTCTGGGGGAGAGCACAATATCTAATAAATTATATTCAAACAAGCAATTCTAAATAAAATCATTGGTCGAATAGCGCAGCTCATCGGAATTCGTTTGAAGTGCATGAAAAACAGAAGGAAATTACGTTGGGTTTCGAGCTGGTTTTTCACTGAGTCGTCCAGTGCATCATCATTCTGGGCTATTTTTTTTCTTTTATTTTTTGTTCTGTTTTAATCTTGGGCATCGGTATAAACTTTGTCATTCCTGAATAATATTTAGTGCTTAAATATGTAATATATAGTTATTGAAAGATAGTGATACCTATGAATTGTTTTCGGAATCATTGATGGCATGCATTATTCAGTTTGTTTCACGTCGCATCTACTCCATATCTTCAGCTCTAAATCCAAATCTGTTTGAGCTACAGCTGAGCTCTTGTTTGTTTCGATGTTTGCTAGCGCACTCAAACTGACTCTTGTGGCATTATACATCACCATACATGATCTATGGCTTCCTTCGGAGGGGAAGTAAAGCCGTGGGTCCCGTGTCGTTCATTTACGGCACGATAAAGAACCTCAAGCCTGAAAGAAGAGGCCTCTGAGCAAAATTTACCGGCCGTTTCACGCCCTGAATAAAATGGGACGCTGATGACCTGAGATGTTAAAGAGCGTCCTTCAATAAAACAAATAAAAAAGTTTAAAAAAACATCATACATGTCTGTTTTTCATGTTCGTGATCTTCCAGTTCCCATTTTCGTTCTGATGTGCACATGTTTGTTTTCGTTTTAACGCATTTGCAATATACTTTTTGTTTCCAATTATCTTCTTTATAGGAGAATAAGTCCATAGATTATCATATAAATTGATATTAAATTTAAATTTTATAATAATTTGGTACAAAACTATTTCAAGTTACTTTAATAAATACATAGCTTAACTTTTTTTATATATTTAAAAATTGGTGGAGTAAGGTGTTGGTATCTCTCGGAAATTACGTTATTTTGAATGTTTTTTTTTTTTTAATTCCATGACATGAATTTCAAACATTGGGAAGTTTTCCTTTCAATACTATATGAGTTTTATGCACCTATTTCATTAGTTTAGGCTAACCTAAAGGTGAAATATGGATTCACTTCCTATTACTGAAACAAGAAGGTCTATTGTATTCTCGCCAATCGTTATTTTCATTATTTTTCCCTAAGTGAATAACCCACGGATAGTAAACTACTAAATAGATTCTTTCCTGGAGCATATGCCATTGGTTGAATTATTCCCTGTTGTTCATATCTACGTTTGGCAAGTTCTTTGCAATTGAAGATGATATGAGAGGTTTTTTCTTCTTCCTCATCATACAGCCTGCAAGTTGGGTTCTCCTTAAAGATACCTATTGTATACTGGTGATTTCTTAGTCTACACTGACCCATAAGGAGGCCTATTACTACCCTCATTTGTCCTTTTGTAAGAGAAGGAGTTGTCTCAACAAATTCTCTTACTATGTCTATGCCCTTGAACCCATTGCTGCTGGTAGTTCCGTTCTACCCACTCTGTGATGGCTTTCTATCATAGTTAAAGGAATGCCAAGTACTGGTTCAGAACCAATAAGCCTTTGATATCACATTGCCCATTACTCCTTTTTACTCTGGCACATCTATGTGTCATCTTGTGTTTTCCCAGTCTTATAACTTTTGGAGTCGGTTGCAGGGCAGTTTAGATGTGATCAGGTTAGTTATAATTGCTTTAAGTGCAGCCTAACTGTCAGATAAAACCCATGTGTTGCTATTTTAATATCCCCTATGCATATTCCCTCTGACGCAGGTCAATTGCATAATCGTACACTTCAGCATGAAATACTGTTGTCTTATTAAAGTCACTCTTCGGAGTTTCCCCTTGTATTCCAGCCTCTGATCAACTGCCCATCTTTGAGCCATTTGCGTACCAGATCAAACTTCCAGAAAAACAATGTATTTTATTCTGATTCTGTTCAAACAAAATGTTGAACGATTTTTCAGAGAAAGATCTAGGAAGCATGTAATCACTAACCGTTCCTGATTCTGTTTATGATTCTAGTGTCCCCCAAAGAATTGAGATTACCCCCAGTTCCCATTTTTTCCAGCCTCCATGAACCCAATCTTGCTCTTCCTTTGAAGAGGTTGCAAGTTAAAAAAAGTTAACATTGTAGCTGCAGGAGCACTCTTCATTGCCCCTATGATACTCAGACAGGCTGGTCTCTAACAATTTAAGAGTTTGTTAATTGCTGCCTGTCCCTGACTTTTGACGACCATTTTAAGCAGCCACAACTTATTATGGGTGTTGCCGCTGCTTTATGAAGCCAATACATCAACCGTGGTTTAAGTTCCCATACTTTCCCAAAGGTTCTTAAGTGCTATTTTTCCTTTGTTTATTGTTTTATGCAAAGGTAGATTCTAGGTAAATTTACTACCTAGGATTAGACTTAGGAATCAGAATTAGCAACAATCGGACATTTCTCTATATAGATTATGGGGAGTCAAAATTAGCAACAATCGAACGGCTCGGAGAATTATCTTTATATGTTATAGGGAGTGAAAATTAGCAACAATTAGACGGCTCGGACAATTCTCTTTATAGGTTATAAGGAGTCAAAATTAGCAACAATCGGATGGCTCTTATATTTATCTTTATAGATTATAGGGAGTCAAAATTAATAACAATCGGACGGTTCATTATAGGGAGGAAATATAAATTAGAATTCGAAGAGTTTTGGGTGTGAGGAGAGCAATTCTTTAGGTACTAAAGCTTCTCTCTTAAACCAAATGAAACGAAGAAAGGTGCTATATATGGTTAAATTCTAGCATTTTTTTTTTCTGACGGGAGTAGCTAGTAATGCGTGATTACATTAAGGTGCCGGTTAATTTCATTCCTTTACGAACATGTGTTTTATTACAACGAGGAACCTTTATCTGCTGGAAGAATTATAAGATTATGCATGCAGGAAAATTTACTGAATTCTGCTTTCTTATAAGTGGTTAAGATTTCATAATGCAGATATGACCTAGAATTTTGAATTCATTAATGACACTAAAAATATTTTGATAAAGAGCTCTAACAGATGATTGGAAGGTAAGTAGGGAGTCTCATGCTTAGATAGAAAATGGACCAAATTTCAACAAGCCGGGTATGACTGTGGGCAGTGTGGGTTTGGTGTTTTAATAGTAGTATCATGAAAAGTTAATCACAGCATCAAAAACATTTCAAAGGAGTGAAATGGGGAATAGGAGAAAATTTAAGACTTTTTTGTCTAAGAGAAGTTTCAGTTTGAAAAAGTGAAACCGAAGACAAATTAACGACTTCTGGGTTAGTCAAGGGAGTGGAATTTTTTTTTCCCTGCTAATCCTTTTATGACATTTTTGAAAAAGTTTACTCTCACGATATTTTTATTTTTATTCTGTTGGCCCATAATTTACAAACTTTTGAGTAGTTCCTCAACAGACTTAACTCTAAATTATCAGCCAGTTTTCATTCCTCAGTATTCCCTACCACTGATATTTTCCTTGTTCATAATATAAACGTGATTCATCTTTCCATTTTATTATAAAGGTTTGTGAGGTTTTTATTCGTCGTATTGTAAAAGTTCAATGCTACTTTAAGTAAATTGTAATAGGAACTTTTGTGATGTAACTTTCCAAATGGCTATCAGATGAGGCTAACAACAAAACTTTTTAAAGTTATTCAAATGTTTAAAGTGCTTAAATAGGAAATTAAATTGTTTTAAATTTTAAAAGAAAATTTAATATTTCATATTAACTTAAATTTTCAAGCTATAACTATAGTGCTAAGTTCATTATTGTAAGTGTATTTTAAGCCTATTATACACGTTAACCAATCGTTGCATATCATTGAATTGATTAAAATATTTGTTAATTGTCTTCTCCCATATTTGAAAGTTGCCTTGCTCTAGCCATATACTTCGGTCCTGGTGATGTAGTGGTAACCATACTTGCCTTCTAAACCCAAGGTCGCGAGTTCAAACTCGGTCAGGATTGATGGATTTTTTCGGCGTAAAAATCCTAAGTATTTCTTCCTTCGGAAGGTAAGTAAAGCCGTGGGTCCCGTGCAGTACATTTACGGCACGAAAAAGAACCTCAAGCCTGAAAGAAGAGGCATCTGAGCAAAATTTGTCTGCCGTTTCACGCCCGGAATTGAATGGGACGCTGATAACCTGAGATGTTAAAGAACATCCTTAAATAAAACGAATCAAAAAAATCTAGCCATATACTGGGTGTTTTCTTTCCAGCATACATTCTAAGAATTGGTATATATATGAAATCCACTTTTCACCTCTAAAGAAAAAAACATCCGTTTGAAATATAAATATATAAAATATAAAAGAACACAGAAACCTCATCTGTGCTACAAAAAGCTACATCAGCTGCAGACTGCAACGAGCACAAAGAGATATGAGAGCAGAAAAAAGAGAAAAAAATTAAAATCCGCGTTGAAACTAATATAAATAAAACAAATATCACGCCCTTTCAAAAATCTAAAGCTAATATCAACAACATATCAGTAGAACTAAAAGTATATCGACCTGCGTATTCTCTTTCAAGGGAAGGAAATTACAAAAGAAGAATATCAATGAGGGAAATCTAAGCGAAGAAAGCGTACTATGTATCTCGTTTTATGAGATTGGAGAAGTCTCTGCAGAAATATATGAAGCTAAGTTGAACTGAGCAAACAAGGAACATGGCGAACAAGATTGCCGGAGAAAATATGAACAGACATGAGTTTGGAGACTGAATTGTAAGAAACGCACTAGACGGTATGTAGCGAACTCATCTCATGCATGTAACTGCAGAATAAGCAAGAAAATCGCGGCCATAAATCTAATCTGCTTATAAAATGTAAGACCCAATAGGAACTACTACAAATATAAACTGAGAAAAAAAGTTTAAATGTTTCCGAGTAGAAGCCGCATTAGTGACAGCATTGTTGTGAAACTCACCATTTGTTTCTTAATTTCAAAAAATGAATGTAAGAAAGTTCTTATTTCTGAGCTATAATCCATCATGCTGAATACTTAACATAATTGACATACGAAGAGTAGTCCATAAATTTCAGACCTAACCATGTTAGGCAGGCGATAGATTTATTGTACCTGAATCTTGGCCCTCAAAATTCAGATGAGTTTTTAAAATAAATAATAATTGTTGGAGGACAGGTCTGGGCCGTACGGTGAATGATTTAGTTCTTGGAAGTCAGCCTTGGCTGTAGTAGCCGTGCAGACGGGTGCACTGTCGGGTAGTAGACGAACTCCTTGGCTCACATTCCACCCTCTTTTGTTTGATTGCACTGCTATTAATGTAGTAACTCAACATAGAACTTACCGGTCACCGTTGTGTACCTTTCCTTGAAGTGTATAGTAGAAACTCCTCTGCAGTCCCAAAAAGTTGTCCTCATGAACTTCTTCGTGAACTGTATGATCTTTCATCCTTCTTCCTCCTCTCCAAAGATTCTCTTTTTAATGTAAGGTCGTAGTTGGGGACCTTAGTTTCATTACCTTTGACGATGAAGATTGAACAACTTTTGACAACATTCCAACTCATTTGCATTTGAAATACTGAAAGAATTTGAGGCATCTTGTACTGACCTTATATATATCCAAATGTTGATGAAGAATACAAAGCAGAGTTGTTTTAGAAAGCCCCTCTCTCGTATGGGGTCATCTTCAAGGCTCTCTCTGTACAAACAGATTGATCACTTCTTCAGAGTGACTTTGTAGGATCAGATTTAATCGCTGTTCGTATTCAATTTTAATCATTACTTTGTATTACCCAACATTTCTAACAAAAATGAGCTTCTTCAAACAAATGAATGGCTTAGCCAAAAAGAAAAGGTTGTGTTTACACTCCTGAAACATGTGAATATCTAATACACGAACATCGAACCAATGAATGTCAGCCGAAAACTTATGGACCGTACCTTCTGAATTGTTCGGTTAGATAAGGGTTAAGTAACGTGAACTATATGCAATATCATCACTTTGGGATCTTTTGCTTCTGCGTAAAGACACCAAATGAAAATTTTCTACCTATTATAGAGGCTTCAAAGTATTCAGGAGAGCGAGTACTCATGACTAAAAACCGTAGCTTCGTGCATTTCATTATACATTCTGTAATGTGCCAACATATACACACCGCATTCTCATGATTTTGCACCGTAAAACATAACGTCTGTGTGTTCTGAATAATAGCTACATTATTTCATTGCGGCAACTGTCATTTAGATACTAAGTGACATACCCAGTATTAATTATGTTTGTTTACAGGAGTGTCACTTGACGCAACATAGTGTGGTAAATGAGATTGATGGTCCATTACATCTACGCTCTTATGGCAGCTTAGACATTAAATTGCAACCGCACAAAACAGAAGGTTTCCCATTAGTATGTGCGAGCTAGCTAAAATCAGATTCATGTGCGTGTATTATGAGAGATATTGCTTTATTTGCCCAGTTTCAGCCACCCATCTACACAAAAGTTGCCACCGGTTGTCTCAGTATTATAAAACATGCAATTTATTAACGCATATCACAATATTATCAATGAGCTCATTTCATTCTCCTTTAAAGGAGCTCATTGCGTCTAGAATTTCTTGAACTTTTTTAGCTTTTCCTTGCAACATTTATTAATACGTTATCCAATTCTGATTTTTCGTCCAAGTCATATGGGTTTATGCCATCCTTTATGGTTAGAGTAATGGTTAAGTAAACAGGATAAAGTACTATTCTTTATTAACAACGAACACAGGTTACAGATCCTCACGCATTACTTTTAGTTGTTTAGTTGTTTTACGCTGCGATTGACTTGTACAACATCTTAGACAGTGGAAAAGGGAATTAAGGTAATCCTTGGGTTAGTCAATAATAACTTTCATAATCTAAAAACGTTATTTCAAACATTTAGAAGTTGTTTGTGCTCAGATAAGGGGCATATTTAAGCAATAATACAACAATTGTCTGATTCTCTCCAACACCTCGTAGATTCAAGATCACGGGTTTGATCCTGGCCAGTGTAAAAATCCTAAGGTGGCTTCTTTCGGAAGGGAAGTAAATCCATGGGCCCCGTGCCGTAGATTTACGGCACGTGAACAAACCTCAAGCCTGATTTCATTGCTTTGTTAATTTAGTTTATTTGTGGACGCTCTTTGACATCTGAAGTCATCGGCATTCCATTCAATTCAAGGCGTGAAACGGCCTAAAATTTTTACTCAGAGGCCTCTTCTTTCAGGCTTGAGGTTCTTTGTCGTGACGGTACGACACGGGCCCCATGGATTTACTTACCTTCCGAAGGAAGCCATACTTAGAGTTTTACGCCCGAAGAAATTCATCGATTCTGGCAGGGATTGAACCCGCGATCTTGGGCTTAGGAAGCAAGTATGGTTACCATACACTACCAGATCGACCCTCAGGCCTGAAAGAAGAGGACTGTTAGCAAAATTTATCGGCCATTTCACGCCATGAATTGAAAGGGACGCTGATGACCTGGGATGTTAAAAAGTTTTCATAAATAAAACAAGTCAATAACTCTCTCCAACCCATCAAATACAAAGGGCAATGAGAGAAAAGGTTATTTAGGAAAATTGAAAAAAAAAAATCTCATACTTTGTGGAAAATAAATTGTATAAACATATCCAAATTGAAATAAATAAGGAATAATTCATGGTTTTTCGCCCGTTTCACGGTCGGCGTTCGCGCAATTGATTCAAGTTCTCTCAATTACAACTACTGAAATGAAAATAAGCACGTACTTGTGACAGGACGCTTTTCTGGCAAGTTTTTAGAAAAAAAAAAAACTGTTCATGAGCAGCAGTTCATCTTCCGAAATAAGAGTAAATTTATAGCTGAAAGAATATAAGGTCACTTTTGTCCACGAATTAGACTTATGCTTTTTCGTGGTTTTCCTGGTCGCTTAGGTGAACACTTGAATGTATATTTACCTACCATGAATTTTCCGCTCTCCCATTTGTGACGTTTTTGCGCACTCATTTTCCTCGTTCGATAGATGAAGCTTTCTTCTCCTTTTCCTTGCCTCCTCCTTCCTTTTCTGTGGCGTACGTATAGCCTGATCGCTAGATTGTTTATCAATGGCTACATTGCATCATATGTTAACGGAATTAAGGGTTGCTGTTTGTGTAAAGCAGTGAGCTGATTAGACACTTGTTTTCTTTTCTTCGCACAAGACACTGCAAGTAGACCATCTGCTTAGAGACAGGATCTACATTTTCGGCTTTGTGGTTCAAAATACTCAGCTGGAGCATCTTTCACTTTCATATCATGCCATTCCGTTGGTTCTGCTGCAAGGTCGAAAGCGCCGCGCTAGGGCAAGTTCGGTTACCGCGTTATGTTGGTGACTTGCTCATTTGAAAGGTTTCTGCCCTGACGTTAGGAATAAAAGAGCACCTTTTGAGGGGCTCACATAAATCGGGGAAGGCGGCCTACACCCGCATCGGAGTATTCTATCTGGGAACAGCCCCCTTGCTTCAGCGCAGTCACCGCCCGTAGATCCTGGAAGCCTAGTATCTCTCTCATCTCATCCCTTCCACCCAGAGGTTCCACCATTGAGGACGTAGGCACAAAGAGCCACCAAGGAGCAAGTATCAAACCAAAAGTATGCTCCAAACAGCCCATCCATTTGTTTTATTAAGGATGTACCATGTCAGTCATTGAGGGCATGTTATGCAATAGCAGATCTTTCCAGTTGATTATGACGTACATGTCCCCAATGCTCTTCTTGTCGCTTTTAATAAATATTTATGTTATGCCACACTCACATCATATTTTGTAAATCCCTTTGTGCCAAGAGGATCCCTCGAGATCTTTGACAGTACCAAGTACTTGTCCTAACCTAATAGTTGGTATAAATGTAGTTTTTAGCACTTTCTTGTTTAATACACGTGGATACACCAGTCATTTCTGCTATGTTATTACTATTATTATTGTTATTATTATTTATTTGTTTATTTTTTATATCTTGAACGGATTTGGAATTTACGGTTCGCCTAGGACTGATAGTGCGATCAATTTATTACGATTTAAAAACCTTATAAGATGTCCCAGTTTGTATTTAAGATGTCCCGATTTTGTGATGGTTTAACTCTTTGTATTAAAATCTTGATTAAGATTCTTTTTCCAGCACGATGGTGATCAGACCTAGAACTTCGATGTCTATCCTTATGTGTGTATTTTCTATTAACTTGATGGCCAATAGCTCCTGATAACCTCTTCTAAATTAATATATTTAGGGAAGTGTGTCATTATTTTCTATTTCCATTGTGAATTTGTTGCTTTTATGCACTCCATTAAAGTATGTTTAAAAAAAACCGAAGCTTTGTGCTCTTCATGTGGCCATATTGCGCATGTGACATCCACATATACTTGACAGAGTGAAGTATAATATTTTGAATACAGATTTATACGTCTATATATCGATTGTCATAATTAGATAATAGTTTTTTCAGCAACGTAATGATTCCTAAACATAAAGCGCCTGTAATATTATTAAATATTTAAATTTACTTTCTTAGGCAGTATATTTACATCTTATCTTTATTGAAAGAGATTACTAGGGTTTATTGATAATTCCTTAGTGGTATTTTAAGGAATGAGACACTGAGTTTCAAATAATTTTGTTCACTTGCAACTTTCACATTAGTATAGCATATCCTTTTGTTAATTGCAGTCCCAAACTAGGTGAAAAATATTTACCGCTTCGGTTCAATTTCCGGTAAGGTTAAGCTGTTTGGGTAAGTTTTTTTTTTTTTTTTTCGAAGTCTTTCCTTACAGTGAGAGGGTGAGGTCGCTTTAAGATGTCAAATGCCTCCGAGCTCATTTGCGCCATCGTTAATTAGTTTCATTCATTTCTACAGACTACAGATTTACACATACAACTATGGTTGAGCGATGCTTCACGCAACCGTGGGATCGGCCGGCAGCGCTATGCCGCTATGTCGGCGAATACGAGGAGATATTTCCTCTCCGCTGATCGAGTATTCAGTGTGAGTTGAAATCTTGCGCAAGTAGCACGTATTTGTTAGGCGACGCAATACAGCGTATTGAGTGAAAGTGCAGTAAGTGAAATGGGAATAATATAAGTATTCTATTCTCTAAAGAGTATTCTCATTACAGGAAATGTATGCCGTTTATCACTAACTACACATGACCCCCCCTCGTTCACCCGATTTAACCCCCTGCGATTTTTATCTTTGGAAAGCGTTAAAAGAGAAAGTGCACAAAACAAATGCACACACTTTAGATGAACTTGTAATGTCAACAAATTGCTCAGAGGGAACTGCAGAGAGTGTAATGAGCAATTTTCTAAACAGGTGTCAGAAATGCTTAAACAACAAAGGGAGGCCGTTCCAGCATCTTCTTGCTTAATGTATGTGAATAATTTACTTTTCTTTTTAAATGTTTATGTTATGTATGTTAGAAATAACTTACGCGACAAACCATACTATCGGACTTCCTGCCGCCCACATCGCCTACATAGCAGCCAACCTCACCGGCCGGCCGCATGCCGTGATACCGGTTGCGTGAAGGATCGTTCACCCCGTACAATATTCACATTCACAGTCTATAAATATCGAGATAAGATCCATGCACTAATAGCGATAGTAGATAAAAGGATATTAAACTTTTTATGAACTTGATATTTCTGATTCTTAGAGATATCTAAACGTAACAATATTCACATTTTATTATCGACGCTCATGACATCCCAAAGGAATCTGCTCTTCGTTTCTTCTTTTTACTGCTCCGTCACTCTCTGCTGGACTTTTAGGTGAACGCTTTTCTCACCGTCACAAGAACTCATTATTGTTGACGTATTTACTTTACTATGGAGATAGAATCTGAGTTGATTTTCTGCCTGAGAAGATAGAGCAAGATGGGCAGCACATTTCTCGAGGTTGCAATATCTAGCTACAAATACAGATGACATATAAGTTCTTCGTTATGCATGATGAAACAAAGATTAGTTCTCTGGTTGTTCCATTAACAATTATTTTAAAACATGTATTTGATAGCAAAATTGTAAACATACTCAAGTATAGGGGCAGGTCAATTCCCTACCAATTATTACATCTTTCAGATCTTGTTCTGTTATTTTAGTGTCGTCTGTATGGACATGTGTATTAAGCACGGTTTTTTTTTTCATTATGCAATTTTCAAACGTTTACAAAAAGCTGAGGAATTAGTTGTTCCTATAACGAAGACGTCCCAAAAACCTTTAAATGATCCTCGATAAAGAACTTTATTTATCGAGGTGGGTGCCTACCATTGTGTCGATGAACACGTAGCTGTAGTGATCGGCGATCTTCATTAATTTCTATACCACATGGTGTCATTCAAGTGCCAATACAAGTTTGCATTACCATACCCACGGAACGACTTTCAGTTTCTTTATGAACTGCAAATTGGAGCAGAAAGCTAAATAAATTTTTACGTCAAACTCAGCAAATCTGTAACAGAGATCTTCGAAACGATTCGGCAGGCTATGGTAATGAAATACTAAATCATGCGAGGTGCTTTGAATTGCACTCTCGTTTTCAGAATGACAAGAATATGCTGGAAGATGACAAGAGGTCTGGGTGACCATCTATGAGCGCAAACCATTAAAGTTAAGACAACCTGTGCAAGAAAACTGCCGGAAAACGATTCAGAGCTTTTCACAAAGTTTGCTATGTGTCGCTGCACATGGTAACTATTTTGGAGGGAATACTTTGACGTATATATGCCTGATTTTAGAATTTTTGGTATATCTTGATTGTGTTTACTCTTGTAAATAAATGCAAAAGTGTAATATAAATGTTTTTCCCTGCCTGAAACAGTATTATCTCTGCTTCTAAACTTTGAAACGTTTAATTTTAAATATTTATTGTAATTTATAGCATTGTAAAATGATTTTGCAATAAATAGTTCTTGTGAAAATTTTGATAGTAGTAGCATTTCAAACTATTTATGTCAATATACGAGGTAATCCAGAAAGTAAGCTAAACTTGATTATTCTAGAGTAAGAAAAATGTATTAATCAAGGTATTACAATACAACATATCACAGATATAACACACTGATTTTTTTAAATAATCACTCAGTCTCTGTAGAGACTTGTCTGGACGTTTTACTCTTTTCCCAATATATCATTCCATATATCAACAGTGTGTTCACCGCCGGTGGTGCCTCAGTAGTAAAAAGGGGCGTTGAACACCATTAAAAAATGAACCTTTTAATAACTTTTTGATTCTCTGACAATAGAAATTCGTCTCAGATGATCTCGGACGATGTAAAGAAAAACCCACATCTGTGCAATTTTTAGTCACTCTATGATTGCTGAGAACCATGGCATCAACCTGCGGTACAATGAATGACTTCTCTGCTTAATGGTGTTGGTCTGTTCCTTGACGATCAGTATCAGTCACGTATAAAGCCTTGTCCAAACTACTGGCACTATTTCAATATGGCTGGATTTGACATTACATTTGGCCCATACACGATCGAATTTTCCCGATGAATCTGCATGCAATCGAGAGAAGTTAGCCTAAAATCGTACCGTTCCTCGTACTTCAATATAGAAGTGAATTTTCAATACACGGGCAATTTCTACTTGTGCTATGATGCCCCTCTTTGCTGCTAAAACCAAAGTGGTTCTATGTATAAGCAGATCTGAACTTGAATTCTGTTTTGCACAGCGCCCCTCCTTTTACTTCCTGCAGGCAGATAGGGCAACAAGCTAACTTGCTTTTTGAATCCTCTTCATAATGGAATATACTGCTAAGACTAATGAATTGAATGTTAAAATATTTTTCTTTTGATTTTGCAGAAATCAATGCAAAAAGTCAGTCTATAATCATTATAAAACAAAAAATTGAACGCAATATATATTTTATATATTTACTATTTTTTAACTTTCATATTAAAAGATACCGCCACGGGTGACCGAGGTCGTTAAATCGCGGTCTTGAGAGCGGGAGTTCTGGGGTTTGAATCCCGCCAGGACCGTCCTCCCTGACTGAGGTTTTTTCCAGGTTTTCCTCAGTCCTCATAAATGGTAAATGCCGGGGAGGTACCCTAAACTTAGGCCTGGAACGCTTCCTTCCTTAAAAAAATATCCTTTCGTAATATATCATCTCATGTATCATCAGTGTCCATCGCCTGTGGTGCCTCTGTAGCAAAAACGGGCGTTAAACACCATTCATTCATATTAAAAGATGCCTAAGTAAACAAAAAGCATAGTATTTAAGAAACTGACTTTGCCATTACTACACTAGTTGCATACTATTGTATAGCAACTTGCACAGAAAAAATTTACAACCTTTATATATTTATGATCAAAATAACAAAACAAAGTTAACTTAGAGCGTAGGTTTTCACGGACGGTGTCAACTGTACAAAGTAAGTCTTGCGGACTTTAATGCTGTGATTCTTCTCCTTCACCTTCTCAGACAACTCATCATCAGTGGTGTGCTTGTAGACGAGCTGACCATTAGTGGCATAGACACGATTCAAAAGACCAAAGGTATCCTCCTCCAACCCAAGCCATCCATTAATAATATCTGGGTAAGCTGATGCCTGGCAAGTATTCCAGTGGGATGTCTGGGGTTTTAACCTGGAAAATGTGATCAGGCTAGGCAGGAAAATATCCTAGTGTAGGGAGAGGATATAAGATGTTTAGAGGGTAGCTTTTGCACCCCACTATGTGGGAACAAAGCGCGTTCTCCTTCTAGCGAAGCACTATGACCTTGATATTCATTCGAGTATGCAGCTTAGTATAGTTGGTACTGAACTAATTTGGTGAAAGTATTCTTACGCAAGATTTCATGAAACTATGTTCATCAACTGGGCCGGCGACATGCACGATGTTGAATGATATTTTCTTCATTGAACCATTATGAATGCAGATTGAATATGTGAATGAATAGGTGTATTTATTCAATTTAGTATATGATATTATCTTTACAACCTTTGTACACGCTTACATATCTTTCATAATGCAAAAAATATATTTATTAAATTAGTAAATAAGTTTACCTTCATTAATAATAATAATAATAATAATAATATTTTAATATAAATACCTGTAAAACGGAATTTCCCATGTCAGTAGAATAGATGGGTACAATATCATAAATGTACATGTATTTCGTAATTCAGTTTAGTTTCCTTCTCTCCTCCCCTTGGTTTTCAGCCTTTTCATACTCGAGCTGTCTGACGTTCTACAGGAATTTGCCTATCTGCTCCTCATCTTACCTGTCAGCAGAGCCCAGTATATCCCTTTCCCTCTGTTAGAGACAGTAAAGGAAGGTGGCAGGTATTTCTTCCTCCGTGCTACTACAGATCGCCAGGATGTACGATCACGATTCTTCCTCTAAGGACAAATTTTCTGTGAACTTTCAACAGAAATCCACCAAGCCTAAAAAACACGAGTTCCTGTTTAGCGATTTATCTCCTTCCCCCCGTACTTCCATCGAGATCTTTTTCCTGCATATATAACAAAACTTAGCGAACTCTTTGGGCTTAATCTTTTACAAAAGTTTGAATTATTCGTACATGCCCTTAGTGTCAGCTATAGTACTGTACGCACATCGTTGGACTCGCACCTTTCGTCTACAAATGCCCTATGTATCTCATGTAATGTTTTCAACATAGTACATCTCCAACTTAACTTCCCGCCATCGGGAAAACTCTACTGCTATTGCAGTTTCCTGCTAAATTGTTCCCGCCAAACAATTTATTCGCTTCTTAACCCCTCACGACTACATCTACGCTTCCTACTGTTGCAACATTTCAACGGTTGCACCCCGATCTCTTCACCTATCGTCATTTGTAAGTACATCGCTAAGCTATCTACGCATCTACTGTATGTCTTATATTTTTATGTACGTTCATTACATACTACACGTATTATATGTATTATTTTACATTATATATAAAATAGATCCCGCGACTGAACATTTAAACTTACGCCAACTTTACCCACCGAATCTTGGGCGTCGCCATATTGGCGTAAACGACATTAGCGCCCTTAACGGACAACGTTTGTCTAACTTCAACTGTCTGCCACGCAATCTATCCACCATTGACCTCTTCCGGACAAGTCAAATACTTTCCACTGATCATGAAACTGTATTTCAATAATTAAAAGTAATAAAACATATTCCTAATAAATAAAAGCAATTTATATATCCCCACAGAGGACATATTTGAAGCTACTAATGTTTTCTCGCTAAATTTATGGGGCACACAAACTGAAAAGGTGGTGGCACTAGATTGTTTTTAACATTACCTTCATAATATGGTAAATGTTGAGGTTGTGTGTATTGTTACAAACATTTACGAAGCTTAGTGTGGGTTTGAGAGCATTTCCTGCTCAAATTTGTAAACAAGCTTTCAATTTGGGGATTTATGTGTTTTATATATTAAAAAAAATTGCTTTTTCGAAGAGAAAACGTCCGAAAAACTAAGAAGATGGGCAAACATTATTGCGAGCTACACATTCGTTTAAAATAGTGTATAAATATTTAGGTGAGTTTGGATAATGCTGAACGAGCAAAACGACGTGAACTGTTCCGGAGTTCTGTTGAGGTATGCCTCCCGAAGTGATTGAGAATATTCAGAGCACAGTGCTGAGCCATCAAGACTGAAGGTGAAGATAATTGCTGAAGTTGTGGAAATTTCTGGATATTGGGTGCATAATTTCTTGCACAGTCATTTACAAATGTTAGAGCTATCGGTGAGGTGGATGCTGCGATTGCCAACAATCAACCAAAATTTGCAGAAGCCACATGAATTTTGGAAGTGGTATTTTGACAGATGATGAAATGCAGATCCACCACTACATGCCGTTAACGAAGAAGCAGTCCAAACAGTTGCAACCGGAGAAAGCGCTCCGAAAGACGTAAAAACAATCCCCTCAGTAGGAAAGCGAATGACGTCTTTGTTTTGGGATTATCATTGCATCACTTTCATTTAACTTTTTAGAAAGTTGCAAAACCATAACCGGCGAATATTGCGCTGTGCTACTGAAGCAATCAAACAAGCGATCAAGAAGAATCGTCCTCATTTGACGAAGAAAAACCAAGTGTTTCATCACCATAATGCCCAGGGCACAAGTCTACGACTGCGATCTCAAAATTATAGGACTTACGGAATGAAAGCCTTCCTCATACTATCTAGATTTGACTCTCGGGCTGTTTCCTTTTCTTTACATTAAGAAACGGCTATAATAAAAAAGGAGCATGAAATGAAGACGTTAATTATTACAGGGCGATATTACATTTATGGATAATATAAATACATATGAAAATTGTTGAAATAAATCTAATCATTTGGAAGGAAAATATATTAGAAATAATCATTTGTTTGCAAAATATAATGTGTTCTCTTTTTTTCAGGGATTTGTTGAACAACCCTCATATGCATTTGCTACTAATTGGAAAAATTGTATAGATGTCGTTAATTATTTTTATTAATAAAATTAATTTTGATTTGATTGGTGCTTTGTTGAAGATTAAAAAGCAAAACCGCCATTAGTTTCCGAATGACCCAATACTATTAAAAGGGAGGATATTTTCGTAATGCTGTTGAAGTAATAATGAGTAAAAGGTAAGAAGAAATACACTGATACTGCTTTCGCCTTCATCGTGTTTTATGGTATGAATAGGTATTTTATTTTGTTGGTTAGTGTTGTAGAACAAGAAGTACCGAGAGGATAAAAGGGCGTACTTTCTGCTCATATTTTTGTTGTACGAATATCAATAAAACGTTTATTTAGATCTAAAAGACAGAAAATGTGAGTTGAAGAAAAACGTTGTACTGTCGACAATGAAGTAGTGGCGGTATTGGTGGAAATGAAGAAGAAGCAAAAGAAGAAGATATGATAATTTCCATTACATTTTCACCAGTCTTTGGGTTCATCTATATTTTGAAGTCTCTCATACAATGCGCGTTTTTCGTTTCGTTTTCTCTTCTCTTTTGCCATATGCCACAAACACACACGTAAAGGATGTCTGAGCGTAGACATGCAGCGAGACAAAGGAAGCCCGTCAGGTAATTTCCTGCCATTATGTGTGTATTTCCTCTGAGTAAAATGTGGATTTTAAAAGAAAAATAAAAGATTTCCATTGTGTTTCAGTTACAAGACAGGACTTGGTAACAGGTAATACGCTCTGAAAATAGGAGGACATTGTTATATTCCTTTGATACGTCAATATTGCTTTGTTACATGTTTTGTTTGGACGCATAAATAGAATCGTACCCAACAAACAGAATTCAAGAGAATTAGTGCAAACGCAATCTTTGATGCAAGAGCGTTTCCAACAATCCCATAGTATATGATATTTTAAATAAAGCTAATATTTTACCCAAAAAAATTAAAACTACTATGTGTATATGTATATACAATAATAAAATTTAATTTATAAAAGTAATAAATAACTAAGTAGAAATAAATAAATTCATTTATATCTACTAAAATGTAAAGTAACAATTTAACACATTTCTTGGTAAGATTAAATTACATGCCAATTTAAAAAAATAATTATTGTTATTTTTTGGAATGAATATTTCCTTATTATAAGATGATAAAATGGAAAAAGTTGATGTTTTCTTAAATAAGTGTAATTACTAAGTATTCATTTAAAAATACATTTAAAATAATTATTTCAAATTATGCAGGTCTATAATTGCTTTTGAAGGATTTTAGTAGAAATAAAATGTGGATATTAATACTTTAAGTATCCTTTTATAAATCACTGGAAATAGAAAATTCAAATTGAGTGTGTTACAATATAGTAAACATAAATATAGACCAAAATTTTTACATGCCTAAATCTTAATAACACAGTTCGTTACATGAGAACTCTAAGATATATACTACCTTTGCAACTATTTTACATTTGCTATTTCTTATAACTGACACTGCTCTTGCAGTAAAACACGTTACATTTATAGATCTTGGTAGAGTGGTCTAGTCCTATGTCCCGGTGAGGCTGCAACTTAATTAAACGTTTTATCAGATTTTTTTTTCTAATTTTTTACATTTGAAAAATCTTCTGGGTCCCTGTGCTTAATATCCGGATCTCCGAGAGTAGTGTAACAAAAATAGCATTCCCCTTTCATCCTAATCGATTGTTTCGAAATATAATTCTTAGTTACAGAAGCAATTAATGAAAAGTATAACATTGTGAAATAATTAAAGAAGTCAATACAAGTGACGATGAAAGCTCTTGGGTTAAAAATCTGGTATAAAGGCGGATAGAATTATGAAATATAAAACTATAACAGACAACGAAGAAACTTACATAAACCTTATAGATTTTCCAAACATATGAAATAAGGGAAGATGTAGATACAGGTCAGTAGCAGAAAGAGAATTGAATAACTAAATAGAAGTATTTGGGAAAAGTATATAATTTAGATGGCAAACAAGTTATATGTATAGAGTAATATAGCATATTTCAGAAGAGTAGAAATATACATTTAAAATCAATCCTATCCCTATAACAAGATAGGAAAAATATTATACAAATCTCTCGACACATGAAAATGGTACAGGCAATGAAAAATATGAAATAATTACATTACCAAGAATAAACTTAATTGAAAGTCAAACTTAGAAATTCCTTTAAAAAAAACCGCGGCAAGATATGATTTAAATACAGAAATTTTAAATCAATGTATATAATTTTAAAGAAAATAATGTTGAATAATTGAAAAATTGTTGGTTTAAGAAGGTAATGTTCATGGAGATATTCGAAATAACTGTATCTAAAATGGAAGATGGAGAAAAGTGTAACATTTTTCTGCCATTGACCTATATAAAATGCATATAAAGATTATTGCTAAAAGATTGAAGATAATATTTTATTAAAAACAAAAGGGATTTAATAAAGCAGAAGTCAAGCTTATAATATTTTCATTCTAAACAAATTAATTAAAACATAGAAAAGTTATTAAACAAATACATACATTATTTATAGATTTTATTCCGGCCATGTTTGGAGTTAAATTATGAATTATTTTAAATGAAAAAGAATAATATTACATGTAATTCAGATGGTTAAAAGTCAACATAAAGAAACAAAGAATAAAATAAAATTAATAGATAGAATAAATGTTCAATCGATAACAATAAATAGAGGGGTAGGACAAGGATGTGGCCTGTTTTTTAAATCTATATAGTGAGAAAATGTCACGGAAATGGAAATTAAAGTGACAGTTTCACTGAATATTCATTTAATAAATTATTTACTCTATTATTTTCCGACGAACAGGTTGAAATTGCTAAAAATAAAAGTATATTTTAAAGAGTATTATTCGATTTGGGAAAGCTTATATATAAATGATATTATTGAAATATGTTCTATCAAGAGAAGAAAAGATGCATTCTGGAAACCTTGTGTAAGTAAGTTCATTATTGACAGTAAACTAATTGAACAAATTATATTCTCTGACTTTCTTGATTGATAACTCTATTACTATTGTTAAAATTAATGGAATTAATGATAAAATTAATAGAAGTTGAAAAACCGGAGTTAGGAAAAAGCATAAATAAATGTATATAAAACTATTGCATTTCCTATGAAGCACAGGTTTGGACTCTTAAATATTAATGAAATAACTCTCCAAGCAGTAGGAATTAAACAATTTTAGAAATGTGGGAGTAACATGAAAACTGAATGCAATGGAAATAAATATATAAAAAAATTAAAGGTTGAGAATATAAATTATTATTAAATACTGAAATGAAGAGGTAAATGGTGAGCTTATTTTAAGATAATGGATAACGTTCGCAATATGATACCAAAATTAAAATTTAAATATAAATTAACTGGAAAGAGGAATTTGGATCAATCAAAAAAGAAATGGTTGATTGGTCTATGTTGGGAACTTAACAGACCTACATGAAACAGGTGATTATGATGACGGTTTACCTATCTCAATAAAAAAGCTTCCAATATCTGACAGTGTATAAGAAAATATATGGATATGCAATACATTTAAGTGCAATAATATTACCACGACTAAGAAGCAAGTAAAAGGAATGTGAAGGGCCTCTTGTTACTAGAATTTATATTAGCTTAAAACGTAGCTCACAAACTGGTGGAATTGCTGATAGGTTAGGGGAACATATAGACATCTAGAGTAATGAATTCGTTTCTACAGAATTACGGACATTTTGGTATACACTGAGCTAGTTTTAGCAACATCTTTAGTTTGAGCACTCTGAAGATACTATTTATTGTAAAATAAGAATAATTTAGTACTTGTAAGCTTACAGTTTGAAAGCGTTATCATTCAGTGATATAGGTAGATATCACACAACATGGTCTATTTTAATTTCCACATTAAATGGAACAATGTCAAAATGAAAATTCTCAAGACGTAGTCTACTGCGAAAGTTGTTGAACCAGTAACAACTTTTCTATAGATGGGAAAGTTATATGTGTACACACATATGTGAGAAGCAGGTAAGATTAATTTATTACATCTACATATTTTTTATGAATATCTAAAATATACTAAAGTTACTTTTTTCCCTTCAGTGGCATTTCATAATATTAAAAGTGTATTTTGTACAATATGTAATACTATTTTTATATATTATTTATTCTTTTTTGAATGGTGTTTAACGCCCGCTTTTACTACTGTGGCACCACAGGCGGTGGACCCTGATGATGCATGTGATGAAATGATAAATTGGGAAAGGTTTTTTAAGGAAGGAAACGTTCCAGGCCTAAGTTGAGGGTACCTCCTCGGAATGTGCCATTTATGAGGACTATGGAAAACGTGGAAAAAAAACATTAGTCAGAGAGGACTGTCCTGGCGATATGCGAACCCCAGACCTCCCACTCACGAGTCCGCGCCTTCACGACCTTGACCACCAGAGACGATTTATTTATTCATGCCAGTGGAAAATCACTCCTACGTGCTACACCATCAGAAGTTAGCTAATCGTTTGGAAAATGTTGAAAGGAGGAATAGATATAAGTAAAAATAGAGCTTCTTAAGTTTCGAATTGGAAGACACATTACACTTTCGTCTATTTGAAGCTCTCATCCCGCCGATATACCGTCGCAGCCCACAAGAAACCAAGTCCTAACCCTTTTAGAAGAATTCTGCAACAGAAAGAATTACCTACCCCAGCTGTATTAAGAGATAATTGAATGTATGCAGGCAAAAATTGTTGACCATTTCATCCAGTTAAGTGTAGACGGTACATCAGATGCCCGTGGCAGGTACGTTGCCATGTCGTTGTGGACAAGCTTACATTTGAGAAACCGAGTACCACCCCATGTCATTCTGTGCAAAGAATTTATTTAAACAAATCACCCTACTACAGCAATTGCAGTGAAGATCCTGTGGTAAGATGCAGAACAAAGTTGTGGTTGTTGGTGACAGACAGTGCAGCTTACATGCTAAAAGCAAGCGAGTTTTTGAATATTTTCCACCCTTCAACGGCCTGTTACCTACCTAATTATTCAGTGAATAAGATCTTGAAAATACCAGTCGAGTTATTGCCTTCAAGATGAAAATTTCATCAATATCTCTTCCTTCACAACCTGCAGCAAAACGGTGGGGGACCTGACTTTCAGCTGCAATATATTGTGCAGAAAATTATGAGAGCAGGTCATTGGTGCATTGAATGAACGTGAGGATGCCTCAAAGAAAGGGATGCACTAGGAGTTGAGTTCATACATAAAGACTCATTTTCCTACCTTGAGTTTTCAACCAAAGATTAGAAAAAGCAACTCTGCCAATGATAGAAGAGCTTCAAGTCATCCAGGAAGTGAAGGACAAAAATAGCTCCTGGACTAGTTAGGGCATCCATTGCCAGGAATTTGGGGGTTGTTTTGCACGCTTATTGATTTTAAGAGGAGGAACAAGGGGGCTTTTGGGGGGGGGATCGAAAGGTACAAGGAGTACTGCTTCAGGAACCCAAGGAAACCGCCGACATGAAGTTCGCACATCTTACATTGTGTGACGTGGAGCGTATTATTCCGCGTTAAAGCAGATTGTTACAGAACACAGAAGAGGGGTTATTTCTGAAGCATCTTTTTACAGAAGAAGAGGAGTTATTTCTGAAGCAATTTTTACAGAATACAGAAGAGGAGCTATTTCAGAAGCAGATTTTTACAGAAGAAGAGGAATTATTTCTGAAGCAGATTTTTACAGAATCCGGAAGAGGGGTTATTTCTGAATATCTGAACATTTCATTGTTCAATGTCGTGTAAAATGCACTAATAAATCTTTTTCAGTTATTACAATAAGGACACAGTGTCAGTATCAATAATAGCCTATGTTACGTGCTATACTTTTTTTTTCATGAAAACCCACATTTTCTTAAATAAAAAATGTAAAATCCTAAAGCATAAATTGAAAAAAGTTTTCTTTTTTTCAACCGAAAAGCCCATTATTTAATAATAAAGCAAAACAAATGCATACAATGAGACTCGGTGGTTTATTGTACAAATTATATTAGTATACCTACGTGGTAATAATTTAAGATATTGTAGAGAGGTTGTAAACAATCAATTTGATATATGGAATTTATGTCGGCCTGTTAAAATGTCAAAATTATAACGTTAAGTTTAAAAAGAATCAATATGTAATTGACAGTTGAAACTGTACGAAATGATATCACACAATTAAGTACAGAAGTTGTGAAGCATGTGATTTTGGCATAGTCAGTATGATACTGGCATCCAGTAGATCATTGTTCTCAACCTAGAGTCTTGATAACATTATTATTTAGTATCTTATCGTGATATGCTCCATCATAAAATTAATTACTGCGCAAGATCCGAACCTACGATCTTCGAAAACACATTGATGTCGTCTTACCCGTTAAGCCATAAAATTAAACGTGAAACTCCCTACTGAGGTAAATTAACCTAATCGGATATTACTAAATAGAAAACTGGATTATCTTAACTATAAGGCTTCTCACAAAGGATGCGCTTACAAATCAGTTCCAAAGCTGTGACAAATGAAGCGGTAGGATATGGCAGCCACGTTGGGTGCCAAATTAAGAAGAGTAGTCTTCGGCTATGTGTACCAGTTTTGAAGCAATTTGTTGTCGATGTCGAATGGCCTCATGTTGTAATGCCAATTTTTGAAGTTGTTTTGTAGATTGATATTCTGTGGCCCACGCTACAATGACAACACTTTCTCAGAGGGAATTCTACTGTTTTGTTGACTCGTGCTCAACGGGACTGGGAGAGAAATTCAGTGGTGCAAATGAGCACGTCTTGGGTTTGAATTTTGTTCACCGCTATGAAAATTGCACTTTCCATGGATATGTACTCCTGTAAAATTAGTACGAAACTTGTCATGAGGAAGGTGTATTGCTATGAAGATGCGGTCAACAAATAAGACGGTGAAGTACTGGCCTAGACTAATGCAAGGAGACCAGTCAACACTTCACGCTAAATGCTATAGACACCAGATACAAATTATAACACCAACGTTTTGGGCTGCTGAGGTGGAATGAGGACTAAGGGAATAAATAATCCTAGGTCGCAACAAGGCAACGAAAATAATAAAAATGTCTGGAAGATGGTTAGAACAAGACTAGAAGCTATCAGAAGGCAGGAAATCGAGGCAGAACGTAACACGAAAGTTTTCTTGAGCCTATCAAATGAAATTAAGCTGACCTGGGGTAAAGAGCTATATGTACTCGTTCTAGGGAAAAAGCCGAGATCAGGAATGACCTAGCTTTGAATGGTAGGTTGGAAGGCTAAAAAATAACGGATATTTCTGGTAGGAGAATCTGCCCATTTTGTGAAGCAGAATAAGAATGGGTACATGTTCTGGCAGAATGTATCCTCTGGGAACGCCTGAGAAAAACGCTGTTTCCGGAAACTTTTTAAAGGAAATTAGAGGTCGATTGGCATGTTGGGATCTGTTTTTGAACCAAGTGATTAGCTGAATATAGGCATTTTCTTAGCCAAAGCGAGCGAAACTTGAGGCAATTTATTTGTTTATTAGAGCGCAATAACTAGTATAATTATAAATAATATTTAACATGTTTTAATTCATATATACAGTTCATAATGCTTTAAAATATTTATTGTTATTAATATTGTCTTATTTGTTATTATTATTTGTTCCACTTCAAATTAAGCATGTATAGTTTACGACACATGCACAAGATACATTTGTAATGTGTGCATAGAATGTTATAATAGTAAAGACACAGCTACTACTACTACTACTACTACTACTACTACTACTACTACTACTACTACTACTACTACTACTACTACTACTACTACTATTACTACTACTACTACTATTACTACTACTACTATTACTACTACTACTACTATTACTACTACTGCTACTACTACTACTACTACTACTACTACTATTACTACTACTACTACTACTACTACTACTATTACTATTACTACTACTACTACTACTAGTACTACTACTACTATTACTACTACTACTACTGCTACTACTACTACTACTGCTGCTACTACTACTACTACTACTACTAATACTACTACTACTACTACTACTACTACTACTACTACTACTACCACTACCACTACCACTACCACTACCACTACCACCACCACCACCACAACTGTTACCTTATATGTCCCCATGTGATTTTTCACGTTTTCGGGGGGTTGAAATGTTCTTTCCAAAGCAAATGTTTTACAAAAAACGAAGACTTGCAGGGCATAGATAACAATGATACCACCAGCAACCGGGAAGGCATCCGGCGTCCCCTTTTTACGTGAGATAATGTCTCGGTAGATATGATAAATGACGTATATCGTCTACACGAATCAAGATTATTTTGCTCTTACAGGATGTGGTGGTTTTTAAATGACTGCTCATCATAATTTTTATATTTAATAGAGTTATGAACATAATGTAATGTTTCATTTAAATATTTAAGCTGATTTCGCACTGTCCAGAAGGTTAAAACCCACAAGCTTCTCAAAAAATATCTCTATCATGATCTATCCTACTGTGTATTCTTCATTCAATTACATTATTTTGAAATCAAATATTGTATACATTTAACTTAAGAATAACCTTTTTTCTTTTCTTTCTTCCTTTTTTAATTCTTTATTTTATTTTGCAATCATGAATATTTTACTGGAAAGGTCAAGTCACGAGCATGGTGTTATTAGTAATTAGATTACAAAGAATAAATTACCTTAATGCTAAAAGAATGCGAGCATTCTAAGTGCTAAAGCTACCTGATGGTGAAAAACGCTAAATGCAAACAGCAGGTGAACGTGCAGAAGCGGAACCTGGTTTTCTAACTTTTCAAGCTCCGTACCCGCCTCGAATGATATTAAACTCCACAGGAACCGCAAGTTAACTTAGTACACCTTTTTCAAAGTAACTTTGTTATGCCAAGAATTAAATTTCTCTTACTAAACAAACGCTGACATTTAAAATAAAAAATGTTACACTCACTGAGCTAATGTGATGGATGAGCTTGCCTTTTTGCACAAACTGATGTATGTTGGGGCTAAATGGGAGTCAACTTTTCGTCGTAAATCTAAGTGTGCGTTAAGTATACTTGATCTCATAACATGCGGCCTAAACATTGGATTGTCTGAAATTTCAACTTCTCACAATTTGACAACTTGGTCTAAAGTTCGCTTATGTTTCTCATGTGACATAGGTCGTAGATATAAGAACGTTGTAAAGTTTTTATACTTAATGTAATTTTCCTACAAAGCTATTTATTGGCTATAGTCACAAATGGGAATTATCAGTAGATTGGAAAAATTAGGGGTTACGGTATTTATCCCTTATTATACGTTTTATGGTATTAAAATAATAATAATAATAATAATAATAATAATAATAATAATAATAATAATAATAATAATAATAATAATTACAATCATCAAATCAGCCTCATGTTTTAGCCATTTCTGCCTGTAACATCTAAACTTGATCAGATCCTGCCCACAGGGTAATAATATTCCTAAAGTCTGATGGTGTTCATTCTTTCCAGATATGATTTCCAGTTGTACGTGTACCTACCTATGTGTCAAAATTTTCATTTGTTTAAAAATGACTGAGCGGTTATTTTGAGTTATTTTGTTACCCAGCTTAGTGTAATCTGCAATATATGAGAAGCATTTAAACTAATTTGCTTGATATTTTAGTTTACCTTATTGTTTCATGACAGAATTTCACTTTCATACAAAAGACAGGGAATTACTTTATAAAACAATATCATGGTTTCTTCTCGTACTTAATTACAAAGGACTCTTCTTATTGTACCATTAACTATAATTTAATATTTTATTGTTTTCTATCAGGTCAAAACTTCCTGAATTGTCATTGTTTTCCAAGAAATTTAAATATATAATTTTTCATTTGTTTCCCTCTCCTTAGCCACTATAGATCGAATTACATTTTTGGCGTAAAAATTCTTAGTTTTACTTTATAAAAGTAAATTAGATGCTAATAAGATTAGTTTATGGATATATCATGGCACCCTATGAAACAATGTTATTTGATTAATTAAATGTATTAATTTAGGTAAGAATTAAGCAAATGTAATTATTTTTGACCTGCTATTTCATTCAAAAGGGGATTTTTTCTCAATCTTCCACTTTTTTGATAGTCAGTGGGTTAAGATTTTAATTATTCATGAAATTAATAAATTAATACGACAAGGAATAGATTCTGCCATCCCAGTAGAACAGTTTAAAACAAATTTTAGGATTGAAGATGCTGGACTACAGCTTTAGGGAAGAGTCTGTACCCTTTCTTACAGAAAGACAACTACGATTTTTTAATTATGGGTAATTTAACAAGGAGTATGTAGGTAATTACTTAATACAAAGCCGAAGTATGTGTCCTCAAAAAGTGTCAGATTTTTAAGTCACAATTTGTCTTTTTTCACCGTTCTGCGGTATACAGATGACTTGCAGATCTGGTCTTCAGTGCTAAAAAAAGTTTATAAAAATATTAAAGCATTTGTTTCTAATTTTTGGCATAACGAGTGCTCAGATATACACACGGCTCAATTAGTAATTGAGGCGGTCTCTGGAAAAAGGATCCATAAGTATACACCATGCTTTCAGATATAGATACGACAGTGTTTTATTTAATTTCACTTAAAGAGAAACAAAAATTTAGACAAGTAATGTACGTATATAAAAATAAATATTCTTATGTAGTATTCTTGTGTAGCCTATAATATGCAATAACGTGTTTTTAACAACATTTATTTTATATTGTAAAATGCCGTTAGCTGTTATGGGCTTTTTTTTACGGAAAACAAGATAATTATTAGAAAAATGTATGATTAGTTGAATATTGAAATAAACAATTAATAATCTGTTAACTATTAAAAAGTTCAAACTATATAATGATTTTCTTTATATTTCCAATACAACAGCAAAATGGTCAAGTAATATAAATGCAATGTATTCATAAAGTTAAATAATTTTAAATTATTTAAAAATGCATAAAAATACAAATTAATAGCCCTTTCTTCCCATAAATATAGTACTGTAAAGTTGTTTTTCATCCATACTATATGCACTTTCAATATCTACCATGTTTACTTTTCTTTGCATAACATCTTGCCATGCTTGAGGATCCTCTCTAACCACGCACAACGTTCAAAAGATCTCTTACGCCTACTCCTTTAGTGACTTGAAATACAGATTTAGTGATAGCCATGTCAATGTTGTCTACCATACTCGAAAAAGGAGTGCAAATTTCTGTGTATGTAGGCGAACAAAGGTGTGTGCCATTCAATGTGAATTACACATGCGTTCTTGCGAATGAAATTAACGGTCACAAATTTTTTTTTCTTCTTCTTTCATCCAAACATTAAATTCTTTCTTGCAAAAACAGAATCTGACTTGAAAAAATCGGCAACGACCTTTCCCTTCTTCCCCTAATGGCGCTTTAATCAACTTATTTAACTTGTCCTCCTCTATGTCAAAGATAAATTTAATGAAATTAGCTTCAACGATAATGTTATATCTCTCCTCTGCATAGTGCAGCAAGAAAATTTGTGTATGAAATTTCTTAAAAATAAAAAATTTCATTAAGATTGTCATTAAAAGCGACTAATTTCATTTAGGCTACAGAGTTGGTTTTAACGCATTTACATTATGCCTTGACAAAAGTAGGCACCAGCTTGGAGATTTTCCTTATTATTGTAAAGTACTTAGTTACGCGGTTAAATGAAATAAAAGTATTTCAAGTTAGAGGAAAAGCATACAACTGTTTCCGAATTTCATGACTTAATGTATTTGTTATATTGGCGTTCTGTGCCAATGTAACAGTGCATCTCAGGTATTAAATTTCCTTTGTTGTTGCCTAGAGTTTAACGCCTGTTTTTACTACTGAAGCATCACAGACGGTGGACACTGATGATACATGACTACAATAGTAAATTGGGAAAGGATTTTTTTAATTTTTTTAAAGGAAGGACTAAGTTTAGGGAACCTCCACGGCATTTGCCATTTATAAGAACTGAGGAAAACCCGGAAAAACACTCAATCAGAAAGAACGGTCCTAGTAGGATTCGAACCCCAGACCTTCCGCTCACGAGTTCGCGTCTTAACTATCTCTGCCACACTTGGCGGTAAAACACTTCCTTCATCATATAATTAAACCAATGAATTTGAAAACCATTCATTTCCATGGGTAATAATTTTAGAGAAGAGACAAAAAATGAATTTCTCATTATACAACAGAAATATGGAGGTTGTTCTTATTTATTTTCCAAAATTAAATCCGTTAATTTTTTCATACTATGAAGTAGAGTTACTTACATATTCCTATGCATTATATATAAAAAGGTACATTTAAAATACTAATTCATTCGAATTAGAGTGAATTTTCAACTCAATTTTCCCTTGTTCAGTCAAATCGTTAAAGAAACAGTATACAGGATTTTCATTCCGCTATGTAATCGGAAATTGATTTTTCCGACGACAAGTCACTTCTTAAAGCCTCGCCACCTGCAGAGGGAAATTTTGTCGCGCTGTTGGAACTCATAGAGCACGCTTTATTTTTCTTTCTTTATTTAATTGAAGTAAATAGTAACTAATATTATACTCACATAATTGTAGATACTCGAAATGCCTGACATACATTGTGAAACATGCCTAAAACCAGAGGCGGCCCGTTAATATGGGCTAGATGGGCCCGGTCCCCTCCCAAAGAATGATTTACCATTTTCTCTTCCTAATCAAGTTTTAAATAAAAATGCATGAAAACAGTGATATATAATTAATTACTTCTTAATTGTGTATTACACAATAAACGTGTTTCCTTGCTGCTGCGGTAGCGGTCCTCCCTTAGCAAGGGAAACTCATGAACCAGTCCGGAAAAGTGTATAAGCTTATACCTTAATGGGCCAGCAAATATTTACAAGAACTTATGTTTGTCTTCTTCCAAGATAGGTTAGACTTTCTCCTGTTTATTTCTGCGTTCTCTTGGGTCAGCAGGGTGTCGGTCCATTGTCAGCGCTCGGTATTTTCTCTTTTTTCAAGAACCAGATGTAAAGAGGTTACTGACACCACACATAATTGACTGCAGGAGTTGTTTTCACACTTTGAAAGTGTGTGTATTTTCCTCACAGTTTGTCAGTGGAAAGTTGATTTTCACAGTTAACTGTAAAGTTACAAAAAGTTGTAACTATTCTGTGGCAATGAATAAATTGGGCGTTTTATTTTAGCGTCTAAGTTTAACTTTCACATTGGAAGTGAAGCGATTTGGACCTCATCATGGGAAAGCTATCTAAAGGAGTGAGATTAGAATGGAAATACAAAGAGAAATATTCGTTTCTTTATAGGCAGACGAAACAACAAATATTATTTGAATATGACAGTTTTTTGTGATTTAGGACACATCAGGGTCGTGAAAGATTCATAAAACCAATTGCTGCTTCTGCATTGACTGCGGAAGGCTTAAGAAGCTCTTAAACAGTTGAATTAGAATAGTTTCATATAAACCAGAAGTTTATAGCACAAACGTATGATGTCACTGAAGTTATAAGAGGATGTCGGGGAGGAGTATAAGTCTTGATAAGTGATCCTCACCCACGCCATTTGGGAGTCATGTAGTTATGCCCCTGGATCACCCTAAAGGGACCGCGAACCGTTGCTGTCTAATATATTGTTTATACATAATTAAATCTGAATTGTATAATTTTCTCAAGGAACCAATTAAAGGTTTGAATAAATGTTGTTCATATGCGCTATGAAATCAAAATTGAGTAATTATTTATAAGAAAGCTCCTTCAACTAAACTATTTTCTTTTAGTTTGTCTGAAAAAGTACAGCTCAGCCGTTTGATTTTACCGCAGCTGCTTTTTTTTAAAAAATAATTTGAGAGAAGATGTGTACGAGCTCCTACTTTCTTATTATCAGAGAATGATGAGCACTTATCATCTTAGACTTTTACAGCTACAACAGTTGTACAAAATGCCCATCATCGGCGTCGATACACATCTGAGTATTTTGAACTACTGTTTGAGCAACGTTTGGGAAAGTGTCCTCAGCGATTGCAGCACATGCCGTTTCAATTTCTTCCCGAAGTGCTGTCAGTGTAGCTGGTTTTCTACGGTATACAACATCCTTAAGAGTTTCCCATAGGTAGAAGTTCAACGGTGTTAGATTCGGAGTACGAGGTAGAAACTCAATCGGACCTACTCGTCCTATCCAGTGCCTTGGAAGGCTGTCATCAAGGTACGCACGTACATTTCCGTGGTAATGTGGTGGTGCACCATCCTGTTGGATGTAAAATCGGCGGTTCTCTTCTGTACATACGTCTTCATTGCCTTTAAACTTCAACAACATTTTCGGTTTTCCAATACCACTTCAAAATTCCTTTCAGCTGTTCAAACGATAATCATGGCTCCATTTTGTTGTAGTAACGGTTATCATAACGTAATGTGAGTCACATCTGTTTACAGAACAACATACTACACTTTACTGTTGTTTTTCGATCCAACTTTAAAATATATTAAATAGATAATTACTGTGAAAGTGTGTACACATTTTGGCACTCTCAGTATTTTCGTAAAAGGCAAATTTATAATTTTTGTTTATAACAGAAAGACCATTACTTCTAAAATACCAAGCCGTATATGTGTCGCAAAAGCTACCCATAATGAATGTACACACAGTCACACGCACCACACGAGTTCATGCTTCTGATAAAATTGATTACTTCATTAACATCATTCTGGCATTTTTAGATCCACGTTGCCTGTTTCCATTAGATGAAATATCTGACTTATATACTTTTCATAGCCTGGAAGTTCGTTGGTCTCAATTCATGCTGTACTTACTCAACTTTTAAAATACCAAGCAGTACAACAGATTCAGCGCCAATAAGCTGCTTGTGAATTAAGAAACTTGACACAGAATGAATTATTTGGTTCATATATGGAACTTTTACATATTATTATTATTATTATTATTATTATTATCATCATCATCATTATCATTATCATTATCATTATTTGGTATTATGTGTTACAGTTGATCAGACTGGCAATGAAACTGATTTGGTACAATATATACTTAGGTCGTTGCATGAATGGAATCCTTTCATTCGCTTAGTTTGGTTTGATGAACATAAGTAAAGTACTTCTACTGTAACCCTTTTTCAAGGTTGAGAATTTGGCGCATTTGCAGCTCCGTGGTCAAAACTGCTATGGTGCTGATGATCACCAAAAAGCGTGAGCGATAACTAACAGCCGATTCCTCGTGAACATTTTGTTTAAACAATGTTCTTATGCAATCAGAAATCAAGTACCACAGTACCGCCACGGGTGACCGAGGTCCTTAAGGCAGGGGAGGTCTGGGGTTCGCATCCTGCCAGGACCATCCTCCCTGACTGAGGCTTTTTTCAAGTTTTCCTCAGTCCTCACAAAAATGCCGGGAAGGAACTCTAAACTTAAGCCCGAAACGTTTCCATTCTTAAAAAAAATCCTCTCCCAATATATGATTTCATTTCATGTATCATCAGTGTCCACCGCCTTGGTGCCTCAGTAGTAAAAACGGGCGTTAAACATCATTAATAAAGTGTCACAATGCTGATTTTGGTATTCCGATATTACTGCATGGAGAATAGCAATTCGAATTTGGATTCGGATCATATCATTCGTAAATTGTACAGAAATTATCTTTTAAAATCCAAACCGCTCTTTTCATTCTTGCAATAATTTTCTGGAGATAAAACTCAGAAACCTAATAGTGGCCTTTAGCGACAGAGCAAATGTTTATGTAAATAACAGCGTCTTTAGAATCCTCATATACTGGACAGTATTAGTATTGGCAAGTTTTTGTGTTTTCACAACCACAAGTCTTTACTCATGGCACGTTGAAGAAGCATGTAAAGAATGGGCTATAATAAATTCAGCATAGTATGGGATATTTACATTTGGTTGACTCTGCACTACACTTGCTGTGATTATTGTTCCTACTTTAGCTAGGAATATGAACAGTAAAACCTCTAATATGGCAGGCACAAGGTTCTTCAGACCTCATTTTAGTAAATGGTTAAAGAGCATGATAAGAAAAATCGAAGCACTCTTGAAGAGGATTTCAAGAATGAGGTAATAACTTGATCAATATGTGAAAACAAATAGTATTTCTTACTTTACTAGCATTTGTTTTCAGTTCTTCCAAATATGTTTTGACACTCTTTTGAATCATCCTAGTTGATGTTGATAATTACCATTAACTGCTTTCCAGGTTCTTACTAAGAGAAATTTTACTTTATTATTTAAGTATTCAAAGTAATGACAATTTTTATTTATTGTGTTTTAGAGGTAAAATCTTATTTACTTTAAAACTATTTTCCTTATATATTAGAATATCATATATTTGTAACAATCATTTTCATTTCACATAAGACTCGTGAGCGGTAGGTCTGCGACCCGTCCTACTTGATTGAGGTATTTTCCAGATTCTCTTCAGGCTTATAAATGGCAAATGTTGGGGAGGTACCATAAACTGAACCCTAGAACTCTTCCTTCCTTTAAAAAATCCTTTCCACTTTATCATTTCATTTCATGTATCATCAGTGTCCACCGCCTGTGAGGCCTCAGTAGTTAAAACTGAAGTTAACACGTTATTAAAAACAACCATACTGCACTTGTGTGCATTCTACTGGTTTGCAAACAAGGATTGTAAATAACATTCAAGCCATTAGCTGTGAACAGTATATTACACAACAATGCACTAGAAAGTATGCTATTTAATGCGTCGAAAAGTCAACATACATGATCAAGTACTTTATTCAATGAACTGAATTTTTCCGCAGCGACTGTGCAAAATATGACAGTATGACGTAAGCAGTTAGTTACCACCTGTGAAGTAAGATGAAACTGGTAATGCAATTACATTGTTTGAGTTAATGTACTGTAATGTAATTTCATAGCATGCATGCCATATTGGTTAGATCTTTCATGGGTTTTGGGGATGGGTAAAATTAGACGTTTATTTCTTTAATTATTTCTGTAATATTTTCGTTACCGAATAACCTACAAAAGTAATATTCGTTATAATTTTCTAGCTGTTAGTAATGCCGACCTGCTGAATTTAGTGTGATGTGGATTACTAAATTAGCTGCTGTTTTATCCAACCCTGTGTCATGTAAGTTGCTATTCCCAGAAACTATATGGTGTTTATGGGACAACATGTATAGCATTAACATGAACTCTAATTGACAATGAATGTTCCTGAATAAAAATGCGTTGCTGCTAGTTGATTAGTGCCGCTTTGTTGTGCAACGCTTGACAAATATTTTCATGAATGGTTAAAATTTCAATAGCGTTCGGAGGTTATTTATATTCTTTAGGGTAAGAGCTTATCTTTTACAGTTACAAAACGCATGACTGAGATAAAAATAAGCATTGATGTACCATATGTATGTAATATACAATGAATATATCACTTTCATTACAGATAATTGTACTAGGTCAAGCAAAAATAAATACAATTATTTGATTGAAAAAATAATCATAAAAAGTATATCTTTAATTTCAATGGCCTGTTACTGTATAAGAAACCGATAATCTATTAAACAGACGATAATTGAAGAAGTACATGACACAAAACTATTGATAGAGGCTACTTGAAAAATGAACAGAGTAAATAACAAGAGAGAACAAATAATCTACCACTATGTGGGTGATTTATAAGACAGTATTTATGAGCTGCAACCCCCATATTTAATTAGAGTAATTATAGCAAGTAATATTATGTAACTTCGTTATAACTATGAGTATATCGTCATTTTTCTGTACAAGTGTTCAGTTATTATGTGAATAAAATGTTATTTTCTCTAAAGTGTGCAGAAAGCTACCCCAGTCATAAAATCTGACCTGGAAATTTCTGTAGCCTGTTATAACAATATTCCTTGGGCAATATGTTTATTGGTATCTGTTAGAAAAAATTTTAAGCAGGGTAGTCACAATAAAACCTTTGGCGACTGCAGGGATGAAAAGACAGGCTGATAACCTCTTCAAGGGAAGAAGCCAACCACTTGAGTTGATTCTACATGGAAAAAGTCACGTAGGCCATGTTTATTTAGTTTGCAATTTTGTGACCCGCAGTCAGTTTGGCAAGAGTATTCAGCGGGGCAATATCAGTGAAAGAGCTTTCTCAGTTCAGTTCAATTAGTGGAAAGTGGTAGTTAGTTTTAGAGTGCTGTATTAGTCAAGTGCAATAGTGCAATAGTTAATGTACAATAGTGTAAGAATAGTGTAAGAATAATATTCTCCAAGACTCCTTCCCCTATGGTCACAGAACCATAAAAATATCCAGCAGCAGAGTCTCAATAGTCGTGGCAAAACTGTAAGACAGCGGTAACCATCGTCGGAGAGGAAGGAATTATTTACCCCTGAGAGTACGCCCAGAACCTATCAAATCAAATTACATTTTTTCAAAATCTTTCCCTCCACATATTTTATATTTTTTTAATTAAACACCCCCATCATATAAAATACCGCTGCAATTAAGAATGAGAAGAAAAGACGTCCTTCGCAGAAATCTATTAATATTATACTAGAAACAACAAAAAAACTATACGCTTTAAATTCAGTCAGAGAGGGAAAAATTATAAAATGAAATTATATTAGCGTGCATGTTCTGAAGCTAAAAACAATGTGCTCGTGTTAGAAGCTTCAGTCGGGGATTCCAGAGATGCTGTAGGATTTTAATGCATTTGTTCTTTGTATCTACGTTCTCTTTGATCTAAAAGGAGATGACGATATGAATGTCGATTACTTCACTATGGATCACATACCGTTAATGTGTGCATTCATGTGATCCGTAAGAGATCCGAAACATGACTTTAGACATCCATGAAGACGATGATATTTTTAAATGAATTATGTAATCTCACTTACAAAAACCGTGCTGACATCATACAATCACCTCATGATATATTGTTGTACAGCGATAATATGGAATGGTATGTTATATTACGCACTACGTAGCAACCACCCAGTAAAAGCAAATTCCAGAGTTAAAAATGCATTAACTATCATAATTAAAAATTAAATAATTTTAAGTATGGTTATTTTTGTAATAAATGTTTAATGACTATGAATATTTTAATAACTATGTAGGAAGCAACCACAGTTTTCGGTTTGGAATTAGTTTGAAGCAATGTATGGCTTATTTAACTGACTTTGATTTTGTACATGCAGTGGTGCAGTACACCGGGAAACATTAATAACTTGTCATAGAAACTTGGATCCACCACCACCACATTTTAGTTGATATGCAACAAAAAATGTGAATAATAATAATAATAATAATAATAATAATAATAATAATAATAATAATAATAATAATACACGTATTTTAAGCACTGGCCTATACAATGTTTGCTGAATGAAAACGGCTCATATTTTCTGATTCCTTACCACATGGAATCTCTCAAACCAGCCTTTGCTTTGTTTCATTTCATTACAATTATCCAGAAATCGGTATCATAGAAAGTAACATTTTTATTATTGTTGAATTGAGCAGATGCATAAAATAAATATTCTGAAAGATTAAACAATATAATAAATGGTTCATTTTATGAATGGAACAGTTAGCGTAAATCAGAGCATTGGACGGGAAAAATTAGCCACAATGGAGCAATTAATTGTGAAGTATGAATCATTGGTTTCTCCATGTATATAATATATATGCTTCTCCCACCACTCTATATTAAATTAAACCTGATGAATAATTTGTTACTGCTCTGAATAAAAGATAGTGTTTGTTTCAACTTTCTTCTTATAAAATTCCTACAGAAAACTGAAGCTAAGATAGCGGCAGGTATTTTCTCTTGACCCTCTGATTCGTGAGCTTATGCAGGATGAGATCTTTCCTCAGTCGATGTCCGAGTTAGAGAAGTCAGCATGGTTGGCATACAAAAGGTAATAGAAAACCTTCTTGGCAACAGTAAATCTGAGAAATATAAAGCAATTGTGGAGGAAATGTTACATTTTAGAAATTTAGGATGTAGAATGAGTGTTAAAATATATTTTCTCAACAGTCATAATGATTACTTTCCTGTAAATCTTAGTGCAATGAGTAAAGAGCAAGGTGAGTGCTTGCATAAAAACAACGGAAACCAACATAAAGGCCATTGGGATGTATAAAATATGACTGATTACAGATTGTAAACAAACAATAGTGAAGGACATATCAGAATTTAGAAAAACAATTAAGTTTTTTTTTCCCATAGAGTGAAAAAAGCTTGCAAATTCATAATTGGCGCATAGTTGTCTTTTTAAATATATTCATTAATATTTAAGTTAAAATGAATCCGACAAAAGCAGTTTTATCATGGCAATATAATTGATAATATTTCATCAAAAGATAAGACATTATTACATTTGATGTGATAATGTTGAAATATCTAGCTCGATAGAATAAAACTGAAAAAAGATTTCAATTCAGGGTATTCACATTACACATATCTAGATGGAAAAATAGTAAAATAGGAAGACAAATATTTTTATAATTCGGTGAAATATATGCAATAATTCCCCTAATTTTAGGATAGAGTGTCCGCTTCGTAATACAGTTAGCGCGAGTTCGAATCTAGCTTTAGTTCAGTTGTATCAATAGGTTTTTTCGGGGCTTTCCAGTATCCCGCAAAGACAAATATTAGGCAACTTTGGCTCCATATTCCCCTGGCTCACCATCATCATCAACATTAAACGAAACCTCTGTAGTTAGTATGTTACTGGGTCGAGAGTCGATCTTTGGAATGATAACTAATAATAATTATAATGGTTATAATAACAATAATAAAGATGGTGGTAATAATTATGACATGTAATATATAATTAAAGTCCCAAGTCAGCGTTACAAAATTAGAAACAGAAAGGAAGAAATTAAATTGAGTAAAATGCAACAATATTTCTCTGTAATGTAATAAAGTAATAATAATAATAATAATAATAATAATAATAATAATAATAATAATAAACGCAAAAGAAACGAACATATGAAAATATCCGACTGAAACAGGTATCTTATCTTTGGACTCGTCTTGGTCTCGTATATTCTGGAGTGACATACTCAATGAAATTAGGACTAGCGCAGGAAGGGAATGTTGTGGGGGTAAACAGAAGAATTCAGTGACTGACCGCCTCTAGCAGTGACGTTTATTCATCAGTTGTTTATTACAGAAGTTTAGCAACTCTTTCGATATACATCCGTCTAATGGGACAGCACAGGGAGTGTGGTTACTTTAACGCATTAGTTGGAACTTAGGAAAGAGGTTTCAGAAAGAAATATATGCATACATTTTGAAAAGTGGTGAATGATTTTGGGTTTGTTCAGTGAAATCATGCAAAGCAAAACTGTACGCTTTAGAGGGTGGAACTGTCATTGCTCGAAGTGACAGAAGTCACTATTATCAAACTTCAGTTGACATAACAAACAAGAAAATCTTAGTATGAGCGCAACAGGAAAGCCGAGGAAGATATATCACAGCGACCATCAACAGTAATTAATTCTGCAATCAAAGAAGTTACATGTGTCGTAGAAACACTCACAGAAATATCCTGCGTTCGGCGAAAATATCTGCAAGTGAAAGAGTGACATTTCATGTATTACCCGCAACCCTTGAGGCCGCCATTAACATCTTGGCGTACATGAATTTTACGACTTCAGAGTTAGAAGCTCTCAATAAACTTGCAGATATTGCAATACTGAAGCCCAAATCTTTATTATAGTTGGAACTCAAACGGATTAAGCATAAGAGACACACAATACTTAAAACAAATACAAACCAAGGGACAAGTAACACCGATAAAATTAAGCAAGTTTAACGGCACTAGATGTTGCAATTTGTCCACCAGTTCTAAGTATGGAAAAGTGGGAAGGAACTGATTAAGTCCCCGAAAATGGTTACACCTTGAAGTGTCCCTCCAGTTTTATCACCTGCTTCCCTACTCCGCAATTTACATGTACCTGTCATTACTTAATTCTGTGCCGGCCCTGGTGGTGTATGGAAACCACACTTGCATTCTAAACCCAAGATCGCGGGTTCAATCCCGACCAGGACCGATGGATTTTTTGGGAGTAAAAGTTCTAAATATGTCTTCCTTTGGAAGGAAAGTAAAGTTGTGGGTCCCGTGTCGTACATTTACGACACGATAAAGATCTTCAAGCCTGAAAAAAGAGGCCTCTGAGCAAAATTTGTCGGCCGTTCCTGAATTGAATGGTACGTTTATGACCTGAGATGTTAAAGAGCGTCCGTAAATAAATCAAATCATTTTTTTTAAAAAAAAAATTAACTCAGCAATTTTCATGTAGACTTGCGGATTTTCTTATCATATTTATGAATCTACAAACCCCGAAAGAAAAGTATTTCTGTCTTATTCTTGTACTTTGAAACATACTTTCTGCAAAAATAGATCGATAGTAGTGCGGCAGGTAAGAAATCTTCTAGCACAACAATCTACCCGCGATACTAATATTTTCCAATGTACGAGTCCTCTATTTATGAAATTAGTTTCTATAACAGATGAAAATGTAGTAAATAAAACTATTCTTGTTATATATTAATATTAGAAATGATTATAGCTAATGTTATACAAAATAGTTCAAATTAATAAAACATGTACATAATGTAAATAAAAAAAACAACAGTAGAGACACCGATGTTCTAGGCCTATCACTACACCGTTGAAAACGAATTTCGAAAGCCTCCCATTGTCCGTACAATAACTTCGATGAGGTAGGGACATCCTCCCTGAATTCATCTAACAAACTTTATCTTGTCTCCCTCTCTTATGAACAACTAAAGCCTGCAAACCCGCAACTGAAAGACTAAAGTGAACAAAAATGAGAACTTGATGGGTAAACTTCTGTTCACACTCTCGGAAAAGTTCCTAACAAAAACCGTAGGCGTAAAATGAGGGGAGATGCTACTACTTCAAGAGAGAAAGAGTTGAGTGACAAACCTGCTGGCGTCTGAAGCCTTCTGTATGATGCAGATCTCTAAAATTGATCTTGTGTCTATAATCTAAACTCTTATTGTATACAGAATGATCCAAATAGAAAACTTTCTACTTTTGTGAAAACTTGTACCATTTGTTGCATTATATTTCGGGAATAAATGTTGTCTAAAGATAAATAGTGAGAGAGTCGAAATAGCATTGCAGACAATTGCATATCATTTGTAAATTGTCGTGTGAATGTGAATCTCATCAAATGGAAAGGGGTTGAAACTACAAAATATATTCACTGGAATTTTAAATATTCTCACTAATAATGAATGTTTTTTCTAAATATAGAAACGATTTTTTACAACTTTTGTTAAAAATGAGCACTTGAATATTTTTGTACTCACCATGATCATTTTCCTGCATATATAAATTAACTGTACTACCTCAATACGAAATTATTCTATGATAAATATTTTTCTTTAATTTAACAGAACTTACATAGTATATTTAATATGGCACTTTAATTTGTAGCGAAATTATATCTCCTTATTATTGAGTTCATATTGTAAGTATTGTTAAGATTAATATTTTATGTACGTAAATATCTGAACAGATAGGAATATTTTGTGCATATCGCAGCGAGATGGACGTATTGCATTACTATTTCAGGCTCTGTTATTATTGTGTTGGCCGAAAGACACCTGTATGAAAGCCTTTTTTGCAATAGCTATTGTTTGTTTAAGGTTTCATTATATGTAACGGAAAGTCTGTCTGCAGGAGACTTAGTTGAGTCAGATAAAGGAATGAGGCAGAGATAGGATAAGAATTGTTACTTTTCATTTGTGTGAATGTTTTAGAAAGACCATTGCCAGCATATTGTAAAAGGGTCATTTTCACTTTCAGAGCAAAAGTTAGCTATATCGTTTACCTAGCGGAGCAAAGGACAAAAGAGGAAGAAAGTACAGATTTCTGAGAAAACCTCGGAGATGGCATATAGGACGTAGTATGTAATCCATAAAAGGTTCCTGCCGCGAATTCCCAGGAGATCGGGACAGCTGACAGATGGTTAAAAACGTGTGCGTTATATATTAGAATATTTGTCCATCCAAAAGTAACTAAAGGAGAAAAGAGCAATTACTATAGAGGTTCAGCATGAAAGGGATATGCCGAAATTTTAGAACACAGGTGTTTTTTTTTGTTTTTGTTTTTTTTTTTTTGAAAATAACGAGCCGTAGATATCATGGGAACATAGCTGAGTAAAGTAGCGACAACCAATGGACGTTATCTAAAATAGCACGAATCGGAGCCGATTTCTACGACAACAAATATCCAATAAGGAAGCCCGAGATTCTATCTGTTTCCAGGGTAATATAGAATTGAAATTCCGTAAGGAGGGGATTAGGAATAAAAAATCGAAGGTTAGAGCGTTCAGGGGGAAGTAAGAATTCGAAGTCAATCAGTAAGAGCTAAAGAAGACTCGTGAGTTGTCTAATAGTCAGGAGCTAGAAAAAGTGATAGCTAGAACTCGGAGTCTCCGTGTACAGTCTGATCTATAATAAGAAAAGATTACATAACGAATAAACAGTGAGATACAAAAATGTTGTGTGCTCTTCTCTGTGATTAATGTTCGAAAACTCATCCCGCCAAACGGAGCACCAATGTAGGGCATTGTAACAACAAAATACTAAAGTAATTCATCCAAACTATTAAAATTATGTCCCCGCTTTCCAATCCTTTTTCAATATTATATATTAAGCATTGTACTTTATTCTACTTATTTTTGTTGCCTAACAGAATGATTTAAACTTACGCAGTTCTATTTGAACTAAACATTGTGGAAATAGTTTTGTTTTGCAGAACATATTACTTGAATGTTAACACGCTTTTAAAACATCTGTACAGTTATTAAAATTAGAGTTTAATAATACTTTATCAACTATTTCACTTCTTCTTATATGAAAATATTTACTTTTTATACATTAAGTAGATCTATTCATATGTATAGTATGTGCAACATAAATACTAAAATTTAGGAAGAAAAATGCCTTTTAAGAAGTATATGAACGTATAGTTATTGTTCTTTTTCCGGAAAAAAAGCAAAATGTCTTCAGAGTGAAAGCAGGAGAAAAGCGTACTTTTAGATTACAAGTTCATAAGTGTATCTAGCTAAAGCGAAAAAAAAAATCCTAAGTATGGCTTCCTTCGGAAGGGAAGTAAAGTCGTGGGTCCCGTGTTGTACATTTACGGCACGAAAAAGAACCTCAAGCCTGAAAGAGAGGCCTCTGAGCAAATTTTGAGTTGAATGGGGCGCTAATGACCTGATACATTAAAGAGCGTCCTTAAATAAATCAACTGAGCAATCCAAGGAGCTGGTGGAAATGCATGAAGTGCATAAATTTTCGGCCCGATCATTTTAGGTAGTTGATAGAATAAAAATGCAGATACTTCATTACATTTTTCATATTTATCATATTTCTGGATTAATATTTTAATTCCCCTAAATAAAATCGTCCAAAGTTTACAAAATGTTGGAAAACAGCGTCCTTTATCGTTCGCGAATCTCTGCCCTCAAAGGTCCCGTTTCATTTTTAAGAACAGATAATATTTGCAAGGTATAAGATCTGGGTTTTAGCTTCTGGAAGTCATACATGGTCACAGCAGCCGTGTGAACTGGTGCGTTATCGTGCAGCTGGGTTCAGTATTCCATGCATCTTTTCCCGGATGACAATTAATGCAGTAGGTCAGTGCTGAATTTCCCAACATCTTGTATTCTTTACTTTGAAGTCTATCGTCAAAATAACTCTGCAGTCCTAAAATATGGTCACCATGATCTCCTTCGTGGGCTTGGATTTTCTACGGGTACTTTAACCTTTTTTTCGCCTCCCCATTGATTCTCCTTTTAAAGGAAATTCTAATACTGGTATTTTTTACAATGGCATAAGTACCCAAAATTCTGACAGCATTCCGCACGCAGTTAAATTTTAACTCCTCAATGATCTTGGGGCTCCCACATTGTACTAATCCTATAGATATGCAAATGTTGAAGGATGCTAAGCATAGTGTTCCAGAAGCCACAGAAGCCTACTTTGCAGGTTTCCCTTCTGTCTTTAGTTATCTCTCATACAAAACTATTTCCTAATCCACGAGGGAGATGTTTTCATGTACCAACACATACAGCTGCCTACCCTCATGTTCAAAATTCTCTCCGCCCAAACGAAATAATGTTGGCACTCCTTCACAGTGAAATATGAAAGGGAAGCTTACCCATACACACCGTCAAGGCGTTTTTTTAATATCACTGTGTGAAATTCCTTCTTTATTTGAAAATTTAATCATTACTCTGTATTCAATTTTGAACACCATGCTGTTTAATGCGACACGTCTAAAGAAATGAATGACTAGTGTTTAAAACCCGTTTTGCTATAGAGGCACCACATGATGATACATGAGATGAAAGGATATATTAGGAAAGGATTTATTTTTAAGGAAGGAATCGTTCCAGGCCTAAGTTTAGGGTGCCTTTCCGGCATTTGCCATTTATGAGGACTGAGGAAAACCTGGATAAAACCTCAGTCAGGCAGGACGGTCCTTGCAGTACTCGAACCCAGACCTCCCGCTCACGGCGATACGTCTAACTTATGCGGTTAGGTCCATAAGTTTCCGGCCTCGCCGATAAGGATTATCGCCTTCACAAAACCCTTATCTGGCGCCTTACCTTATCTGTTAAGTAAATAATTGCAGCTGTAACATCTGCTCCGCTGTGTTCAGTTCAGATATAGTTCCATAAAGAAGGCTATGTGTGGAAGATTTTGATATGTTCAAAGTGGAGTTTCGAGCTGTTATTCAGTTCTTCACAAAAGAAGGACTTACTCCAAATGAAATTACACAGCGATTGGACAGTGTATATGAGGTAGCATCCCCCTCATATTCTACCATAAAAGAACGGGCCAAACTTTTTCGAATGGGTCGAGAAAGCATTGAAGATGAAAAACGTACAAGTCGGCCCTTGCAGGTACTCACTCCTGAAAACAACGCTCTTGTGGAAGGAGAAATCACAGAAGACCGGCGGCTCAAAGCTACAGAAATAACAGCAAGGTTGGGTTTTTCTAAAACAACAGTCCTTGGAATTATTTATGAACATTTAAACATGAATAAGATTAGCGCAAGATGGGTGCCTAGACTTCTTTCCTCAGTCCAAAAGTAGCAACGAGGCATCTGTTGTCAGGCATTTTTAGAACTCTACCATGGCAACGAGAGAGTAGTTCTGCAAATCATTGTTACAGGAGATGAAACTATGGTCCTATACTATGATCCCTTATCCAAAAGAGAATCAATGGAGTAGCACAAACCTGGCGAAGCACCGCCTCTAAAGGCCAAGGTCACTAAGTCAACCAAGAAGATCATGGTCACAATCTTATGGGACTGTGGAGAAATACTCTTCATTGACTTCAAGGAGAGGAACACCACAGGGGAGTACCATGCTAGCCAACTACATGCTTCCTTCAAAGAATGAATGAATGAATGAATATGTTTAACGCCCGTTTTTGCTACAGAGGCACCACAGGCGATGGACACTGAGATGAAATGATATATTGGGAAAGGATTTTATGGAAGGAATCGTTCCAGGCCTAAGTTTAGGGTACCTCCCCAGCATTTGCCATTTATGAGGACTGAGGAAAACCTGGAAAAAACCTCAGTCAGGAAGGACGGTCCTGGCGGTATTCGAACCCAGACCTCCCGCTCATGAGTCCGAGACTTAACGACCTCGGCCACCCGTGGCGGTTTCCTTCAAAGAGAAAAGGCAAGGAAAGCTGAGTGATGGTGTGCGCCTTCTTCACGACAAGGAGCCTGTGCACACAGTTCTTGTTGCAAAGGAAGCTGTGAAGAAGTGTGGCTTCTAGGAGATCGACCGTGCGCCCTACAACCCAGATCTAATTCCCAGCGACTATTTCTTCTTCTGAAAACTCAATAAGAACCTTGAAGGAAGAAATTTTAAATGTAACAAAGAAGTGATGGATGCTGTTTATGCCCATTTTGCTGACAACATTTCTGACTATTTTGTGGGAGGATTGAAATGTTAATTGAAAGATGTAAGAAGTGTATTGCAATAAAAGGTAACTATATTAAAAAGTGAAATATAGTTTTTTATCATTATCATACCTAGAACATGGTTAGACCCGAAACTTATGGACCTACCCTCGTAAATGAGCTTCTGCAAGCAAACGAATAGACTTGCCTGGAATAAAATGCAATGTTTGCATTCCTTGCATTTCTATGTCAGGCTGTAAAATTATGAACCACAACTCGTATTCAAGGGAGAAACAAGAGTTCTTCCAATAGGATATGCATGCCAACTTTTTATTTTTACGCTGCTACCATGGAACATATAATGTGAACATGATGAGTAATTTTATTTTGGGATTATGTAACTGTTATTACATTATAATGTAAAACAGGTTGAATGGTTCGCTTCTAAATAGTTATAGTGGTTTTATATAATTTTCTAATTGACATATATTGCTCTTTTGACTTTAGTTTAATCAGACTGAATGATTTCTCCCACTGTCTCAGGGGAAATAGATATATTTTAAGCACGATTGCGAATTCCGTCCCCCAACCCCAATAAAGGTTGAACATTATTGCGCTCATAACGTATCTCTATGTGGTGTTCTTTGGAGCGATGCCAACTCGGTAAAGTGCGGGACAAACTTTAATGATCTCGCACCATGCCACCAAGATCGGAGTGTCCAGTGTTATGACTTTCGTCTAAACAGTAACACACTGCCATGAGTTAGGTGGAAATTATCCACTTTTTCACTGTTACTTGCGTACCTGAAAGATTGAGTAGAAACTATAAATATTTCTTGTGTGTCATATTATTAAAATATATGATATTGTTTCATTTAATAAATAAAAATAAATTAATAAATAGTTCACCCTCAATTCCGCACCTGATTTCTGCTCTAAAATGTACTGAAAGAGATTGCAGAGACGTATAACGTTGTTTTACTGAGAGAACATTAATGCACAACATTCCTCACGCGTCATGTCAACGTAATATAAAAAATACCTGTATGGCTTAGTTCCAGGAACAAAGGCCATCAGTATTTGCCCCGTGCAATAGCACTGTTGTTTATGGCGCTGAACTATGAGGGAGTCTTAAACATATAAATATACATTTTCAAAAGAATATTAACAATATTGTGTCATCATTATTATCATAATCACCCTCCATTTAGCATATCAAAAGATCATTCCATGCCTAGAGCTACTGTTCTTAATCCTCTGCGTCGCTGAGCTTTTGTTACAAAATATTTTGTGTAGTTGCTCTTGGTTCAATCTACAAAAATATTCATAGCAGTCTCCGCTATATTATTTTTCGTTGTTTAATTCATTTTTGATTTTTTTTTTTGGGAGGGGAGCAGTATAAATCAATATTCAACCGCAACAGATATCCTTTTATTTTCCCTGTATATATTTAGTTACTAACATGCTGAATCATACAACTTTACTAGACAAGTCATAACTTTATGAAACTGTATACTTTGTTACTTAACCTCTTTTCTTTTATGTGTTCATTTATTTATAAACATGTGCATCTTACTGTTTAAAACTTATTAGCATTTGTCAGCTAGAAACCCTTAGAGCTAGTACCTAATATCTCTATCATTAGTTTATTATTTAAAATAACCTTTATTCTCATTAAATATTTCCCTAAAAAGGTTATTACTTTGTAATCAGCAGCAGTGGTAATGTTATAAATGGCTCTCAGAAACTCACCCTCATATTCCATTTTTGTAGCTAAATTGCCAGCAAAGAAGAAGGCGTTTAAAAGTTATATATTAACATCAAACTTTTTATTACTGAACATTTTCTTATACATTAATATATAAAAATGTGTGCTTTTTCCCCCTTGGCTAATTATACCTTAAAATTGTTTCACCTTTTATTAATATTGCTATGTCTGAACAAACAGTTTTGTGTTCTTACAATATGATTAGGAAATCCTTTCTGCACTAATATTTCCCATATATTATTCATAGTTATATGTGTCAAAAATTTAGGTAGTCTATGAATACTGTACGTATGCTTGATTAAAATACTTCCTATATTCTATGAGTTGCATTGCAAATATGCAATATATACCCATTTCTAAAAAACATTTTTACTCTTATAGTTACATTTTATTTATTGTTTTATTCCACTTAATAAGAAATGTGACCAGAGTTTAATACAATAATTTCTTCTTTTGACTCTTTCTAATTTATGGGGGGATGAGTTATATACTTCGTTCACACAAAAGTTTCCTTTTTCCCATTATCAGTGCATTAACTTTATAGTATACTTTATTATAAAATTGGTTCATATTTTATTAAACTGATATCTATATTTTTGGACTGGGTTATTATTTATATTTAATCTTTGTTATATATCTAGTGATTCTTCTAATTAAATGGAACCTACAATGGCATCATTATGTGCTAATTGACCATTTTCTTCTTATTTGTTTGTCAATAAGTTTTTATTAACATCTTCCATTCTTCTAATTTTATTGGCAATGGACTAATTTACACCTTGCATATTTTTCTGTATCATTAATGTTGCTATTTTATATGCCTTCGTCTGCCTTCTATGGATTTAACTTTTATTTCTGTCATATATTCATACTAACATTTTCTCTCAAAATTTCTTATTTCTTTCCTTAACATGGTCACAATGTTTCATATCCTGTAGGGTTTGTTTATTTATTATATTTTAGTGAATTAGCTATTCCTTTTTATTCGGTAATAAATACTTGATGCATTTAATCAACATATTTATTTCTATAGTATATTTCATCTTCTAATGACTTCAATTCCTTTTCAGTTATTTAATCTCTTCATTCTTAAATTTCATATTTATATTATTAGAAGTTGGAATGATGATCTGTTATTAATCTGTTACACAAAGCGACTTATATAATTTTTAATTAAATATTTTTCCATTTTCTTAATATTTTCTTCAATTAGTAGAAATGTATAATTTAAATATAATATATGATGCTATTTATGTCATTTTAATACATATTTTATATGTTGCACTATGTGTGATGTTTACAAATTTGTTAGAAAATATCCTTTTTAAGCAGCAATCCTCTTTCATGTTCTTTATATTTATTTATATATTTCTTTGTATCTTCAAAATATATCTAAACAACAAAACGATAGAACACCTAACAGGTCTTGTCCATTTTATAAATAGTGTGTTTTTATTTATATCATTGCTTAGTTTCCCGCGTTAAAATCTCAGCTGTAACAGGATAAAACTTAAGAGGTTTTATCTAGGGCATTTTGTACGTTTAAAAGCTATATATGCTTCCTCTTCTGGAACGCATATAATACCTACAGTCAAGTAACATCTATCATGCATTAAAAATTCATTAAAAAGTAATAACAGTAATAATCCTGTGATTCAAGCTTCTGTAAATATGCAACTATCCCCGCAGCTGTTCATTTATGCTGTTTCTCTCTCACTTTAACACATTTTTTCATATTAATTCCTAGGTTTATAAATCCTTGCAGTTTATTCTCCGTTTCAAAAATATTAGTATTTCGTAGCTTTTCCAGAAACACTTGTGGCTTAATTCTATAACGTCCCATGTCCTAATTGATGTCTATTTACAATTTCAAAAACGTTGTTCTTTTCCTTGCTAAGGTCACGTTTCGTTTGACATAATTTTATTTTGGAGCTTATGAAATTGATCTGCGTGGAAAAGAAGTATAAATAAAAAGTTTTTTGTCAGAGTTTACTGTCTCTTAGAAGGGTGAGCTTCTCTATGATTGAGCAATCTCATCTACCCTTTACACATTTATTAGTACTACAAAATAGGGGAATCCAGCTATTACAAAATTCCCAATCAATGAGTCCATTGTTGAACTGAGATCCTAGTTAGCAACTCATAACTGTCCATGTTTGATCGTATCCACTCATCTGCCATGCCATAGGCGCACCCCCATAGAGAATACAAAAAACTCTACGCACTCTGTGGAGTAATTCAAGTTCTTTTGAATTTTTATACTACCACGTTGTCCTTTCATTTGATGAAAATAAAATTCCCTTTAAGAATAAAAGTATAATGGTAAAAAAGAATACATATAAAGAAGTTGTGTGTTTAGGGGTTCATCATATTTTGTAGGGGAGTACTGACATCAACCTGAGAGGCATACAATTGGCAGAATATTTGGCAAGTACAGAACTATATAGTGTAAATAAAGATAACGAACTGTTGTTACCTCACTGAGGAGGTGAGTTATAGATATGATGCTAGGGACGAGATTAGTTGAATACTTGACATTAAGCTAAGCTAAGTCCTTTTTCATTAGAACTTAGTAATCAACTAAAAATAAACTAGGGAAAGGAAGTATACATATATAATTTGCATTTGAAGGATAGACAAAGTATAGCTTGTCTTAGAATAGGGGCTTAGAAAGAACAAAAAGTAATCATTGAAACAGACAATAGAGTTTGCCCTCTTTGTGGAAACCTGGAAATTTTGGCAATATATACTGGCACATTGCTCAAACACAGAACATTGGCGGGTGAACTTTGGAGCCAATTTTACAATTCGAAAAGAGGCTGGTTAGCAATCTGGAACGTGCTTGTGCAGGAATAAAATTGGTCAAAGCTGGGTGAGTTTTTATGTAAAGTGCACCAAGTTAGAAGATGTGGGTGTTTAAACAATGTATAATTGTGATGCATAGACATACGAAAGAGAAGAAAATGTGTGAATGTGTTTCCATGTAATATAATAATTTTTGTGTTAATAGTTTTATATAAATATTATTGGCATACAGATAAAATGACAGCTGGTGTTACATAGTAGCATGAACGGTCTCTGGATCCATGCGATGGATATAATGTAAAAGTTAATGCGCATACATACTTTATAAAATAAACAATTATCTATCTATCCATCCATCCATCCATCCATCCATCCATCCATCCATCCATCCATCCATCCATCTATCCATCTATCTGTTTGTCTGTCTGCCTGTCTAGATACATTTAGTTTAAAATTAAGTCCCAGGTTATCAATATAGTGATGTACAAGAGCCCGAGTAAAATCACTGGAATGGTTATAGACGGGACCTCCTTATTGGATATGGAGTTGGCAGTTGACCAGTTGCAACAGTTTATTCTCCAAGCCTTTAGATAAACTTAGCTTCATCGCTAAGGCCCTTCCTGAGTTACATTAACTTAAAAAATGCAAAGAAACATTTAAAACTTGCAAGAAAGGACTGGTGATTAGGCCCCTCATCAGGTGGCACCGTTTATAGTAAAGCAAGCAGCTTTTAAGACCAAAAAAGGCATTAATGAAGGAAGCCCTGCCAAAGAATGGAGAGTATTTCTGGCGATGTAAAAATCATGAAACTAATGGCTAGATTATAGCATAGTAGCCGGCACAGTTAAACTGCCTGATGGAGCTATTCTCGATCTGTATGTACTATCTGTTCATATGTCCAGGCAGGAAGGAATAGCCCTTGATTTAGGTCATGATTTATGAGACCAAAATAATGTGGTCATTAATTCAGTTGAACCATAAAAGCAGCAGAATCTGATTTAATTTTTCATATACCTGTAACAAGTACTTGATTTTATGCATTTCCTGCCCAGCAGCTGTTACAGAGTCTGGCGGCAAACTGGAGTGACGTTGTGGCTAAAGAATGTCTTTGTACTAAGTGGATTGGAGAGATTATTGAATAAGCATATTAGGAACAATCTATTCAGTACTTTTTTCACAACACAAGTACTAATTTCCCTATCAATCAGGTAAGTACACAAAGACAGCGTCTTTTCATATAGTATACCAACAACTGAGAAAGCTCTGTTATCTAAGGAAATTGTCATTACAGAAGTTCTTCATGTGGAAGGTGCATTTGGCAAAACATTTTCGAAAGACCTTCAGGGGCATAATGCGTCATTTACATTCTGGAGATGCATATATTTTATGTTCGAAAATAAGGAGGTAGCCCGTGAACCTTTTGCTATTACAGTCAATTTTCCAGTACAGCTTCAGAGATGCTTCAATCTGCAATTGGGAAGACATGGCATGACTAGATTAACTGTCCACCCAAGCAAATCCGGAGTGCTATACTTTACATACAGAGAACTCATTGTTGTAAAGGGATATCTATTTATCACATTATTTATATTTTCAACAGAGATTGGCTTGTAAAGAGCATTTAAGTTATATAATAACTATCCATGCTCACAGGGTCTTTTGGAATTACAGAAGCATGCTTGGTAAAACGTGGGGTTTAAAACTTAGTATTTGTGTTTAATGTTCACTGCAATTGTTAGACCTTTAATCAGTTATGCGACACTGAAGTGGTGGCCATGAATCAGATTAAGTAAATACAAAACAGATTTCAGTAAGCTGAAAAGGATGTTCTGCATTACAATAATGGAGATAGTACAACCCCCTACTGCAACTATATAAAAGCTTATAGGACTCACCCCAATAGCCATTTGTGTTAAGGCTGAGGCCCTTATGGCATTTCACCGAATTAAACGTCAAACGCATGTTTCTAAAGAAGAATGTTTAAATCTCAACTCCTTTGGGATGAAGAAATTTGT